>JAMXBD010001186.1:0-452403 GCA_024138025.1 Combretum micranthum | reverse complement strand
TTGAATACTCAGAGAGTAAGATTATGGTTTTATTTTGAAGCTTGATTACTTCATGGAGTAGAGTATAAAAATGTTTTTTCAAAACTGGTTTTATTGCTACTAAATCTAGTTATTTTCATAATTTAATTATATGATTCCAGAACTTAAAAGTGGTTAGCAAATATTTATAATAAATAAGTCTTTTAAGGTAGCTTGTGCGTATATATGTAAGGTTTTATACGTGGCACTAGCATGCCTAGACCCTATTTCAAGGTGTGACATCAATATAAATTTAAATTGTGTTGTTGTTTAGACGATGATAAAGTATCAATATTTTTGTAGCAAAAGTGTTCTTAGATTACATGGTTTACAATATTTTATTGTCTAAATTATGTATATAAGCAATTGATTATTTAAATGAAATTAAGAGAAATAACTTCAAGAAATTGTGAAAATAAAAATATTTTTCCTATATGTAAAAAGGACATACTTGTTATTTTTAATTGAAAATAACATAGTATCATTATATTATAATACATTTATCAAATTCAAAATGGATTCGTTCACAGAAACACTCTGATGTAATCAATTTTCCATATGGATAGTGAATAGTTACAAGTAAATGATTTATGTGGGATAAAGTAATCATGAACCCTTGACCAATGTACCTTGCAGCTCATACTGTTTGTTGACCATAATTCATGAATCTATTTACAACAAAGAACATATTGTAAAGATCTATGAAGAATTTGATGTTTGTTTCTTATACTAAATTAAACAAAAAATTGTAGCATGCATTATAATATAGGTTGAAGTAGGCTAACGTCCATAACCTACGGTCAAAATAGGGCAAGGTAAGTTGCTTGCATAACTTGCTTACACAACTCTAATAGACTATAAAGAAAATTGGCGAACTCTAAGTATCATTAAACCAAATTATTCGCTCTCCACCTCTACCATTGTCTCAAAAGAGAAATAAACTTTAGACTAGTCTTCTTATCTTAATGAGCACCATAGTTTTATGGGTTAATATAGAAAATGATACTTGAACTTTGCCAAAATATGCAATTAAGTATCTAAACTTTAAAATTAATCAATTTAGTATATGAACTTTGAAAATCAATTTGGTACCTAAAAAAAATTTTTCATACATGAACAATGCCTGTAATATTTGTTAGTGTAAATGAAAAGTTTTTTAGGTACTAAAATGATCGATTTCAAAGTTTAAAATATTAAATGATCAAATTTAAAGTTTAATTACCTAGTTACATATTTACCAAGTTTAAGTGTCATTCACGATATTTACTTTAATTGTATTCATAAAGTTTTCAATTTGGTCATAGTCAATGATAGAAGAGATTAAAAAGATCAAACTTCAGTTGAGTAGAGAGTTTGAGATGAAAGACTTAGGAACAACAAAGAAGATACTTGTTATGGAAATTCTAATAGATAGAAAAGCAGGTTTGTTGCAACTAAGTCAAGTATATTGAGAAAATCCTTTGCAGGTTTAATATAAAGAATGATAAGCCTATCGTACTCCTTTAGCAACTCATTTCAAACTTTCATCTACTTTGTCTCCATAGTCAAATGATGAGATTGACTATATGTCAAGGGTTCCATATTCTTGCGCTATAGGATCTCTTATGTATGCTATAGTGTGTACATGTCTTGATTTGTCATATGCTGCAAATGTTGTTAGTAGGTATATGACAAATCCTAGTAAGGAACACTTGAGAGCTGTTCAGTGGATTTTTAGATACTTAAGAGATACTACTAATGTTGTTCTACAATTTGGTAAAACTAGAAATGGAATTGTTAGGTTTGTTGATTCTAATTTTGCTAGAGATTTGGGGAAAAGATCTCTCACAAGGTATATTTTTACTCTTGGTGGTTGTGCTATTAGTTGGAAAGCCACATTGCAAGCTATAGTTGTTCTATCCACTATTGAAGTTGAATATATAGCTATTACAGAGGCCTTAAAGAAGCTATTTGGTTGAATGGTTATTTGGTGAACTTAGTGATGATGTGAAGACTACTACAATTTATTGTGATAGTCAAAGTGCAATCTAACTCACTAAGGATTAGATGTGTCATGAGAGGACAAAGCACATTGATGTCAGGTATCACTTTATTCATGATGTTATTGCTAATAGTGATATTACTATAAGCAAGGTCAATACACAGGGTAACCTTGCTGATATGATAACCAAGACGCTTCCTATAGCCAAGTTTGAGCACTGTCTGGACTTGGTTAATGTTTGTTGCTAATTGATCCCCTTTGGGGTTTGTGGAAGAGGAGGATAATGTTTTGTTGTTTTTGTTGAAGATTGGAGTTTGTGTATTTTTGCTCCTAAATGTATGCCAAGGTGGAGATTATTGAATGTGTGACTTAAATTCAGTTAAAGTTGGTAGCTTTGGAGGATACACCACTAGCCTTTACATGTTACACCATCGGCCTTGAAGATAGCTTTAAAGATTTCAATTCTATGAATTTTGAAAGCCGGCTCAAAGCCTTCGGCCTTCATCTTATACGCCATCGACCTTTAGCCGGCGTTAAAGTTGAAAGGCCAATTTTGCACAACTGACCTTTATGTTGGCTTACATGACATATATACATGTTTATGAGTTGTTTTTTAAGGTTTATGAGATTTGTGATCAATTGGGTCTCTTGTATACTCATCCTCTGTACTTTGTTCTTCAATACTAGTGAATTCCTCTATCCTTTGCTCGTGGTTTTTCCTACAAGGGTTTCTATGTAAATCTTCTGTGTGCTTTACTTTATCACTTTGACTTTATTTTTGCCATTGTTTGTTAGATCCATTTATAACAGTCGTTTTATCTCGCTTTATAGTTTTTTGATAAGTTCTTAAGAATGAGATTGAGGATCACCAAGTTTAGCTTTACCTAGGTAAGTGGGTACAGGAAGGGTAATATATGAAGTGTTACCTATTCCTTACCTTATAAAGTATGGGATATAGATTCTTCCATCTAGAACCTCCGGTAGCATTCTTATACCACTCTATATCGTATACCTTGTAAAACTGATAAGGTACAAGGTCTTATATGAAACCTTTATTTATTTATTTATTTATTTTTTTGCCTTATATTTCAAATTTATAATGATATACATAATTTCATATAGTATTTAAAATTACTTTATTTTCATATGTTTAAAATAATAAACTAGTAGAAAGTAATTTAAAAAGTTGTTTCTTAATATAGCAAGTTTTGTAATATGGGGAATTTATTTATGTGTGAAAGTTGGAATTTGTGATTTTCTTTAATTGAAGGAAAAACAAAAGGAAAATTAACAAAAAGCTATAAAAGAACGAATATGTTTACCAAAAATTATTAAAAGATTTATATTTCATTTAATTATCCCTGGGTATACATAAATTATGAAATGACCTAGATTTATATTCTAATTCAAATCCATGTGTTTAATTAATTTATGTTGAAATGTTGAATTTAAGGAGTATAGTTAGGTTGTTAGTAATTTAATATATGATTGTGCATGTGTTATGTGATATTAATATTGTTGTTTTATATGCATTAATGTGTGAGTAATGAAATTATTAATGTTGTCTTGTGCACATTAAGATGTTAAGTTAAATTATTAATAACTCCATAATTTTACTTAAGTTATTGATTGAGTTTTGTAATTAAATTAGCATTATGCCCTAAATGTAAGCTAAATGGAGCCCAAATTAAAGTGAAATGCAACCTAAAGTTAATATATGCATTAAGGGGTAATTTTGGAAGTGAAAAAGTCAAAATTAAGTTAATTTGATTACTTTTTGAGGCAGCTCAAAATTTTATCCGAATTTTCTTTTCTTTCTCCTTTTTCTCTTCTTCTTCTTCTCCATTTCCATCTTCATTTCCAAGCTCAAGTTAGGGTTATATCAAGTTGAAAATCAAAGTTATTCTCAAGACAAGGTATATATATGTATGTATTTGAATTGGTTTAGTTTAGGTTGTTGATTATTGTTTTGTTTCCCTTTCTTGAAATAGATGTATAGATAGTTGGATGAATTGAGTTTAAGATTGATCAAATTGTTGTTCATGCATGGAATGAGTTATGTATGTGTTATATGAGTGTGTGAAAGTATGCATGTATTGTTGTATTGATATGAAGTGTCTTGATGAAACAAAGATAGTTTAAGTAGTTAGAGTGGAGATTGATGAAAATGGAATTTGAAGTGTTTAGTGATGTTGAATTCATGCCTTGGGTTGCTAGAATTGAGTAGTGTATGTTGAAGTGAGTATATGAAGTTTGAAGTGTAGTTGAGGAAAGTTTTTGAAGTGTTTTAAGATGTTTTTACAAAGTGAAAACAGGGGATTTGAATTTTCGTATAAGCTTGTTTTTGTAACGTACGCCGGCATCTGGGGATTCTACGCCGCCGGCGTAGAGGCGGTGTAGAAAGCCCACAGAATGATTTTCCCTAACGCTGTTTGCAACGCCGCCGGCTTATATGCCGAAGATTTGCCAGCGTCTGTTCTTCAGAACGTACGCCGGCAATTTGAATCTCTACGCCGCCGGCGTAGAGGCGGTGTTGAAAGTTCACAGAACCAAATTTCTTAAAGCCGACTGAACGCCGCCGGCTTTCGCTAGGAAGTCAGCCGGCGTTCTTTCTTCTAACTTGTACGCTGGCTTTTGGGAATCAAGGCCGCCGGCGTAGGTTACAAAGGCTGACGGCGTACGCTTTGAACGCTGCCAGCGTTGACAGTGTACATTTTCAGAACAGTTAACACCGGCCCAACGCCGCCGGCGTTGAGTGCCGGCGTATCCCCTGAGTTTTTGAATTTTGAGAACTTTTTCTAAAAAGTTTCCAAAGTTGTTATTTGAGTATTTGAGTTTTTGGTAAGCAATTTGGGATATATTAGGACGTTTAAATGCCTAGTCGTGACTGTATATCCAATTATGTGAATTTCTTTGATAATTTGTGATATATGGATATAATATGTATATATTTGTGAGAATGAAATTTATAAATGTTGATTTATTAATTATTGTGACATTTCTATTACAGTTAAGGATTCTTCGGTTAATCATCACCGAGAGATCCTAGTTCTATTCTAACGAGTTCAGGTACGCAATAACTTGTCTGATGATTGCTAGGACCAGACATTTCTAATTTGACTTAAATTGATCCGATTTAACATTTGGATGAATTGGATGTCTATTACGCTGTTTAATCTGGTCCGAGGAGCAGCAAACCTGTCATGATGCAATGACATGTTAGCTAGGCGCTTAACCAAGTCATGATGCAATGACTTTACCATGATGCAATGGTACGCTATGATGCAATAGCGATTCTTTTGGTTAAGTGGGTAGCCGATAGGGGGAATTGTATCTGTGTAACGTTTGCTTAAACTTAGGGGGAAATACCATGATTTAGTTCAAGGTTTATGGGAACTTGTGAACTAGGCTCATGTTATGGACTGAGTTTAAGTAGAGTCGGGCAACGGCTTTTAAACCCTAGATGAAGCTATTATCTTTATGAAATAGATATAGGAGATATAAGTATTCGGACTGCTTATATCAACCCCCTGAGCAGCTGCTGTTACTCAGGATCCCTGGATTCCCGGAGTGTGACCGGGGTTTGAATACCCTCTTGTTGATTTGTGAATCAAAATGTAATAAAGATAACCACTTGTTTTATGATGCATTTACATCAATTGGATGACTTGTTTTGCATTGGTTATTGTGTACTGGGCCTCTGGCTCACTTTTGCTGCTTTGCAGGTCATGGAGACGAGTATTACGATGACTTGGGCTATGGGTCCGATTTGAAAGATTTCTGGACGAGTGGGATGAATAGGATCCGATGACCCGGGACTTTTAGAAGACTTTTTGCTAAGGACCAGCTTTGTATAGAAGGCTTGTTAGTTAAGCCAAGTTCTTTTGTAATGACCTTAAGATCCATTAGGATTTCTCATGTTTTGAGAAATCATGTAATTGTTTTGTTGTGTCATGTATTGACACAAAGCAATGGTTATTTGATGTAAATATATGTATAGATTGCTTTGTTAGCAATCTTGTTTTATTTAAAAAGTTCTTTACAAAGTTAGTGATTTGATCAAACAATTTTCATAAACTGTTAGTTTTAGGACAACCTTACATATAATGTGAAAACGTTATATGTGGTTGGGGATTCGGTACTCTAAATCTCGGGATTTAGAGGACGGGTCTTTACAGATGGTATCAGAGCCTTGTTTATGAAATTGTTTGATTAAATAGTGTGACTTGACCTTAGATACGGTGAGTTAGTTAGACATATATAGGACTTGTTTATATTAAGTTTTATGCTTAATTTTCTAATTAGTTTATTAATTGTTTTGATATTGATTTGACCTTGTAAAATTATTATATGTCATACATGTTGCATGTTTGTTTAAAAGATGGATAGGTCACGAAGAGTAACCCGACAATCTTCGGAAAGAGAAAGTATGCCACCTCCTTCTCAGTCTACTATTTCAGCTTCTGCATCAGCTAGTATTCCAGCTTCTACTTCGACTCCATCACCGGCTTCGGCTTCTACTGCACCGAATCCACAGCCTCCTCAAATGCCAGCATCCAGCTATGCCTCAGATGCCTACGGGAGATCCGAATAATGTGCTCACTATGTTTCGGGATATGTTTGCAATCGTTCAGCAGTACCAACAAATGATGTATCAACAACAACAACAATTTATGCAGCAATATCATCCTCCAAATGTGAGAGAAGAGCCACAAGTACCAATGGGAGACCGGAACGAACAAGTCAAGTTGCATGATTTTGTTAGACTGGTACCTGATTTTGATGGAACTGTTTTGGATCCGACTCGAACGGAAGGTTGGATAGTGGAGTTAGAGAAAGCGTTTGCAGCCTGTGAGGTGCCTGAGCATAGAAAAGTTGATTTGGCTATATATATGTTGAAGGGAGATGCATATAATTGGTGGAGATTGAATAGTGAAGGATATGTGAGACCGATACCATGGAACAGATTCAAGGAAGCCTTTTTCTTGCAATACATTCCATCCACAGTACGGGAACAAATGATATCGAGTTGGTTGAGTTTAAGGCAGGGAAATAAAACTGTTGAAGAATATCATGGAATATTGTAGATTGCTTCGATTTGCGGGTACAAGTTACAATGATGAGAGCATGAAGGTTCAAAAGTTCCAAGATGGCTTGAACATGGAGATTAAGAGTGAGGTTAAAAGTTTCAATTATCAACATTATCGGAAACAGTAATCAAGGCGAAGTTAGTGGAACAAATTAATAATGAAAATAAAGCTCAGAGGGATAGACGTGCGACATTTATGGGCAAGAGATCGGTGACATCCTACACCCTTATTCAAGATTTGGTAATGTTAACAAAGGCAAGCGACCATATTTGGGTAAGAAATCAAGCTCGGGACAAGTGGTGAAAGCTCCTATGCCATCTATACCATTTGATAGGCGATGCCCTATATGTTTTGGGCCTCACGAATCGTTTCAATGTAAATGGACTCCTGGAGCTTGTTTTGCATGTGGGAAAGTTGGTCATAAAGCTTCTGATTGTCCTGATCCTAAATTGAAGCCCATCTTTTGTGCTCATTGTCAACAAAGGGGTCATCATGTGGCAAATTGTAAAGAAAAGCCGAGGAATGAAGGACCGAACTTTGGAAAGGGAATGACAGCTACTAGGGTGTTTGCTTTGCAACAATGTGAGAAAGCTCCTTCGGTTGATACCCTGGCAGGTATAATACAGATTGCAAGACATCCTGCATATACTTTAATTGATACTGGTGCTACTCATGCATGTATTGCTGAAAGCTTTGTGAATGAGTGTGGTTTGTCTTCTGAAGTGTTGTATGATAGAGTGATGAGTGTGAATACTCCTTTTGGTGTGCAATCCAAAGAGCCATGTGTATGTAGGAATGTTGATGTTGTGATTTCTGATGAAAGCATGCCAATAGATATGTTAGTTCTACCTTTAATTGATTTTGATGTTATTCTTGGAATGAATTGGTTGAATCTTTACAAAGCAACAATAGATTGTAGTAAAGCGGAAGTGAGTTTTGAGTTGGAAGGTAGAAGATTATTTCATGTGTTGGAAAGAAGGAGACCCGGAAGTATGTATTCTATGGAATTGTGGGAGAAGGATATGGGAACTACAATGGGTAGTGAAGAACTCCGAGTTGATATGGTGCCAGTAGTAAGGGAATTTGTTGATGTTTTTCCTGATGAATTACCCGGTTTGCCACCGGATAGGGAGATTGATTTTGGGATTGATTTGATACCTGGAACTACACCTATTTCTAAAGCTCCATATCGTATGGCTCCGGCTGAGTTGAAAGAATTGAAAAGTCAGTTAGAAGAATTGCAACACCTCGGGTTTATCCGTCCAAGTATTTCTCCTTGGGGTGCTCCGGTATTGTTTGTTAAGAAGAAGATGGAAGTCTAAGGATGTGTATAGACTATAGAGAATTGAATCAAGTGACAATCAAGAACAAGTATCCACTTCCACGAATTGATGATTTATTTGATCAATTGAGAGATGCGGCATTGTTTTCCAAGATAGATTTGAGATCCGGATATCATCAACTCAAGATTAAGCAACAAGATATATCCAAGACGGCTTTCAGAACAAGATATGGACATTTTGAGTTTATGGTTATGCCTTTCGGTTTAACAAATGCCCCTGCTGCTTTTATGGATTTGATGAATAGGGTATTTAAGGATTATTTGGATCAATTTGTGATAGTCTTCATTGATGATTATTGGTATATTCAAAGAATGAGGAAGATCATGAAAAACACTTGAGACTTGTATTGCAACGATTGAGAGAGAGGAAGCTTTATGCTAAGTTTAGCAAGTGCAAGTTTTGGTTGAGAGAAGTTGCATTCTTGGGACATATCATTACAAAGGAAGGAATATCTGTTGATCCGGAGAAGATTAGAGCAGTATTGGACTGGCCACCACCGACAAGTGTCACGGAAGTGCGAAGTTTTCTGGGGTTGGCAAGTTATTATAGAAGATTTGTACAAGGTTTTTCCAAAATCGCTTCACCATTAACTAAGTTGACGAGGAAATATGTGAAGTTTGATTGGGATGAAGATTGTGATCGGAGTTTTCTTGAGCTGAAGGAACGATTGATTTCTGCACCGATTTTGGCTTTACCAATTAGTGGAGAAGAGTTTGTAATTTATAGTGATGCTTCACTTCAAGGACTCGGATGTGTGTTGATGCAAGATAATCGAGTCATAGCTTATGCCTCAAGACAATTGAAGTCCCATGAGAGAATTACCCAATTCATGATCTCGAGCTAGCCGCAGTGGTATTAGCATTGAAGCTTTGGAGACATTATCTGTTTGGTGAAAAGTGTAAGATATTCACGGATCATAAGAGTTTGAAATACATTTTCACTCAAAAGGAATTGAACATGCGACAACGAAGGTGGTTGGAATTAATTAAAGATTGATGTTGAAATTCTATATCACCCAGGAAAAGCTAATGTGGTAGCCGATGCGCTCAGTAGAAAGAAATCGATGAATGTGGAATCTCTGGTTACTAATCAAGGGGAATTACAAGAAGATCTTCAAAGGATGAATATTGAGGTAACAATAGAAAATGTTGACCTTATGCTAGCAAGTTTATCATTACAACCGATGATTCTAGACCAAATCAAGCAAGGACAACTTGAAGAACCTGGTAGCCAAAAGTTGAGAAATGAGATAAATCAAAAGAGAAGAAAAGAGATGGAAATTGATGATAAAGGAATTATCAGATTCAAAGATAGAATTTATGTACCTGAGATCCATGATTTGAGACATCAAATTATGAAGGAAGCACATTCCTCCTCATATTCCATTCATCCGGGAAACACGAAGATGTATCGAGACTTGAAGCGACATTTTTGGTGGGAAGGAATGAAAAAGGACATTGCAAGATTTGTTTCTAAGTGTTTGGTATGTCAACAAGTGAAGATCGAACATCAACGGCCTGGGGAGAATTACAACCATTGAAGATTCCGGAATGGAAATGGGATGAGATAACTATGGATTTTGTGACTGCTTTACCAAAAACAATAGCCAAGAACGAGATGATTTGGATTATTGTGGATCGACTCACGAAATCGTCACATTTCATTCCACTGAGAATCGGGTGTTCACTTGAAAGATTGGCTCAGATTTACATTCGAGAGATAGTGAGATTACATGGTATACCAATGACCATCACTTCAGATAGAGATACGAGATTTGTCAGTCGATTCTGGAAAAGTCTTCATGAAGCTCTTGGAACAAAGTTACAATTTAGTACGGCTTTTCATCCACAAACCGACGGACAATCGGAAAGAACAATCCAAATTCTTGAAGATATGCTTAGAGCTTGTGCATTGGATTTTGGAAAGAATTGGGATGAACACTTATCTTTAGCGGAATTTGCTTACAATAACAGTTATCAAGCATCAATTCAGATGGCTCCGTATGAAGCGTTATATGGACGAAAATGTAGATCCCCTTTGCATTGGGATGAAGTGGGCGAGAGAGTGTTGATTGGACCCGATTTGGTACAACAAGCTGTTAATAAAATTCAAATGATCAAACAGAAGTTGAAAGCTGCTCAAGACCGATATAAAAGTTATGCCGATTTGAAAAGAAGACCTTTGGAGTTTGAACTTGGAGATCATGTGTTTCTCAAGATATCCCCGACTAAAGGAGTTTTCAGATTTGGTGTGAGGAGTAAATTGAATCCAAGATACATTGGGCCGTATGAAATATTGGAAAAGATCGGACCATTGGCTTATAGATTGGCGTTACCACCAAGTTTGTCTGGCGTTCATGATGTTTTTCATGTATCTCAGCTTAGAAAGTGTATATCCGATTCCGATGCAATATTGGATACCAATCAACCAGAGATACTACCAGATTTAACTACTGAAGAAAAGCCAATTAGAATTTTGGGAAAAATGGACAAAGAATTGAGAAATAAAGTCATACCAATGGTAAAGGTCCAATGGAGTAACCAATCCGAGAGAGGCGGTTTGGGAAGTAGCTAGTGCAATGAACAGAAATATCCGGAACTTTTTGAGTAAGAAGGTAAGTTAAGTTTCGGGGACGAAACTTCTTGAAGAAGGGAAGAATGAAATGACCTAGATTTATATTAATCAAATCTCATGTGTTTATTAATTTATTTAAAGTTGAATTGAATGAGTATGTTTGTGTTGTTAGTAGTTTAATATATGATTTTGTATGTGTATGTGTTGATATTAATATTTTTTTATATGCATTAATGTGTGAGTAATGAAATTATTAATGTTGTCTTGTGCACATTAAGATGTTAAGTTAGATTAATATAACTCAATTTTTACTTAAGTTAGTTGATTGAGTTCTTGTAATTAAATTAGCATTATGCCCTAAATGTAAGCTAAATGGAGCCCAAATTAAAGTGAAATGCAACCTAAAGTTAATATATGCATTAAGGGGTAAATTTGGAAGTGAAAAAGTCAAAATTAAGTTAATTTGATTACTTTTTGGGCAGCTCAAAATTTTATCCGAATTTTCCTTTTCTTTCTCTTTTTCTCTTCTTCTTCTTCCTCCATTTCCATCTTCATTTCCAAGCTCAAGTTAGGGTTATATCAAGTTGAAAATCAAAGTTATTCTCAAGACAAGGTATATATATGTATGTATTTGAATTGGTTTAGTTTAGGTTGTTGTGATTATTGTTTTGTTTCCCTTTCTTGAAATAGATGTATAGATAGTTGGATGAATTGAGTTTAAGATTGATCAAATTGTTGTTCATGCATGGAATGAGTTATGTATGTGTTATATGAGTGTGTGAAAGTATGCATGTATTGTTGTATTGATATGAAGTGTCTTGATGAAACAAAGATAGTTTAAGTAGTTAGAGTGGAGATTGATGAAAATGGAATTTGAAGTGTTTAGTGATGTTGAATTCATGCCTTGGGTTGCTAGAATTGAGTAGTGTATGTTGGAGTGAGTATATGAAGTTTGAAGTGTAGTTGAGGAAAGTTTTTGAAGTGTTTTAGATGTGGTTTTACAAAGTGAAACAGGGGATTTGAATTTTTCGTATAAGCTATTTTTTGTAACGTACGCCGCATCTGGGGATTCTACGTCTCCGGCGTAGAGGCGGTGTAGAAAGCCCACAGAATGATTTTCCCTAACGCTGTTGCAACGCCACCGGCTTATATGCCGAAGATTTGCCAGTGTCTGTTCTTCAGAACGACGCGGCAATTTGAATCTTACGCCGCCGGCGTAGAGGCGGTGTTGAAAGTTCCAGAACCAAATTTCTTAAAGCCGACTGAACGCGCGGCTTTCGCTAGGAGTCAGCGGCGTTCTTTCTTCTAACTTGTACGCTGGCTTTTGGGAATCAAGGCCGCCGGCGTAGGTTATAAAGGCTGACGGGTACGCTTTGAACGCTGCCAGCGGTTGACAGTGTACATTTTCAGAACAGTTAACACCGGCCCAACGCCGCCGGCGTTTAGTGCCGGCGTATCCCCTGAGTTTTTGAATTTTGAGAACTTTTTCTAAAAAGTTTCCAAAGTTGTTATTTGAGTATTTGAGTTTTTGGTAAGCAATTTGGGATATATTAGGACGTTTAAATGCCTAGTCGTGACTGTATATCCAATTATGTGAATTTCTTTGATAATTTGTGATATATTGATATAATATGTATATATTTGTGAGAATGAAATTTATAAATGTTGATTTATTAATTATTGTGACATTTCTATTACAGTTAAGGATTCTTCGGTTAATCCATCACGAGAGATCCTAGTTCTATTCTAACGAGTTCATGTACGCAATAACTTGTCTGATGATTGCTAGGACCAGACATTTCTAATTTGACTTAAATTGATCCGATTTAACATTTGGATGAATTGGATGTCTATTACGCTGTTTAATCTGGTCCGAGGAGCAGCAAACCTGTCATGATGCAATGACATGTTAGCTAGGCGCTTAACCAAGTCATGATGCAATGACTGTTACCATCATGATGCAATGACCCATGATGAATGCATGATAGCGATTCTTTGGTAAGTGGTAGCCGATAGGGGAATTGTATCTGTGTAACGTTTACTTAAACTTAGGGGGAAATACCATGATTTAGTTCAAGGTTTATGGGAACTTGTGAACTAGGCTCATGTTATGGACTGAGTTTAAGTAGAGTCGGGCAACGGCTTTTAAACCCTAGATGAAGCTATTATCTTTATGAAATAGATATATAGGATATAAGTATTCGGACTGCTTATATCAACCCCCTGAGCAGCTGCTGTTACTCAGGATCCCTGATTTCCCGGAGTGTGACCGGGGTTTGAATACCCTCTTGTGATTTGGGAATCAAAATGTAATAAAGATAACCACTTGTTTTATGATGCATTTACATCAATTGGATGACTTGTTTTGCATTGGTTATTGTGTACTGGGCCTCTGGCTCACTTTTGCTGCTTTGCAGGTCATGGAGACGAGTATTACGATGATTTGGGCTATGGGTCCGATTTTGAAAGATTTCTGGACGAGTGGGATGAATAGGATTCGATGACCCGGGACTTTTAGAAGACTTTTTGCTAAGGACCAGCTTTGTATAGAAGGCTTGTTAGTTAAGCCAAGTTCTTTTGTAATGACCTTAAGATCCATTAGGATTTCTCATGTTTTGAGAAATCATGTAATTGTTTTGTTGTGTCATGTATTGACACAAAGCAATGGTTATTTGATGTAAATTTATGTATAGATTGCTTATGTTGGCAATCTTGTTTTATTTAAAAAAGTTCTTTACAAAGTTCAGTGATTTTGATCAAGCAATTTTCATAAACTGTTAGTTTTAGGACAACCTTACATATAATGTGCAAATGTTATATGTGGTTGGGGATTCGGTACTCTAAATCTCGGGATTTAGAGGAACGGGTCTTTGCAAATTATTTTTCAATTTAAGCCATTAAGTGTAATTAAAGGAATGTAACATTATTAAAAACAAAATAGTTAAGACAATGAAGAATTATCACTGCCTTACAACTTAATATTATTTTATCCAATTTTAAAAGGATAAGAACTTATACCCTATATTTAGTAGAACACAAGTTCCAGAGTGGGTATAGGGTGTGGAAAGCTCATACCGATACCCTATCCCGTGGGACCAGGTTCCAAAATTTTTGTATCTAGACGAACCTACACACTAACTCATAGTATGTATTTAGAACCTATCCGATCGAGCAGGATCGAGGTGGATATTTTGTGCGGCATGGTTACTCGCTCACCCTAGCTTTACCTAGCACTTGATTCTTCACTTATTGATATTTATCTTGAACGGAATCAGTTGATGACTGAATGATCATGATTTCTCTTTTCTTTTCTCTCTAAAATATCATTAAGCTTCTTCAATTTTTTTGAAAAGAATGATTTTGATAATTTTATCAAACCAGCATGCTAAGTAAAAAAAACTAATTCATCTCTTATTGTTTTGTTTTCTTGAATCATTTAGTTCAATAATATTTTAGGTTTATGGTTAACTACCTATAATGTGTTAATCTACTATTTAAATTTTGCTCAACGCAGATGATGTTAATAAATTGGGCTTTTATTAAGTTTTTTCTTCTTTATATTTTTTATCCATTATGAGTACTGACAAAAAGAAATAATAAATGTTTTTATGCATCTGTTTGCTGTTTCATGAAATGCATAATAGTTGAGATATTTTCTTATTAAGTTCACATTCACACAAGCTACAAAATGAACTGCTTAAAAACGATTGTATTGGATTAGACACGAAGTGAAACGACTTTTGGGAATTAATCGAAATAAATCCAAAAATCAAAATGACAGGATAATTATGCTGCCCACTTAATTTTGTTAGCAACCAATGAGATTTACTGTGAAATTGGAAGTATATATTTTTCCGCATAAGTTCTTATCAGATCAAAATGAAAATGACATCACCATTATATAACCCGTTTAATTTTGTTTACTACGGATAGCATCAAATGAAATATACATGAAGTTGGATAAGAATTTGTGACTGAGTAGTATGAATGTCTGATGGAATTAAGTAGTATGAAGTTGGGTAAGGTTTTTATAATTAACCCAAATCAAAAAGATACTAGTACGTATCCCAAGGGGGCTTTTATGTTAAAAATTTCATTTCGGATGCTTTTAGTTGGTTACCAGTTTGTTATCTTGATAGTGTTCCCAGCGAACATGTTCAAACACGGAAGTAGATTGACCAAAGTTTAGTTGGAGACATCCTATGAGAACAAAGTGGCGGCAGCAGATATGGAAAATTGACACACAAGAATTTATTTTCCTTTTGGTTCATTTTAAGGAGTGCCCCTTAGGCATTCGTCAATCTGATGCTTTGTTGGAAGTCGAAGTGCTATGTATTTTTTGTCAGAAAATCGGAATACTTCGTTAACAAGTGGATGGGAGAATATCAATAGAATCCTTTCTATTTATAGGTAATGGTACTTGTGCAAACTTTATTATCTTAGCTAATGAGTGGTATCAGGGAAAGAAAAAACCTTTAATGATATTTGAAAACACCTTCCTATTATTAGTTGTGTTTGTTTCGATGTGGCTTTACAGATGGCATTTGGTTTTGTTGGTCTCACTTTTATAACCAAGAAGGAGGGGTTAAATTGATCATAACCAAAATCTGAAATTTTAAGCTTTTAAAATTTATTGTCTTTGAGTTAAACATGTGAGAACAAGTTAAGCAAACAAATGAAATAAAATTTGCAAGAAATTAAAATAGTAGGAAATAATAGCTAAGTCAATGATATATAATGGTTCTGTCTTATACGTCAGTCCACTTTTTCAACTCTAAGCTGAGGATCCTATAATCCATAGGAGTATGTTCCACTAATCCAATCAAAACTTGTTTACAAGTAACTCACGATTCAACTCTACTCAGCCTTCCTAACTTCAGCTTAGCTATGACTAACTATAGAGTTTCTACTTGCTAAACAAATCAAAGTGATGACACACTATAGTTCCTCCACTAATCAAGTATGGAAGATCAAAGAAATATGCAGCAAGGAAAATTGATTGCACAAAATCATTTCAAAGAATTCGAGTAGAAGAGAAAGCTTTTGCAAAGAGTTCTTGTTGTTTTTTTTAAGCAAAGTATTCTCTTTTCCTTTTGAATCTCCGATTATAATAATCTTATCTTCTAACGTTCAAAAATCTGTTGTGGTATGCTAGATAAGCTTCTCCTTAAATGTTGCGGCTTGATATCTTGAGTATCTTCTCAATTGATATCTTGAAATGAATTTAAAATGAATGACGTTGTAAACTTAGATAGGATCATAATAAACCGATGCTTGTTGCTTCATATTTATCCTTAGAATCCACCTGATATTTGAAATACTTGATATTTATCTTTTATTTACCGTGTAAAAGATCGTTGAGGCCTCACCTATCATAGACTTCATCGCATCCCACAAAATAGGACAATTTAACTCATGTTTATCTTGAAGCTTTTGAATCTCACATGCATTGTTGTCTTGAATATATAAGGCAATTGTTGTCTTAATAAAAACTAATATAACTTTCTAGCAACAATCAAATCAGATTTGTAGAACCTAGTCTTGCATTACTACTTACAAAGAATAAACTTTAATAATCTTGATTTAATCCTTGTGGATTATAATTCAACTTAGTGGAATATATGAATACATTACTCAAAAGTATTCATCTTTTGGAGTTGGGTTTCAAAAATTCATTAAAACTTAATTCAAATAGGGTTATGATCATCCTGTACTTGAAGTCATGATGAATACTTCTACCTTCTAGAATACCCTCTTGGGTGAATTAAGCTTATTTTGTTCTCCCAGCTTAGTCTATGGATTTCCTTCTGGATTATACATTTTAGATTGAACTCACTAAATATTGAACATTTTGGATAAGCTTATGGGTATATTGATACTATTCATCATTATATCTTTTTTCACTTAAAATCTAAATATTTAATAATTTAATTAGTTCTCTTTTACTTATTTTATTATCATCAAAACTTTCTTTATAGATCGACAGGTTTACTTACCAATTGCATTTCTTGCGATTGTTTCATGGCTACTGAGGATGCGCGGAATAATAGAAGTGGAGTTTATAAAAGATCGCAGTGGCTTAGCGACTAGCTTTGATGTCCATGATTGTTATCTATTTAATAAGAAACGTGTAGTTGAATAGAAAGGCTATGACTAGAGAGAGGTGACTGGTGGAGGTAAATGCATTATTTTTTTTTTTATATTTATCAGTTGAACCATGCCTCGGAAGGGAGCTGTACGCACAAAACGCGCCACTAATTAAGTACGTTATGTATGAACATGAACATTGCCCCATTTAACTAATCATGACAAGAAATTAAAGAAAAATATTTAATATACAAAGGACAACTTAGAGTTATGATTTTTTTAATGTGTTATTACATATTGTTCTGGGGAAATGAACTAAACTAAGGAGAACCTACCTCCAAAATTTATAAATGTAAAAATTCTTTTATTTATTGCCACATGATATCCGTGGATTTCAAGTCTAATTGATCCCCTTTTTCTCTGAAATAAACTGAAAAAAAGAAAGGAGAAAGAAAGAAAAGAATTTGAGTGGAAGACATTTTTTTGGCAGCCAAAAGTCATCGGATAGCTCGGTGCCAAAACGCGTTCTCATATTTCTTACACCTTTAGAAACCCGAATATCAACCCTGATTGCTTTTCCCAAGATCGTGTTTTCAATAGTTTGAGTTACTATTGATCTTGAATCCGAATATGGTTTTCAATTTTTATACGTTCAACGTTGATGATGATGATGATCATCCCAATCATTATCCAGGATACATTGAACCCCAATCATCGTCATCGTCATTTTCAGAATCTTCTGCTGAAGAGGCATGTCGTGGATGTATAGGAATGCTTTCTAGTGCGGCTCCTGCACCAAAAGATTCTTCTTCCGCTTATAAACCTCAACATCCTCATCCTCAGCCTCTGCCTCGGCCTCATCCTCAGCCTCTGCCTCTGCCTCTGCCTCTGCCTCAGCCTCAGCCTCAGCCTCAGCCTCAACTCATACCAGGTTTTACAGTTTGAGTAGTTTCATGATCTCTTCGATCGATTGCATATGAATAGGACAAATCTTATTAAAATCATCAAATACTATACTCAAAAGTATTCATAATGAAACAATAAAAAAAGTAAGTTTGGTGAGCAAGCATGTGTTATTGGTTCATACAGTATATAGACTGGTATTTTACTAGCCCAGTTGATCCTGAAAGGGTCAAGAGCCCAAGAAAAATAAGTTGTATCAAAACAAGCAGGAGCTTGACAGGATCTGTTTCAGAGTCAAACATTAGGCACTTACATAAAGTTTGTGTCCAATAAAAACATGATGGCAAACTAATTAAGGAGCATAATTAAAAGGGTACTTATTAGGTTTGATGTCTGCACTTTAATTATTTTTAAAAAATTAACTATCTAATAAAAAGTCCGAAAATATCAATTTAGTACATTAACTTTGCCCCCTCCGCTTTTTTACTGTTAACTATCTAAGTTTTATCAATTTTTATTATATAATCAACTACCTAAATTTTGGTTATCTTTGCAACTAATTATCTTTCAAATACTAGAAATGACCTTAAAAAATTTATAGATATTAGGTTAATAATTTAAAAATGTAGATAGTTAATTATAAAAATAATAAATTTTAGATATCAAATGTACTATTTATTCTAATTCCGCTGAGTATCTATAAAGTAGCTCTTCTTAATAGATTTTCAATAGATAATAAGCACCAAGTCCTATGCTATGCATGCTCGTTAAAGATAAATGGAAAGTATAAATCTTTTTTCAAATGGTACAACTAATGAGTTAGCGTCATCCATCCATAAATCCATCTTTTTTTTTTTAAATCCCTTTTCCAATTGTAAATATTTAAATATTTTTTCCACTTGTAATTATTAAATTAAAAATGTACAACCTCTCATTTTATAATACCCTACAACAGGACTTGTGTAACTTTTTTAGTATTATTATGGCAGTTTATAATGAAGCATTAAGATATTTAAAATTTTATAAAAAAAATTATATTATAAAAATATTAATAATCATTTATCACTTGAACTTAAGAATAACATTTATTATAAATATTAAATTTTTTTAAATATCTTTATTAAAATAAAAAATTAACAAATAAAAATATTATTTTTATTTTATTCTATCACTTAATAATAACATTACAGTCTTATTTCGTAAATTTATAATTTAATTTCTTTACTATTCACAGCCTTCAGCTTGGTTTCCGGGAAACTTCACTTGCAGCGGTCCCAAATTTTCAATATAAGCATCTGTTTGTTGGATGGTTTAATCATTTTCGAATAAGTATTTACTAGAAAACAGATACCGATGAACTAATAATTTTACTCGTAAATAAATTAAATAGATACAATACAAATATGATATATATAAAATAAATATAAGTAGGGTAAATTACAATGTTACAATATTTAGAGATAAGTTTACTTTTTGTCACAATATTTTAAATAATTAAAAATAGGTTACAAAGTTAAATGATAAGTTATTTTTTGTGACAATGATTGGAAAGTGATTCAATTCAGGTTTCATGGATATGTGTCAATTTCTCTTCTTAACACGTGTCAATTTCTCCTGGTGACACGTGTCTATGGAGACCTAAATTAAATCACTTTTCCAAATATTATAATCTAAAATGAATTTAATCTAAATGTTGTAATCTCTTTTTAATCACTTTAAATATTGTGACCCAAAATGAATTTACCTCTAAATATTATGACTTTTTAGTGTAATTTCTCAATATAAATAAAAAAAAAAAATTTGATGAAATTCAAACAATCTAAACAAAACTAAAACTCCTCAAGAAGGTAATGAACCTAAAACATTCATATATATATATATATATATAATTAAAAAATCCCCTTTTTTCTTTCTTTTTTTTTTTCTTAATTCCAACTTCCAAAGCCATCCTTTTTTTTTCCCTTTCTCTTCTTTGTAATTTTTATTTTTTTTAATTGGATCTATTTGGCTAGCTTTTTTCGATAGATACAGACATCTTATTAAATTTTTTTCTAACAAATTGTTTATCAAGAAATAGATACAAATAACAAAAGTTGACAGTTTTCATGAAAAAATCAAATAGATCAAATATAGATAAAAAAATAAATACAAATCAAATATATTTACATATATCGTTTCGATAGAGATATAGATACAGATAAAAACAGATTATTTAAACATATCTATATGGGTTTGTTTGGCTAGCTTTTTCTGATAAATTCATAAATAAATATTTTTTCAAACTTTGTTTAACAAATTATTTATCAAGAAATAAATATAGATTAAAAAAATTAACAATTATCATAAAAAGATCAAATAATAAAATCTAGATATAAATTGAATATATTTATATAGATCATTTTAATATAAATATACATGCAAATGAAAAACACATAATACATATTAATTTCTAATCCATTGGTACTGTGTATGTCATTAAATGTTTGGACAACACCAAGGGACAGGTTCCCTGTAGACATGAGATCAGAAATGCTATTTGTCGTTATGATAAGAATAATATTCAATTTGGAACGAATCCCCATGTTGTAGAACAACTTCTTCTTTAATCCTTCAACCTGTATTGTAATTTTCTTTCGGCCAAAACTTGTACTGCCCTTGGAAGCAATGTTTGATGAAGCAAAAGTCAACTCTCCCCTTTTCATGTGTTTCTGCAGTCTTCTATTAACCATAACTTTCTAAGCCGCCTATGTACAATTGATTACATAGTTCTCTTTTTTTTCTTTTTTTCTTTTTTTGCCATTAATTGATTCCATAGTTGTATATGTCTACACAATCATTAATCATTTAAAAATAATTATATAAATACCATCATAAAATTATATATGAAACATCCAATTTTAAATAAAAATTGCATGTTTAAATTAGGATTTAAGAATGATAGAGACCTTTGAAAATCATAAATAATTGGTTGATATTTCAAAAAAAAATAGAAATATCAGGTAATAAATACTATGATTGTCAAAACCGGCCCAAACCAATCGATTCAACCCGGTTCGACCGGAATTAGCACTAATACCAAACCGAGTCTCGTCTAAAACTCGTTTTTGCAACGAACTGGTGAGACCCAGATTGACTTGGTCAAACTAGATTGAACTAGGAAACCAAGGGGGTCGAACCGATCGACTCGGCCGGATTGACCCGAATCAAAAAAATAAAAATAAAAATAAATAAAAAATTAGAAGTTTAAATGTTTATTCATACTTTATTATAAATTTATAAAATATAATCATTAAATCATATTTATTAATAATTAATTAATGAATTTGATCCAAATATAGATATAATTAAGTAATGATATATATTGGTCTTTTATAGTTAAATTATACCTTATATTTTTACTTTTTCGTGACTCCAGTTTGATCCCCTGTTGAACCCGATCTGACCCTTGACCCCCTAGCCTGTCCAGGTCAAACCCCGATCTAGTTCTAACAACATTGATAAATACGATTCTAATACATTTTAAAGATCACATTAATATTCTATGATTCTACATTAGTAATATGGTAATTAGTTTTTTATAATTTATATTTTGATAATTTTTCTATAAGGTTGTTAAACCTGTATTATACCCTATATGTGTAGGTATATGATTGAATATTCATTTACATGATAATATATAATTAAGCTAGACATGAGTAGAGATATTGATCCAATTATAATTCAACTGATTAGATATGTCTAAACAGATAAGCCTTAAATACTACCCGGCAATCATAAATTTAATCCTATATAATTTATCATTATATTACATTTTTTTTTAATTTATACAACAATGGAAGTGGACTTATTTAGAACTTACGTCGTTCCAATCATTATGTAAAGTATAAAAATAGAAACCTTGACACCAAATCTATGAAATATTATGAACTTTTTAGAATATGTGAACTAATTATGGAATTTTATGCCATATTAGGCATCCAACATAATAACTATTATAGAAACCCACAAATTACCAATCTTCTCATATATATGAGTATATATTGATGACCCAAAATTATTTGATATCAGAAATGAAACAAAAATGTAAACTATAAAAATTAACAATTTCAACCGATTAGGGCTACTAAATCTATTTATTAGACTTCAAGTTATTGGATAAAGTTCCTACAAATAAGCTTCAACTTATCATCTTATAAGAGGTTTTCTAAGCTCCTAACTACCTGTAATTCACTCAATTATATCACCATTATATAAATATAATAAGTTATGCATTAAATATTTCACTGTGAGATGAAGATTTAGTATGGATTTTAGCCATTTAAATAACTAATGGAACTATTCCCATTAAAGAACATGATAAAACTATAATATATTCTTCACTTATATTCAGTGATTGAAGGCCAATGACTTGATGTCATGTTTGGTACGTAGCAATGGAATCGAAATGAAATCGTGATTCTGCATTTCATTCCATTTTCTATGTTTAGATGCACCTTTAGAAGCCGGAATCGTGATTCCTCAAAATTAATAATTCCGTCTTTGAAAGGGAATTCCATTCCGCCTTTCAAAGACGGAATCACAATTTCATTCTAGCTTTACAAGTTGCATGTAATATAATTACTCTTTTATCCTATTGCATAATCATAATTTGCATTTATTGCTATGGACATTTCTGAAAATACATCCTATAGTCATTCCATGTACCTTTCAAAATAGCAATAGATTTGTCATTCCAGAACACATTCCAATCCATCCCATTCCATTCCAAATCATTCTGGTGTACCAAATGTAATCCAATGACATCTTTCTTGGTATTGCAAATTAGAAATATCATATTCGAATTTACCCTTCTCTTTGTAATGGCTAATTAATTAACCCCCAAAATATGACTCCTCATCTAATTTTAGTCATAGCTAGGAGTCTATAACCAATTGGCTAACCATTTATTTGTTTTGCTTTTTTAAACTTGAAACCCCACCCTAACTCCTATGATCTAATATTCTAAGCTCTTTATCTTCCCTACATCACCTAATTAAGAAAACATGAATTAGATAGCAGAGACTATACATAAAGTCTGATGAAGTAACGCAAGGAGAAATGATAAGAAATCTCGCTAGAAAAAAGATAATAGAAAATTAAACATTACTTTTTTTCAATTTAGGTCCATTCTAACCTCTTGAATTCCATTAACCATTCTGGTCAATCTTTTTTTTTTTTAATCTAGGTCCATGCAGAAATAAAGAATTCTTATTTAATTAATAAAAAAACCTTTTAGACCCTTTTAATTTTATTTATACTGTTTTTTACATGAGGTCCTTCACATTTTTTTTTTAAATTTGCATATGTCTCATATACCTTTACATAATACATTTAATAAAATAAAATAAAATAAAAAAAATGAAAAACTTAACTTTTGGAGCCTTAGCAAAGCCCTTAACATTGAAGGACTCATCTAGCTGTTAAGAATTTTTTTTTTAAAGTAACATTCTTATATAAAAGGATTTAGTTAATGGTTTTGTTTGGATTGTTAGATTTTTTTTAGTGTCTATATCTGTATCAGATCAGCATCTATAAGTTATCTATATCATATTGGTATTGATTCAATATTGGATCAGTGATCAGTTTATGAGTAAAACTGTCCGTTTTTCATTAGTACCAGTTTGTTGACAATCATCAGTTTGAAAACAATACCAAAATCATACCAAAATGATTCAGAAATAATGAAACAAATAGAGCTTGGCATATTGTCAGTGAGAGTGTTTTTGGTCTTTTTGCATGGGCAGTCCGTTACCAGTTTATAAAATCAAAATTACTTAGAAATCCTTTCTCTTTTGGTTTTCTTGAGTATTAAGCTGAAAAGTTCAAATGTAAATGACATGCATAAAATTTTTTTATTATGTATGGGACTTATAGAAACAAACTGTAATTGTAAACTGATATGCAATTTAATAACCATTTCAAAAATTTTTTATCATGTATGAACAATATCCTACATATTATCCACTTTGGCTAGATATATAAAGACCGACTTTATGCAAATATCTCCAATCGAGTATCATCACTATTCACTAGCAAATTTTATGGTATCATATTGTTATGGTACAATGTCACGATTGTTACCTGAACTTTGACCAAATTTTTAATTAACTATCTTAATTTTAATTTAATTAACTTGCTATCTCGCTCAACTCTTCACTATAAAAAATATTACTTCATTAAACTCCATTAACTCTGTCTTTCCAATTGGCACGAATGACCAATAGACGCATGCCACGTGTACCTGAGCCACACAAGTGATTTTCTACATCTATATTTCATGTTAATTGAAAAAAAATAAACAAAGTTTGCGTGTTTTACTTCTTCTTCTTCTTTGAATTTCTCTCTTTCTCCTCCTCCTCCAGCTTTTCATCTGAGTCTCTCTCTCTCCCTCTCTCTCTCCCCCCTTCACTTCTCTCCTCTTCCTCCTCCTTCTCTACTGATTTTTTTTAACATACTAATGTAAAAAACCCAAAATGAACCCACCGTACAACTCCTAAACAAAACCTTAGTTGAGTTAACTCAAAATTCGTGAAGATTGCACCAATGTTCAACTAAGACGTCTTAGTTAGATTGGTTTGTTAGTGCTTATTTTGGAGATGGCATGAAGATGGCGGGGACTAAGTCAGCTCAGTTTTCTGGTTTAGGTGTTTAATTATGAGATGGAGATATTAAAGATGTCCGGTGTGGATGTTCGGCGGAGAGGAGTTTGTGTGTTTTAATGGAGGTTTGGTAAGTGAAGAGCCGATTAGATATGAGAGGTGCAAAGGACTAGGTTTTGGTGAATTGATGTTGCGGTGACTCAATATATCAGGTTAAGGGAGAAAGCTCAATGGAGGCTGAACATGAAGGCTTGGTGTTGGGTTTGGTTAGTAGTGATAGAGAGTACTGAGTTGACTTGGTGATGGAGATTGATGAGCTAGTGGTTTGCTTCTAGCGGTATGACTAGGTTTGGTTCAATAATGGTGAATGTTGTGGTGTAAGTTGCTAAGTAGACATCTGCATCTATTGAAGGTCGTCAATGGTGGCCAATTTGTTAGTGGTTGAATATGGCTCAGGTTTTTTAGAGAGAGAAGTGAAGAGGAGAGAGAGAGAGGGATTTAGAGAAGAAGAAGTAGGAGGAGGAGGAGGAACATGGCAAGCGTAAATTATTTTGACGCTACTGACACGTGTCAAGACACCATTGGTCACTAAAGCTAGCTGTGTAACAGAGGCAATGGAGTTAGATGAAGTAGTGTTTATGATCACGAAAAGTTGATTCAAGTAGTAAATTAACTAAATGAAAGTTCAGGTAGTTAATTGAATATTTAAACAAATTCCGGATAATGTTTGTTACATTGTCTTCATTTTTATTTGACACATTCTCGATCAACATATTGCCAAATATAGATAAATCTACTTCTATTTTTACTAAGAAGTTAGGAACTTCTCACATGAAACTGGTTAATTGTTGCAACGGTATCACAAATAATGGAAATTAATTCGTTGCACATAAATACTAATAATATTTTTTATATAAATAATTTCATAAAGATTTATACACTATTTTTTTTTTCTATTTTTTCTATTTATCTAAACAACATTAATATTAACCTATCACTCATGATATATTAGTACCATTAATGTTGTTTTATGATAGTAATTATTTTATAACTGGTCTTTGAGATATATCAATCAGCAATGTCGACTTCTTTTTCTTTAAAATTTTAATTCTCTAAGCCAACCTTTTTCGTTCAAAGCATTCAATTGGACAGATGTTTTGATAAGTCATAGCCAACTTCGACTACAAAATCCAAGCTTTCCCACTTGAAACGGATCAACAAAATCCACTTTTCTATTGTCTTTGTTGCTGCTCCTTTCCATACTTCTTAAACTTCCCATGTTTTTCCATCTTACAGGCTTCATTATCTGAACTACAGAACACTTCAGCTTTCTTTTAAGGTCGTTCCTGAATTGGACATCCTGCTAAGAAAATTTGAGTCTTTATGGGGTCTTATTGGAGTTATGATACTAAAGCTACTGAGAGCCCTTTACATATAGGTATGATATGATACTACATTTTTAATATTGCCCGTGTACGTCTGCACAGCCTTCAGCACGGCAGTGCAATAGCTGTGCATCCCTAAATCTGCCCAATTAAAAAAAAAGAAAGAATAAACAAAATAAATTAAATGAATTATAGCTAAAATGTTATATTAGTTAAATGATATAATTAAAGATGATTTAATGAGTGAATTAATAGGTTTAATAATGCATTAGACTTAACATGGATTTAACCTTAAAATGAATCTTAAGTATAAAATGAACTTAGTTAAATAATTTAAGTTTAACTTAACTTAACATAACTTAATAACTAAATTAGACTTAATATCGCTTTTGAATATTCAATAGACTAGCTAATAGACTTAATTTGATTTAACTTGAAAGAACTATAAGAAGTTAAGATGAAATTGATCTAAAATTGAATAATTAAGTTAATTAAGGTCCTAATAGATACATGATAGGAATTTGTAAGATAATAAAATAGGGCTTAGTAACTAGATTAGATAACTAATTCTAATTAATTTGGCTAAGTTTGACATGAATCTTAGATATAAAATGAATTAGTAATATATCTAATTTCAACTTGACTAAATAGACTTTAATGGGCTAAAATGAATTAGATTGATTAAATTTAATCAACTTGATTTAGTAACTGAATTAAATGATTAATTTTAATTAAATTGGTTAGGATTAAGTTAAAATAAGCTAATAACAAATAATTGACTTGGGTTAATGAGTTAGGATAAACCATAAATAACATAGGGATTATGTTGTTTCAAATGTGCGCTTGTGTTGGCAAAAGAATGTTTTTGAAAATGAATGTTTTTATTTTGTTGTTGTAATAAAATAGTATAAACAAAGCGAAAAAAAATGCTTTGACAGACAATGGAGAACTATTCGTATCTTTATGGGGCGAATTTGGCAGCTATGACGAGGTTTCAAATTAGTATCTAATCAAATAGGGTTTTAAAAACAAGTTTAATATAAGTGGATAATTAATTTAATTTCTTATATGAGTTCATTCCTTTAATAGATATGCATATCTAATTTATTCTCTGAGATAGCCTTGGCCTACCTTCTATCTCTGTTTAGATTTCATATAAAAGGTACGCAGTAACTTGTGTGTTGTATGCTAGGATAGGCATCCTAAATGAATTAAAACTTAAAACTTAAAACTTAAAGACGGCTTAATAATTAATGAGTATTGCTTGTGCGTGTGCCGTTGAATTCGGTTTGAGGAGCGACAACCTTGTCTCAAGGGATACTATAGTTTAGGCAGTTAAACCACCCTTATCATGATGCAATGACTTTCATAAGCAGCTCGATGGGTAGCTGATGGGACAAACAGTATCGGTATAACATTTACTTAAGCCCGAGGTGAAGTAACATGTTTTAGTTCATATTTATGGGACTAGTTGAACTAACTAATCTTATTGACTGAAATGAGTAGACTTGTGTCACGGCTGTAAACCTTAAATGAGGCTATTTTCTTGTAACATTATGTAAGAGATATAAGTATTCGAGCTACCTATATCAACCCTGAGTGTCTGATGTTATTCAGGACCTCGGTTTTCTTAGGTTGTTTCGGAGTGTGAGCGTTCCAGTGTTGATTTATTTACTTTAAATTAAAGATAATAAATTGTCGTTGTTTCATTGCATTTACCTAAGCTCGTGTGTGATATGATACTATATTGTTAATATAGTGTGTTATTTAATTTATTCATTTTTATTATTGTTATTAGTATTTATTCAACATGGAAAAAAAAAGGTGTTCGAATAAAATGTCCAATATTAAATCATGTTATGTCCTATTTTTGGTCTTTGATTTTAGGGGACCGTCCAGTTCATCATTGATGGAACCATACCAATCCTTGGTTTTAAGGTTCATGCTGGTTATAATTATGGATTATGCTTTGTTATGGAGCTAAGGTTATTAAATTTTCATGATTTGATGGCATTTAATCATGTTAGGCACATTAAAGTTTTGTTTGCCACACAGAGAGGAAATAAAAAATGTCTTAGTTACGATAGTATTTCTACAAATTTTTCTAGTTTAATTTGATGTGTGTGTTAAAAAAGATCAAGTATACCAATCCCATGAAATAAAAAGTTCTGCTTTTAGAAGGAATAAGATGAATATGAAGAATTTTGGGTAAATTTTGATTATAGGCATTGGATTTAATTTAAGTTAATTTATTATTTTTTTTAAGGGTTGGATTTGTTTCATTGTGTCAAACAAGGGAATGAAGTGATTGGTTCATGTAGCAAGATGTCATCTGCTTCAACTCCTCACACTCCCCGAACAGAAGGTGAAATTCTGCGGCAGTCATAATTTAAAGAGCTTCGGCTTTAATGAACTTAAGAGAGCAACCGGGCATTTCCGCCGTGATAGTGTGTTGGGTGAAGGGCGTTCTTGTTCTGTTTTCAAAGGTTGGATTGATGAGCAAACATATACAGCTGCCAAGCCTGGAACCGGCTTGGTAATTGCGGTTAAAATGCTTAATCCTAAAGGATTTCAAGGCCCCCAGGAGTGGCTGGTGAGTGACAGCTTAATCACTCTTGATTACATGCATTTCCTATGTGGGACTAGATCCTTAATCCCTTTGTCTAGAGCACATGTTTGCGTTTATTTGATGGGTTGAAACAGAACAAGACAGCAACACTTGATAATTACTTTGATCCCTAGGATTTTAGATTGGATAAAATAACCAAGCATTTATACACACGCCCGTGTGTTTAATATGTGGCGGCCACTGCCGGAGCTAGGCCCCTTTCCTTCAGGGGTGAAATCCTTATACCATAGTGGAGGTGGTGTTTTAAAACTGTGTTTGTTTGATAGGTTGAAATGCAGAAAGGATAGTAACCTTTTGATTCATAAAATTCATATCTTGTTGTTCTTAATGAATGTTTAATGGCCTGGTGAGCGATTCATGATATTTGCCATGAAAGGCCAGTTTATATGTGGATAGTTTACTACCTCAAGACAACTAATTGGTTGTTTGACCTACAGGCAGAAATAAATTTCTTGGGGCAGCTGTATCATCCAAATCTTGTGAAGTTAGTTGGGTACGGCATAGAGGATGAGCACCGGATGCTTGTGTACGAATTTATGCCTCGGGGTAGCTTGGAGGATCATCTGTTCAGAAGTGAGTTCCTCTTGTCAATATTTATCGTATCTCAACAATTTGTATTGAATTATTATTATAACTAAAAGCTTCATATTTTAAACAGGAGGCTCTTATTTTCATCCGCTTTCTTGGAAACTTCGAATAAAGGTGGCCCTTGGTGCTGCAAAGGCTCTGGCTTTTCTACACAGTGACAAAGCGAATGTCATACATAGAGACGTCAAAACTTCCCACATTTTGCTTGATTCGGTATGGAATCACAATTTGTTGTTTATCAGTATATAGGGCAACAGATTCCACAAACATTTACTTTGTTTCTTAACTATTCTTAACGGTAAATGGCAGAACTATGATGCAAAACTTTCGGACTTTGGATTGGCTATAGATGGGCCGCAAGGCAGTGAAAGCCATGTCTCCACAACAGTAATGGGCACCCGTGGTTATGCAGATCCAGAATACGTGGCCACAGGTACTTATTGATTTCCAGTACATACATCCACAAGGTCATGGGCAGCCTTGTTATTTCATTGTCGTGGTGCAAATTTGAAAAGAGGCTGTTTCAGTTGCATTTTGGGTACATGTGGTGAATTTTTTGCCATCTTACATATTTCTACATTTGAGGCACAGCTCTTGCAGCTTCAAATTTGCCCTTTCTTTATTACTATCTCACTTCTTGTCCACATCGAAAGATATATAGAGTTTAAAGAATATTGAGGATTTGAGTGGCTGAAGCTAAAGCTGTTACTTAGACATCCAACCTGTAATTGCAACGACCCAATTGTAGTATGTCAAAATTGTTCTGCCTAAATCCATTTACTTTGAACTTCATCAACTTCGTATACTTTCTTCTCAATACTAAAAAATGCTTTCGTTTTTGAAGGGCATTTGACAACAAGAAGTGATGTTTACAGTTTTGGGGTTGTCCTACTCGAGATGTTGTGTGGTCGACGGGTTATAGACGAAAACAGACCATCCGGGGAACGGTATTTAATAGATAGGGCCAGGCCATATCTCACAAGCAAACGCAGGATTATCCACATCATGGATGGTCGCATTAAAGGCCAGTATTCACTAGCCGGAGCAACAAAAGCAGCTCAAGTAGCATGTAAATGCCTGTCAAATCAACAAAAGTATCGGCCAAACATGAATGACGTAGTGAAAGCATTGGAGCAGCTACAGGTTTCCGAGGAGACGGCAGCCAATGCTCCAACAGAACATTCGCCTCACTTCAGCCAATGGTCCCTAATACCAAAGAAGAAGGGCAAATAACCTTCTCAATGGAAAGCCTGCTGCTTATCACCGGCCGGCTGTTTCTCCAATTCATGCATGACAAATTTCATTCTTTTACATGGCTAGTTCTCTAATTCTTATGTCACGGCACATATCACATTGATGGATATTATCGTACAGCAGTTTAATTTGAACGGGATCTATCATAGAGGTTTTTATTCCTAGAGTTGGTCATGCTTCTCCTGCAGCACCTTACATCGGCTTAGAGTGCAGAGATAGAGAGTCTATGAGAAGAAGACAACCGATTGCATCTATTTTGGGGCTACAAATAGAAAAATGAAGCCATACGTCGGTACTATCTTTATATGATCGAAAGATGCATCTATTTCTATGTACAATTTGATCGTCTTGTCTATTTGTTGTTCGATTATGAGGCTGCAACTTGTGATAACATGGAATTTTACAATCCGTCCTGCCTAAATGCTGTATAGTGTCTATATTAGTGTACGTTTGGTCCTAACATTAGCTACAGCTATGTCCCTTACATTGTAATATGGGGGTTTATTGTATGTTTTTGGTGGATTCAATCAGAAACGTTCTTTGAAATGAGCCCATGAATAAATCATTATCATCCCTTTGATTTAATTCCTTTAATTTTTTTTTCTAATTTTTTGAATATTCTATTTCTTGTCCTTAAATCCAGCCCATAGCTATTACAATTTGTATGACGGGGCACTAATCATTTGAAAAATCGTTTGCTGCCTAACTAGAGACACTTTTCTCAGTCAAATAGGTTGTTGAATGCCTCCTAACTGTGAACACAATTCTAAATTGACTGTCAAATTGGGAGACTGACCAGGGAGATGTGATATTAAAGAGTGAAAGGGTTCACTACATCATAGAGATCTTTAAGCTCAGTAATTATATAAGAATTGCAGACCTCCTTTCAAGATCATCACAAGTGAGGAGGGGCTCATAAAACCAATCCTTCAAGACAGACACAACTTGTTTGTTTTGTCAGCGTGTACATAAAACCAATCCTTTAAGACGGAGACAACTTGTTTGTTTTGTCGACGGACAAACAGCACATAGATGTTTATAATGTTTATTAGGAAATAGATAAAGATAAAAAACATATATTTTTATTCATAACATATTAAACAGACTAGATATAAATCAGACACAAATAAGATATAGATCAAATCAGGTACAAATATAGATATAGATGAAAAATAAACCATCTTAATCTGGTATGAGCAGCAACCAATTAGCTATTCCACTAGTTTGTCTTTTAATTAAACTGAAATGACCACGTTTCAAGTAAGGCATTAAAGATCTAAGATCAAGGATGTGTAGATGGACACATTTGTTCCTCTAGAAGCAATTGAGGAGAAGGATTATGGACTAGAGCTATCGTTAGTTGATGCAAGTGTTGGAGAATTTTGGCCTTTTGAAATCTTACATTCCCAAAAACCTCTTTATTCCACTTTCTAAACTGAGATAGGAGTCGTTCAATGGCTTCAAGACAGTTGTCATGACTTTTCCTTCACAACTAACAACTGACAAGTGTGATGTTCAGTCCACATATGCTGAAAGCGGAAAAAGCGGTTGGTCATTGTTTGTGGATCATAAGGATGTGTTTTTAACAGAATCAGACAATGATCTGATGGCCATTTAGGGAGATGGAAAATTTTTTACTTTGGGAAGAGAGTGTACCATGCATGATTGGCCCAAGCTCTATCCAGTCATAATTGGACAAGTCTAGGTAGTTTTTGTTTGTTTATCCATGTGTATTTTGGACCAACAAAACCTAGATCCATGAGACCACAGTCAGCCATACGATCAGAATAAAGCCGAGCTCGATGAACATTGAAAGGACTGCCTCCCCACTTTTCTTGATGAGATATGATATCATTGAAATCACCGATTTTGAATGAACCATGCATAGTCTGTTAAACGAGAATAAAAAGATGCTTTTTCTACCACACATGGTGGAGCATAAATGCCAGAAAAAAGACTATTGGAAAGAGTTTGGAAAGTTGCAAACCTGTAACATGACATGCAAGTCATAAGTTGATGATCTGAGAATAGTGACATCCATGGGATCTTTCATCCAAAGCAACAGCATGCCTCCACTTTGACCTACCGAGTCTATACCATAGAAAGTATCAAATGGTGACTGACGCCAGCATAACTCCGCTGAGTGATGATCAAGTTTGGTTTCTAGAAGAATAACCATATCAGGCTTATATTCAGTTAAGGTTTGAATGATTGCCTTACGTTTCCTTGTAGAATTTAATCCTCTGGTGTTCCAAGCTAACAAATGTGTTGGACGAACAGCATGTGGAATGAGAGAATCAGCCATTTGTTTGTGTGATAAACCTATAGTATTGGATTTCAGAACCATAAAGGCTGATAGCTTTAATTTCAAAAGAGAAATTAATTGAAGAACATAAGCTATCCAGTATTAGCAAAGCTTCCTCTTTGTTTTGAACTGTTGAGGAGAACGTTGCTCCTTGAGTCATCCAAAGCAAATGAAAGTGATATGTATTGGTAAGTTAAATTGTAGATATATAATAGGCAAATGGAATATAAAGAATGGGTTAGAAAGAAAAAAATAATTTTTTAAAAATTTGTACTAAAGCAGCTGTTACAAACAGTATTTCAGGTGCTCTTAGTTGGTTACTTGTTTGTTATCTTCATAATGTTCCCATCTACGATGTTCAAACAGGAAAGTAGATTGAAAAAAGTTTAGGTGTCTAATTACTATTGGTGGAGACATCCTGTGCAACAAAGTGGGGGCAGCAGATATGAAAAATCGATACAGAAGAATTTTTTTATCTGGGTTCATTTTAAGGAGTTCCCCTTAGGCATTTATCAATTTGATGCTTTGTTGGAAGTCGAAGTACTTTATATTTTTGTCAGAAAATTGGAATACTTCGTTAACAAGTGGATGGGAGCGTATCAATAGAATTTTTCTCTTTATAATTAATGGTACTTGTCCGAAATTTACCATCTTAGCTAATAAGTGATATCAGAGAAAGAATAAACTTTAATGATATTTGAAAGCACCTTCCTAGTATTAGTTGCATTTGTTTTGATGTGGCTTTACAAATAATTTGGTTTACTTACCAGTTGCATCTCTTGCGGTTTTCGTGGCTATTGAAGATGTGCAGAATAAACAGAAGAGGAGATTATAAAAGATAGCGGTTGCTTAGCAACTAGCTTTGCAGCCCTTGATTGTTATCTGTTTTAAAAGAAAATGTGTAGCTGAATTTTATGGCTGGAGAGAGATGACTGGTGACTTTGGGAAAGCTCTTTGTTGATAGTGGATGGATATGAGCTTTGACTTGCAATTTTGGATTTCCTGTGCCATATTTGATCAAGTCTCGGTATCTCCTTGACGTGGTCTTGATTGTTTCAGCTTCTTGGTCTGTGATGGCTTTGGTTTTTGTCCCTAAAGATTGACAGGCCTTAGGAAATTTATAAAAATTCAATGCTATAGATCATTTGAAGAATTCGGAATGTCTTTTAATAAAAGAGGTAAAGTTCTCCTTTCTGTTTTCAGGTGACATTCATGTGCAATGCAGTGATCTTTTGAGACTTTTTGAGTATGCGGGTTTTCCTCCAGATGCCGACTATTTGTTTTTGGGAGATTATGTTGATCATAGCAAGCAGAGTTTGGAGACCATATGTCTTTTGCTTGCATATAAAATCAAATATCCGGAAAACTTTTTCCTTCTAAGAGGAAATCATGAGTGTGCTTCTATAAACACGATATATGGATTTTATGATGAATGTAAACGACGGTTTAATGTGAGACTTTGGAAAGCTTTCACCGATTGTTTCAACTGCCTTCCTGTTGCCGCCCTTGTTGATGACAAATATTGTGCTGCACGGTGGTCTTTCCCCTGAACTCAATAACTTAGATCAAATAAGAAATTTACCCCATCCAACCGACGTCCACGACACTGGCCTGCTTGTGATTTGCTGTGGTCAGATCCTGATAGAGATTAAAGGGTTGGGGTATGAATGATAGAGGAGTATCATACACTTTTGGTCCAGATAAAGTTGCAGAATTCTTGTCAAAGCATGATTTGGACCTTGTTTGTCGTGCTCATCAGGTACTTGCCATGCTGATTTTTCTTCGTTAGGCTTGGGAATAGAAATATTTCCACGATACTAACTGTCACTGATGTATGCTGATTTTTCCTTGTTAGGCTAGAAGACAACTATTAATGGCTACATACTCGATGGCTGCAGGTTGTAGAAGATGGGTATGAATTTTTTGCGGAGAGGCAACTTGTTACTATTTTTTCGGCACCCAATTACTGTGGCGAGTTTGACAATGCTGGTGCAATGATGACAATTGATGAGAGCTTGATGTGCTCCTTCCAGATTCTCATGCCAGCAGATAAGAAAGCCAAGTCCTTGGTGTGGACGAAAATGTCACTGGCTTCCTTGAATGTTCCTTTCAATCCATCATGTAATGGAGCATAAGAAATGGAAATGTTCATTGTCCTACTTGAAACGACGTAATCTCTAGGCAAACAGCTCGTTGTGGTGTTGTTCCATATGTTAGATCATGTGCACTGATGCTTCAGATGTTGTAGGTGTGTTATTTTTGAATGAAGACACTCAATATGCAATTGAAATTTGCACTGGAGTCACAATTTAGTTGCTTATTGCTGTCTCTTTATTCTTTGAGAGAAAATTTAAAATTCTTAAATCCGGACTAGATATAAAATTCAGTATGAATTGATTATTTCTGTTATTGGTAGAAATTTTATAGACTCTTTAAATTTTAGGAATCTTAATGTAAATATCGTCTTATTAGAGGATATGGTTTGCTTTATGAAACAAACAGAAGAACCAGATTTCATAGCAGCTATCATAAATTTTCTCGTCCACTGGGTCACATTTTATCAGATATTACCGTTGTTATATCTGTTTGTTTCTTTGAAGATTGTTCATGGCAATAGCTTGCTCCTGTGTCAAACTAGAGTGACACCTGGACTTGTATTTTTGTCTGCAATAGACAGATTGGAATTTAAAACTTTGACAAATGTGACTACTTTTACTAGTTTGAACGCGTAGTCTATGCTAAGTTCGCGGCAGAAGTATGAATATCAGTGAAAATTTATTCAGGGAAAGGGAATCTGTTGGCTCATAACCTGAAACCTTGTCTCAAAAAACATGTTACCTGAACTTTTTTCAATCACATAGAAAGGCCTAGCACAGGAAGTCAAAAAGATAATAGATAATTAACAACTTAAATATAGGTGCGATGCAAAGTAAAGTTTCAATTTTCATAAAGGATACTTTAAATTAGTTGCATTTATAATATTTAATTTTTCAGACAGATTCCTATTATCTTGGATTTGGTGAGGATTTTAACTTCAACAATCTAAATTTCAAGAATAGCTGAGATAACTCGTCAAATTAGACTACAAAACTGCCTTGTTGAACTTTCTTTTTAGGAAGAAACCTAATTAAGCACCCCTCTTGAATTTGTATCATATATTTTGTGTAGTTACATTAGACAACAATTCACCAAATGTATAAGTAAGTTATTGGGTGGAAATTGTACCTGCTTTGCTCTTTTGCATTGATGATGTGAATGGTTTGTTAAATTTGTGGATTATTCAACGGCAGCAAGTTCTGGTGACCTTTGAAAACACATTCTTATGTAAATGTATTTTTTGCGGTGTCCCTGCTGCCGACAACTGGAGAATGGTGGAAAGTAAATTTAAATATATTTAGCAATTGGAATGTGTTTGTACATGTCTTGACAAATGACAATATAGGATCTCACAGGTGGAGTCAGTTCTGGAAGCCACCTCCTCCAGATTTGGTACCAAGAAAGCTTTTGCTTAGGCTCTTGACCTGGTAGTCCTTGCAGTAGATAGAGCTCGATCCGTGTTCACATGCTCGTACCAATAGTCCAAGTTCCTTCATGTTAATGGTGGTCTTTTGCAGTGTCAGTGCCCTCACGTCGAATCACTTGTAATGATAGTGTAACTTTGTGTGTCACAATGAGATGCAAATTTACAGATTGTTCAAAGTATTCCCCTTCTCGATGTCAGTTTCATGGGAAGGCTGGTTCCTTGGTAAGTCAAGATCATAAAAGAATGTCTTCTTAAGATTTTGGCTATGAATTTTTGAATTTATGCCAAGTTACCTTTTGCTAAAGAAGTAAAACCTACATAGCTAATAGCAGTGATAAAACTGGGGAATCGTAGGCTGTCAGCAAGTGCCCCCGGCTTAAGAAATATTCACCTTCATCACGTGAAATCCTTTGGTCCACAATTGGCTACGAGATACAGGTGCGCTGCACGGCCGTGTGCCAGTTTATGTATAACTGATGTCCGCCCGTTGTTATGACTTTATGAGCCTATTCTTCATTCATATGACCTGATCTTGAGATCATGTTGCACTGTAAGAAGAGCAGGTTTGCGAGTACTTATGTTTCCTATGTACAAGGTGCACGGAAATCTGGTGCTGACTTTAAATAGCTAACGAATATGATCCTGATTATGAAAAGTGGAATTTAAAATCAATCTGAATTAAGACTTGACACTATTTGCTTTGTTTGATACAGCAAAGTAAATAATACATCAGCTTAAAAAATCCCACAATAAGAAGAAGAAGAAGAAGAAGAAGAAAATTACGTATCGTATCTATCCTGGCTCCCGACAAGGTATGTGAATCTGACTTATGGGATGCTCGTGCACTAGTGAAGGCCTGTAAAATAACTGCGCCTTAGCTAAGTGGGCTCTGAAGGTACTTCCCGTGTGCAAGTATTCCACTAAAGTCGGTAAAAAATTTACTGAGAGGGCCTGATAATGTAGGGGACTTTATCAGAATAAGTTGCGTGATTTTATTTCAAGTCTTCTTCTGGTTCAAATTGTGCTACTTCTGTTTATATATAGTATTTATGGCAAGTACCAACTTTCATCCATCCATATATATATATATATATATATAAGACTTTCGTCCATATGTGCTATGGTGATTTGTGCCAATATGGATAAAGAGGGTGTAGAGGATGTGTTACACAATAACTATCTATTCACTTTGCTAAATAAATAAAGCTATAAAGTATAATAAAATTACTATTACTATAAAATGGAATAAAACTGAAGTTAATGACATGAATGATATTTAAACTTTGGTAAAATATACAATTATGTACGTAAACTTTGAAGTTGATTGATTTACTTTCCGAAAAAACTTTTCATGTATACCAATAGTATCTCCGTCAAATTAGCTAACACCATCATCATACGTGTTGTTTTTAACCAATATGATGGAGGTACCGTTGGCATCATAGAAAGTCCTTTCAACCATTAATTTGATCAATTTTAAAGTTTTAGTTACTAAATTGATGAATTTCAAAATTCATATCTCTAATTGCATATTAGGAAAATGCTGCATTTGATACTTGAAGTTTAGTGAAAATTCTAATTAGATACTCAAACTTTTAAAAGTTCAATTTACTACTTGATTGAACATTTTGTGCTTCAAATCAGTACTCGAACTAACTAACTCTGTCCATTTCCGTCATCCAACGTGTACCCATCCACCAACAATTGCTTGCAACGTGTCATTTCATTAAAAAAAAAATAAATAAAAGACCTAACCCTAGTAAACATCCAACTCACATTCATCTTAAAAACAATGCTAAGTTCTTCTCCTTCTTCTTCTACACCTTCCATTCTCCATATCCTACCTTCCACATCTCTACCATACAATCTTCTCAAAATCTAACCATGTGTCCTCCTCCTCTCCCAATGCAGATACCCCCAAAACCCTAAAACAAATCCACTCCTTATTCCTTAAAATCGGCTTCCATAACTCTCACTATTTCCTTTCTAAACTCATCGAATTTGTTGCTCTCTCACCCTTTGGTGATTTTTCCTATGCTCTTTCCCTCTCTGATTCCATCAAAAACCCGAACCCCATCATATGAAACATAATCATTCGAGGGTTTTCCCTAAGTAATAGACCTATATTGAGTTTAGAGCTTTATATGAGGATGGTTTCGTCTAGTGTGTTGCCTAACAACTATACTTTTCCGTTTGCTTTGAAATTGAAATGACCTAGATTTATATTTTAATCAAAGCTCATGTGTTTATTAATTTATTTTAAGGAGATGAATTGAATGAGTATGTTGTGTTGTTAGTAGTTTAATATATAAGATTTTGTATGTGTATATGTGGATATTAATATTTTGTTCTATATGCATTAATGTGTGAGTAATGGAATTATTAATGTTGTCTTGTGCATATTAAGATGTTAAGTTAAATTAAATTAATAACTCAACCATAATTTTACTTAAGATTAGTTGATTGAGTTCCTTGTAATTAAATTAGCATTATGCCCTAAATGTAAGCTAAATGGAGCCCAAATTAAAGTGAAATGCAACCTAAAGTTAATATATGCATTAAGGGGTAATTTTGGAAGTGAAAAAGTCAAAATTAAGTTAATTTGATTACTTTTTGAGGCGCCCAAAATTTTATCCGAATTTTCTTTTCTTTCTCCTTTTTCTCTCTTCTTCTTCCTCCATTTCCATTTTCATTTCCAAGCTCAAGTTAGGGTTATATCAAGTTGAAAATCAAAGTTATTCTCAAGACAAGGTATATATATGTATGTATTTGAATTGGTTTAGTTTAGGTTGTTGTGATTATTGTTTTGTTTCCCTTTCTTGAAATAGATGTATAGATAGTTGGATGAATTGAGTTTAAGATTGATCAAATTGTTGTTCATGCATGGAATGAGTTATGTATGTGTTATATGAGTGTGTGAAAGTATGCATGTATTGTTGTAGTGATATGAAGTGTCTTGATGTAACAAAGATAGTTTAAGTAGTTAGAGTGGAGATTGATGAAAATGGAATTTGAAGTGTTTAGTGATGTTGAATTCATGCCTTGGGTTGCTAGAATTGAGTAGTGTATGTTGAAGTGAGTATATGAAGTTTGAAGTGTAGATGAGGAAAGTTTTTGAAGTGTTTTAGGGGATTTGAATTTTCGTATAAGCTTGTTTTTGTAACGTACGCCGGCATCTGGGGATTCTACGTCGCCGGCGTAGAGGCGGTGTAGAAAGCCCACATAATGATTTTCCCTAACGCTGTTTGCAACGCCGCCGGCTTATATGCCGAAGATTTGCCAGCGTCTGTTCTTCAGAACGTACGCCGGCAATTTGAATCTCTACGCCGCCGGCGTAGAGGCGGTGTTGAAAGTTCACAGAACCAAATTTCTTAAAGCCGACTGAACGCCGCCGGCTTTCGCTAGGAAGTCATCCGGCGTTCTTTCTTCTAACTTGTACGCTGGCTTTTGGGAATCAAGGCCGCCGGCGTAGGTTACAAAGGCTGACGGCGTACGCTTTGAACGCTGCCAGCGTTGACAGTGTACAATTTCAGAACAGTTAACACCGGCCCAACGCCGCCGGCGTTGAGTGCCGGCGTATCCCCTGAGTTTTTGAATTTTGAGAACTTTTTCTAAAAAGTTTCCAAAGTTGTTATTTGAGTATTTGAGTTTTTGGTAAGCAATTTGGGATATATTAGGACGTTTAAATGCCTAGTCGTGACTGTATATCCAATTATGTGAATTTCTTTGATAATTTGTGATATATGGATATAATATGTATATATTTGTGAGAATGAAATTTATAAATGTTGATTTATTAATTATTGTGACATTTCTATTACAGTTAAGGATTCATCGGTTAATCTATCACCGAGAGATCCTAGTTCTATTCTAACGAGTTCAGGTACGCAATAATTTGTTTGATGATTGCTAGGACCAGACATTTCTAATTTGACTTAAATTGATTCGATTTAACATTTGGATGAATTGGATGTCTATTACGCTGTTTAATCTGGTCCGAGGAGCAGCAAACCTGTCATGATGCAATGACATGTTAGCTAGGCGCTTAACCAAGTCATGATGCAATGACTTTACCATGATGCAATGGTACGCTATGATGCAATAGCGATTCTTTTGGTTAAGTGGGTAGCCAATAGGGGGAATTGTATCTGTGTAACGTTTGCTTAAACTTAGGGGGAAATACCATGATTTAGTTCAAGGTTTGGGAACTTGTGAACTAGGCTCATGCTATGGACTGAGTTTAAGTAGAGTCGGGCAACGGCTTTTAAACCCTAGATGAAGCTATTATCTTTATGAAATAGATATAGGAGATATAAGTATTCGGACTGCTTATATCAACCCCCTGAGCAGCTGCTGTTACTCAGGATCCCTGAATTCCCGGAGTATGACCGGGGTTTGAATACCCTCTTGTTGATTTGTGAATCAAAATGTAATAAAGATAACCACTTGTTTTATGATGCATTTACATCAATTGGATGACTTGTTTTGCATTGGTTATTGTGTACTAGGCCTCTGGCTCACTTTTGCTACCTTGCAGGTCATGGAGACGAGTATTACGATGACTTGGGCTATGGGTCCGATTTTGAAAGATTTCTGGACGAGTGGGATGAATAGGATCCGATGACCCGGGACTTTTAGAAGACTTTTTGCTAAGGACCAGCTTTGTATAGAAGGCTTGTTAGTTAAGCCAAGTTCTTTTGTAATGACCTTAAGATCCATTAGGATTTCTCATGTTTTGAGAAAACATGTAATTGTTTTGTTGTGTCATGTATTGACACAAAGCAATGGTTATTTGATGTAAATATATGTATAGATTGCTTATGTTGGCAATCTTGTTTTATTTAAAAAGTTCTTTACAAAGTTTAGTGATTTGATCAAACAATTTACATAAACTGTTAGTTTTAGGACAACCTTACATATAATGTGAAAACGTTATATGTGGTTGGGGATTCGGTACTCTAAATCTTGGGATTTAGAGGAACGGGTCTTTACAGAAATTATGTGCAAAATCTAGTTTGACCCGAGAAGGGAAACAAATTCATGGGCATGTTATGAAACTTAGGTTAGAGTCGCATGATTTTGTTTGTAGTTCTCTTATTAATATGTATGCACAGGATGGTGAATTAGGTAGCACAAGTTGTTGTTTGATAAAAGTTCTTAAAGAAATGTGGTTTCTTTAACAGCTCTAATAACCGGGTATGTGAGTAAGGGTGATATGGACAGTGCGAGGGATATGTTTGGTGGTGGAGATGCAACTAATCATGGAGGTGGTGGCAACGATACTTGCCATAGTGCGATGGTGTCGAATGGTGGGTTCAGAGAGATGAAGACAAAAGGCCAAACAATGTTCGATAAGGGTCCAACGGTGAACATTGTAATGTTGACATCCATAAGGTTAGGTTATTTAAGTGGTCGTCTTCTTTTATATTTTTATTGAAATGACACTTGGCAAACAACTGCTGGTGTATGGATACACATTAGATGACGGAAATGGACGGAATTAGATCAGGTACTAATTTGGAGCACAAAAAGTTCAATTGGGTAGTAAACTGAACTTTTAAAAGTTCGGATATCTAACTGGATTTTTCACCAAAGTTCATATACCTAATCTGGCATTTTTCCTAGCATATTTTATTAAGGTTTAAGTACCATTCTCAACATCTACCTATTAAATTGTAATAAGATTTTTATTTATTATAAAAAAAAGTATTAAAAAAAATAATATTTCTTCATATCCTTAGCTAAGTATACCTATAAGGAGGGCAAGGTGGAACCTCATTGAACAGCTAATGATCGTTGTATTCCTGCAGTTATTTGGAGATAAATCCTCAAGGAAAAAGGTAAAGTTAATTATGCGCATTTAGATTTATGCCACCTGCCTGTCTTTGCGTTTGTCTGGGAAGAAGTTTGATGGTTGGTGTTGGGTTAAGAGGTCCATCGATGGAGGGAAAAAAAAAAGTAAAAAAAAAAAAAGAGACCAGCAAGTCATTCAGTAAACTATTATCTAGTGCAATTTGAATTTTAGGCCGGGTTTATTTAATAAAAAAATTCGGTTTTGATCCGGAGCGGATTAAACCAACACATTATGGTCTGCCAATGTGGAATGGAGTAATTTGTTTGGTATAATGTATAAACACAAATGTGAAATAGAGTGTCTGCAAAATTCTATCAAACATGTTATATTAATATCCGATTACCATAAAGTTTTGATCTATAATATTAAAATGGATGGAACACTTTTGCATCTTCAATATTTTTTTAATTTTATATTTTCAAATAATACCTATTTTTATGTATATTTCATACCATTACTTTTTTGGAAGACTTTTTTTTGGTGGAATACTTTTGCAGGAATTCAAATACTAACAAAATATCATCTTTTCTTTTCAATGAATCTTGTACATAAAGGGTCAATATCGTGAGTGGTGTCTTAACTTTGTCAAAATATACAATTAAGTATCTAAATTTTAAAATTAATCAATTTAATATCTAAAAAAACTTATCATGCAAACCAGCAGTACTTCTATAATATTAGTTAATGAATGCGAATAGTGATTTCAATAACTAAATTGATTAATTTTAAAGTTTATATATTAAATTGATCAATTTTAAAATTTAAATACTTAGTTACATATTTTGTCAAATTTAGATACTATTCGTAATATTTATCCTCTATAATATTACTTGACAATGTATTATTTTTAGAACATCATAAAATGGGTGCGATGTCCCATTATTTGCAATTGAAAAGCGGGGTTAATGATTGCCTTTTCATCTCTTGATTTTACCCGTAATCATATATCAAGGCAACTGTTACAACTTGTCCATTTGCCAACCTCTTAAATTCAAAATCCTAAGGGAGTTATGAGCAATATCCCATTCGATTCTATGATAAGTTTCTTCCGTTTTGTTTTTACATTTAATCTATTTGATTTATTTAATTTGTAGTATTTAGGAAATTCAGAGGGTGTAAAATGAGGTTATGTATAAGCATTTCTCTATTCACAATACACATGGATGAACTCATTTTAGGAGCAGCGTCATGTTGCATGTAGTTCGTAGTCATCGTTTTAGAAAATGAAGTCTGAAAAGGAGCAAAAAGTACGTTAGAACATTGAGGTGACACTTTAATGGCTAAAGGTTATATAATAATTGAGACAAAATTGATGATATAGAGTTCAAGTTTCGTGGGAAAAGGGGGATGAATACCTATAGACAAAAAAAGAAAAAAAGGACAATAAAAAAGTGCAGAGCATCTAGAAACTTCTACGGTCTCATTACAAGATCATCTAATCAATCATGCAACCATTAAAATAAGTACAATAATTGACTCATTAACTATTTTAGTGATTCGATCACGGTTGAATATAGTGTAAGCCGTTGGATAATGACAGTACCATTTTCGTCAAAATTAATAACGGGATCATAGAATTTCCCCCAAAAACTTAACATGGCATAATGATGGGAGCATAGATAATTACACATAAAACTCAAGCAAGTAGTGGAGAGCACATCATAGAATTTCCCATCAAAATTAAGAGTCCGTTTGGTTCGTATATCATTTTGACATCTTATTTTTATCGTTTTCAGACCAATTATTATTAAGAAACATATACAAATGAAAATAAACATTTTCACTTATAAATTAATTAAACAGACCAGATACAAATAACATATAAATAAAAATTAGACAATCCAAACAGACCTTAAATAATTAAAACACTCCTATTCAATCTGTTTGTTCAATGAATAAAATTGTAGCGGAATCACTATTATTGAAGAATGGAATCGAATAGAATAGATTGTAACAAATTTTTTCATTTGTTGAATTTTTATTTTAATGAGTACTTTAGAAAAATAAAAAATCAATTCTAATATATTAAATTATTACTCATAGGTTTAAATAATAAATTATTAATTTTTTTTAATAAGGGTTGCTTATGGTATAACTGTTATAACAACTAAATGTTAGTATTGCTTTAACTTTAATTTCTATTTAATTTCTATGTATATGTTTTATTTGTCTTAATTATTGAACTTTATGAGCATGTTGATTTATGAGAGTCATGTATGGTAATATTAATGTTGGAGTAGATGAGTTGGAAATAGGTTAAATGTGTTTAAATTAGTATATCTTGAACATTACACAAGTGTTATTTTGCATGTATAATGAAATTAATGTTATTGTTTTATACATGTTAATGTGTGTATAGTATAATTAATATTTGTATCTTTTATGCATTAATATGTTTGTGTTATGTTTAAATTTATAAAATCAACTTTTGAATTGTCTAAGTAATTGTTGATAGAAATTTTACAAAATTAAGCCTATTTTTTCATGCCTAAATTATACTCAAATGAGCTCCAAATTCAACCTAAAGTCTTATATGCCTCAAAAGTCAAATTTAAGATAATAATGAGTCAAAAAATTGCTTTATTAAGACCTCTTTTGGCAAACCTCCATTTCCATACGAATTTCCATCTTCTTTCTTTCCTTTTCTCTTTTTCCTTTCCTTTAAACTACAAGCCCTAAACCAAAGACTAATACCAAGCTCATTGAATCAAAAATCTCTCCAAGCTAAGGCTTACTCATGTAAGTTAATACAAGTATAGATTTTTGTTTTATTTCCTTTCTTATAGTATATATGTGAATCTATGGTAGAATGAGTTTAATGTCTTTTAAGATGTATGGTTCATGCATTGATATAGGTTAGATTGTGTTTTGTTATTGTGTGAACTTGTTTATGTGTTATAGTAGCTATAAGAAGTGTTGGTGAGGAGTAATGTTGATTGGCGTAGTTGAAGTCGAGGATGAGCAGGATAGAATTTGATATGATTGAAGTAGTTTAATGCGTTGTTTTAATGTTCAAAGTTGCTAGGATTGATTAGTGTGGATAGGAGATAGTATATGAAGCTAAAAATGAACTTGAAGAAGGATTAAAAGTGTTGTAAGTTAGGAATTTGCAAAGTACAAAACAGGGGAAATAAACTCTTTTTGAATAGGTTTGTTTTTGAACGTATGCCAATATCTGACACTTCAACACGGCCAGCATAGAGGCGGTGTTGAATGTGAACAGAATCAATTTTTTTAAAGTTGTTTCAAACACCGCCGGCTTTTGCAAGAAAACTTTGCTAGCGTTTATTTTTCAAAGTGTATGCAAGCTATTAGGGCTTCAACGCCGCCGGTATATGGGCGGTATTGGATGCGAACAAAATCAAAATATTTAACGCCGGACACAACGCTGCCGGCATATATTTCCACGCTTCCAACATTCATTCAAATTTTGCCTACGTAGGAAGGCCGCGTATCTCCTGAGTTTTTCAAATTCAAACTTCTTCAATCTTCAATCTTTACTTCATATATGATCTCCTAATGAATATATAAGTTAAATAAACATGTTTTATGTATGAATTAGATATTAAAACTATATGCTAAGCTTATTGAATCTCCTTGTATAGTTAACCTAGGATTGTGATATATATCTATATAGATATGAATTCTACATTCAATTATTGATTGTTTTGATATTCTTATTTCAGTTAAAGGTTCTTCGGTTATTTCCTCTCCGAGTGAATGTAGTAACTTGTTATCGGGTTCAGGTACGCAATAGCTTGTTTATTGTATGCTAGGACTAGGCATTCCTAATTTGATTTAATTCAATTCGGCTTAATGTTTTGATGAACTAGATGTCTATTACGCTGTTTAATCTAGTTCGAGGAGCAGCAAACCTATCATGATGCAATAATATGTTAGTTAGGTGCTTAACCTAAGTCATGATGCAGTGACTTTACCATGATGCAATGGTACGCTATGATGCAATAGTGATTCATTTTGGTTAAGTGTGTACACTACTAGAAAACTAGTCTTTAGAGACAGAAAATTTGCGACGGAAAATTTCTGTCTCTAAAAAAATGAATTAGAGACAGATTTGCGACGGATTTGTGATGACATAAATTATGAATAATCTTCTAATTTTTATATGCTTTTGTGACGGAATTTGTGACGGATTACACATTGATTTGCGATGAAAATTTTTCCGTTGCAAATTTGTCTCTGATTTTAGAGAGAAATAAATTATTTTAGCGCCAATTTCTATTTTTTTTAAATTCTGTTGCAAATTTGTCTCTAAATTAAATTATTACATATATATATATAAATAATTATGTTTAAAATTTAGTTTTAATTATACATATTTAATATAATATATATAAATGTGCATTATATAATAAGGACATATATTATATTTGTAAATTAATTTATTATATAATAGCTATAATATGTATAATCATATGTTATTTGCAACTAATTATATATTTTTTATTTATAATATATTTATTATTACATTACATATTTATATATTATAAAGCATAAGTTAAAAATAGTACTTAAAATATAAATATTATATTTATATCTTATAATATATTCTTTTGCATAATAACTTATATAAAAATCAAATTATACAACTTAATAAAATAGTGTATAACAATAATATAATATGTTATATACAAGTAATATCATAAAATACTACTTAAAAATAAAGTATATTTTAATAATAAAATATGTAAAATAAAATAATTAATATAAAATGTAAACTTATTATATTTAAATATATACAAATTATAAATATATATTATATTTTAATAATATATTAACTAAAAATATATATTCATATTATTTATAATTTTTTATTATATTTATTATGACTATTCATATGTTTTTTAATATAAAAAATTTATTATATATATCTTACATAATTTATATTTACATACTATATTTTATTTAAAATATAATAACATATTTGGGGAAAAAATAATATACTATGTAAAATATAGTATATTTAAGTAATAAAATATATAATATATAATAATTAGTTAAATATATTTAAATTGGTATTATATATTTTTTATTAATATATTAATGAAAAATATTTTTATATTGTTTATATTATTATAATTTATTAAGTGTAACAAAAATGAAATAAAAAATAAACATATTAATTAAAAATATGCAATTTATTAAGTTAATATAAAATATTAAATAAGTAATGTAAAAATTATAATTATAATATATATCATTAAATATATATAAATTTATATGTATAACATTATTTACATTTACATAATATATAATATTTTTAAATAATAATATCATATTTGGAAAAAAATTATAATATACTACTAAAAATGTTATATATTTATAATAAATATATAATTTAAAAATAATTATTATAAAATGTAAACACTGTATATATTAATATTATATATTATTTTAATAAAATATTAATGAAAAATCCTTAATAAATAGGTAAAGTGAAATTATAAAATAAAAATAAATTATAAAAGATATGTAAAATATTTTATAGTTATAATATTGTAAATTGTGATATCTCTTAAATAAAGTAGTGAAACTTTACTCATGAAGATACGAATTGGTTTATCGGTATAGTACTTGTGAAAACTTCAATGTTAAGTGTGCTTAGTATGTAGTATTCTATGATGGGTGACCTCTTAGAAAGGATAAATAAGAGGCAAATGTGTATTTTTTTAATAATTTGTCTTAGAATCAGAGACAGATTTGCGACGAAATAATTTTATTTAATATTTACTAATTGGATATTTAAAAATATCTAATCATAAAACAGGGACAAATTTGCGACAGAAATTCCGTAGTAAATTTGCGACGGAAAATAAATCTGTCTCTAAAAGAATTAGCGACGATGATTTTTGAAACAGAAATTTGCGACGGAAAATCTGTCTCTGAAAGTCTTTAGAGACAAATTTTTCACTTTCAGAGACAGAATTTTTTGTCTCTAAAGCCAAATTTCTTGTAGTGGTAGCTGATAGGAGGAATAGTATCCAAATAACGTTTGCTTAAACTTAGGGGGAAATACCATGGTTTAGTTCAAAGTTTATGGGAACTTGTGAACTAGGCTCATGTTGTGGACTGAGTTTAAGTAGAGTCGGGCAACGACTTTTGAACCCTAAATGAAGCTATTTTCTTTATGGAATAGATATAGGAGATATAAGTATTCGAACTACTTATATCAACCTCTTGAGCAGCTGCTGTTACTCAGGACCCCTAAATTCCCAGAGCGTGATCCCGGGGTTTGAATACTCTCCTGTTGTTCTGTAAAAGAAAACTTAATAAGATAATGACTTGATTTATTAATGCATTCTGTAAAGACCCGACCTGCTAATCCTTAAGACTTAGCAAGTTAAGTCCCCAACCACATATAATACTTTCGTATTATATGGAAGGTTGTCCTAATCTACAGTTATGTGAATTGTTTGTTTAAAACTACTAAAACTTGTTATAAAAGCTTTTACAAAAGGATTACTCACTTGAGTAATCTATTTACATAAATAGTTTAAGGAAATATTTACATCCTTGTGTCCAGCATAGGACACAACAAAATATACATAAGTCTTACAAAATGAAGAAAATAGACTTTAAGTCTTTTAATACAACCCAGGCTTAACTAACAAGCCTCTATTCCAAAATACAAAATACATTTGTTAAACGAACACATGAAAATAAAACTTTCTTCAAAAACTTCTCGCCACAGGGTCCTACTCATCCCACTCGTCCATAAACTTTCCCAATCTGACCCGAATCCCATATCATCATAACAATCATCATCAACACCTGAAAATAGCAAAAGTGAGCCAGAGGCCAGTACACAGCAACACAACAAAAAAGCGAAGCCATACACACCTATTAATGCAATGCAAAAACAATTGCTTCATTTATCTTTCTTTAATATTTCTTAAACAAATTCAACACTGGAGTATTCAAACTCCAGGACAATCTGAGGATATCTGGGGGTCCTGAGTAATGCTCACAACGCTCATTGGGTTGATATAGGTAGCCCGAATACCTATATCTCCTAGATAACGTTACATTGCAAATAATAATCTCATCCAGGTTATATAGCCGTTACTCAGCTTCACTTAACTCAATCCATAATATAAAGCAATTCACATGCTCCCATAAACATTGAATTAGATTATATTATTTCCTCTCAAGAGTAAGTAAATGTTGCTCAGTTATACATTCCTATCGATTATCCGCCGAGCCTAGTCATTGTCTAGCATGACTATTGGCCTAAGCGTCTACACTAACCTATCATTGCATCATGATAAGTTACCGCTCCTCGGACCGGATTTAACGGTGAAAACACAAGCAATTCAAGCAATACTTAAGTCATTTAGAACTTATATCAAATTTAAGTATGCCTATCCTAACAAGCATACAAGCAAGTTACTGCGTACCTGTGTTAGCTTGGGAATTAATGGGGGTGGCAAGCGAGGATCAATAACTGTTCAACAAGAATTATCACAATTCACACTTAGTTTAAACTCATTTCAACTAATCTCATACATAACCATACAAATACATCAAATAAGTATCACAAGATTCTAAAACAAGTAAAGATAATCAATAATTTATTAAATCATAAAATATCCTTAAATCAGCTTATTATATCACTTGATCATTCATAACACATCAATTTCATATATCTATCTCATTTTAGTCTAAAAGATCCATTGTAAAGCAAATACACATAAAACAAACAAAAACAAGGTTTTTTAACTTTGTTTGGAAATGTATCAGCTGGAAAGAAACGAAAATTCGGCCTTGTTTATAAGTTTTTATTTGTAAAAACTCAAAACACAAAAGTTGTAGATCTTTTTAATCTTTCTAACGCAATTTGAATCACTCAAATCGGAGTTCGTATGAAAAGTTATGATCAATTTACAAAACAGTTATCGCGTCAGGGAAGAAATCCGCGAGCGCTCACCTTGGCAACGGGGTGTTTTGAAGCCGTTTTGACTCAGGGAAGTGAAATTTTTGATCGAGAGCACTACACCCTTGGCAACGGGGTGTTTGGAGGCCGTTTCAACTCAGGGGAAATGAAATTTTTGATCCGAGAGCACTACACCCTATTATCAAGAAATCACATATATGCATAAGATTAAGACATGAAAGACAAACTCACCAATAGAACTTTAGGCTTTAGTTTAATGGTCCTCTAGCAATCTTTTGGTGGTAAAAGTGATGGAAAATGAAGGGCTTAATCTTATACCACCTTGGAGGAGCTTTTGAGAGGGTTAAGAGGTGTTTTGAAGCTTAGAGAAAGAGTTTGGCTAAGGTCTGAAATTTTGCCCGAAAATTTAAGTTTGAAGAGTAGATATTATCTACTTGTTTGACTTTTGAGGCATTTGTAATTAAGGCAATTAATGACTTAACCTTTTGTTACTTAATGACATTGTCTTAAGGCCTTAATGAGTGTTTAATAGCTTTTTTTTTGCCTAAAAAATTCTGCTACATAAGGACTTAGTTACATGCATTCCTCCACTTAATTCAACACATTCAAATCATAAATTACACATATGAATACAATTAAAATTTTATGAACTAAATATTTAATAAATTCTAGAATATTTCAATATTTTAACAATAATAAAACACATAATTCATCATGAAAAAAAATCATATTCAATACATATCAAAAGTATGTATAAATTTATTAACACACATATAGAATATAAATTGGGAATTTCATGGTTATTTCATTCTTCCCTCCTTCAAGAAGTTTCGTCCCCGAAACTTGATTTACCTTATCATACAAATAACTCGGGGTACTTTTGCTTCATCAAACTTTCAACTTCCCACACTGCTTCTCTTTCTGATTGGTTGCTCCATTGAACCTTGACCATGGGAATCGTCTTGTTTCTCAATGTTTTATCTATCTTGCCTATGATTTTAACAGGTTTCTCTTCTGTAGTAAGGTCAGGCAATATCTCGGGTTGATTTGTATCTAATATTGCATCTTGATCCGAGACACATTTTCTTAATTGAGATACATGAAAAACATTGTGAACGCCTGACAAACTCGGTGGTAGTGCCAATCTGTAAGCCGAAGATCCAATCTGTTCCAAAATCTCATAGGGTCCAATATATCTTGGATTCAATTTACTTCTCACTCCAAATCTGAATACACCTTTAGTTGGTGACACTTTAAGAAATACACGATCGCCAATCTCAAACTCAAGAGGTCTTCTTCTTAAGTCGGCATAACTTTTGTATCTATCTTGAGCTACCTTCAATCTTTGCCTAATTAATTGAACTTTATCAATCGCCTGCTGTACCAAATCAGGACCAATTAGAGCCCGTTCTCCCACTTCATCCCAATGTAAGGGAGACCTACACTTTCTTCCATACAACGCTTCATATGGAGCCATCTGTATCGCCGATTGGTAACTGTTATTATATGCAAATTCAACTAGTGACAAGTGTTCATCCCAATTCCTTCCAAAATCCAAAGCACAAGATCTAAGCATATCCTCTAGAATTTGAATTGTTCGTTCTGATTGCCCGTCTGTTTGAGGATGAAATGCTGTACTGAACTGCAATTTAGTCCCAAGTGCTTCATGTAAACTTGTCCAGAATCTACTCACAAATCTAGTATCTCTATCTGAAGTAATAGTCACCGGCACTCCATGGAGTTTTACTACCTCTCTAATGTAAATTTGTGCTAACTTTTCAAGCGAATATCCGATCCTCAAAGGAATAAAATGTGCTGATTTAGTTAGCCTATCAATAATAACCCAAACCATCTCATTTCTAGCCATCGTCCTGGGCAAAGCTGTAACAAAATCCATAGTGATTTCATCCCATTTCCACTCTGGAATTCTCAAAGGTTGTAATTCTCCACCAGGCCTCTGATGTTCAATCTTCACTTGTTGACATGTCAGACACTTAGATACATACTCTGCAATATCCTTTTTCATACCTTCCCACCAGAAATGTTGCTTCAAATCACGGTACATCTTGGTATTTCCTGGATGAATCGAATAAGTAGAAGAATGAGCTTCCTTCAAAATTTGTTTTCTCAATTCATAAATTACTGGCACATAAATTCTGTCTCTGAATCTGATCACACCTTCATCATCAATTCTCATGTCCTTCTTCTTTCCTTCTTTTATGTCGCTTCTTAAACTTTGGCTTTCTGGTTCTTCTTGTTGTCCTTGTTTAATTTGTTCCAATAGAGTAGGTTGTAGAGTCAAAGTTGCCAACATAATCTCAACTTTTTCCATAGTAACTTCAACATTCAATTTTCGGAGATCATCTTGCAACTCTCTTTGATTTGTAACCATGGTAACCATATTCATTTGTTTTTCCTACTCAATGCATCTGCCACACTATTTGCCTTTCCCGGATGATAAAGAATTTCAAGATCATAATCCTTTATTAGCTCAAGCCATCTTCTTTGGCGCATATTCAATTCTCTTTGAGTGAAGATATTTCAAGCTTTTGTGATCGGTAAAGATTTTGCACTTCTCACCAAATAAGTGATGTCTCCAAAGCTTCAATGCTAGTATCACTGCAGCAAGCTCCAAATCATGAACTGGATAATTCCTTTCATGGAGTTTCAATTGTCTTGAAGCATAAGCTATTACTCGGTTATCTTGCATCAAAACACATCCTAATCCTTGTATAGATGCATCACTATACACAACGAACTCCTTCCCGCTAACTGGAAGTGCTAAAACAGGTGCAGATACTAACCTCTGTTTCAACTCTTGAAAACTCTTCTCACAATCTTCATTCCAAGTAAACTTCACATGCTTTCTAGTCAACTTTGTCAATGAAGAAGCAATCTTTGAAAATCCTTGTACAAATCTTCGATAGTAGCCTGCTAAACCCAGAAAACTACGTACCTCAGTAACATTTGTAGGTTGTGGCCAATCCAAAATAGCTCCAATCTTTTCCGAATCCACAGATATTCCTTCCTTTGTAATAATATGACCAAGGAATGCCACTTCTTTCAACCAAAACTTGCATTTACTAAATTTGGCATAAAGCTTCCTTTCCCTTAGCCTTTGAAGAACTAGCTTCAAGTGTTGTTCATGCTCCTCTACACTTCTTGAATATACCAGTATGTCATCAATAAAAACAATGACAAACCAATCCAGATAATCTTTAAATACTCTGTTCATTAAATCCATAAATGCAGCAGGGGCATTTGTCAAACCAAAAGACATAACCAAGAACTCAAAATGTCCATATCGCGTTCTGAAAGCCGTCTTGGGAATATCTTGTTGTTTAATCTTGAGTTGATGGTATCCAGATCTTAAATCTATCTTGGAGAACACTGCAGCATCTCTCAACTGGTCAAATAAATCATCAATTCGGGGAAGTGGATACTTGTTCTTAATTGTCACCTGATTTAGCTCTCTATAATCTATACACATTCTTAAGCTTCCATCTTTCTTCTTCACAAATAATACTGGAGCACCCCAAGGAGAAATACTCGGGCGAATAAATCCTAATGTCTGCAACTCTTCTAACTGGCTTTTCAATTCTCTCAATTCTGCAGGAGCCATTCGGTATGGAGCTTTAGATATTGGTGTTGTTCCTGGTATCAAATCAATTCCAAACTCAATTTCCCTATCAGGCGGCAACCCCGGTAATTCTTCAGGAAAAACATCAACAAACTCTTTCACCACTGACACCATATCCACTCCAATCTCTTCACTACTCTTCTCCCATAACTCCATAGTATACATACAAGTCGGTCTTTTTCTCTCCAAGACATGTGTCACTCTTCCACTCTTCAACTCAAAACTCACTTCCGCCCTCTTACAATCTATGGTAGCCTTATACAGATTTAACCAATTCATTCCCAAAATAGCATCAAAATCAGTTAAAGGCAAAACCAGCATATCAATGGGCATGTTTATATTAGAAATCACAACATCAACATTTCTACAAACACATGGTTTCTTAGTTTGCACCCCAAGAGTAGTATTAACACTCATCATTCTATCAAGCAACACTTCAGAATACAAACCACACTCATTCACAAAGCTTTCAGCTAAACACGCATGAGTAGCACCCGTATCTATCAATGCATATGCAGTATGATTTGCAATCTTTATGGTACCTGCTAATGTATCCACTGAAGGAGCTTTCTCATACTGTTGTAGGGCAAACACTCTAGCAGCAGTTGTTCCTTTTCCTACATTAGGACCATCGGTTCTAGGCTTCTCCTTACAATTCATCACATGATGTCCTCTCTGTTTACAATATGCACAGAATATAGGCTTCAACTTTGGATCTTTACAATCAGAAGCTCGATGACCTATATTTCCACATGCAAAACATGCTCCTGGAGCCCATTTACACTGAGCTAAATCATGGGGTCCAAAGCATCTAGTACACCTCTTGTCAAGAGGAGTAGAAGACATAGAAGTCTTCACAAATTGTCCCGAACTAGGCTTCTTTCCCAAATATGGTCTTTTACCTTTATCAATACTGTCATATCTTGGATAAGGAGTGTATGAAGTTGTAGATCTCTTTCCCAGAAAAGTAGCTCTTCTATCTCCTTGAACCTTATTATCATCTGATAGTTGCTCTAACAGTCTTGCCTTCACTACAGATTCTGATAAGGTCGTAAGTTGAAACTTCTTAACTTCACTCTTCAATTCCATATTCAACCCATCTTGGAATTTTTGAACTTTCATTCTTTCGTCGTTGTAGTTCGTTCCCGCAAACCTTAGCAACCTGCAAAACTCCGCATAATACTCATCCACTTTCATATTCCCTTGTCTCAAACTCAACCATTTAGAAATCATTTGTTCCCTCACGGTCGATGGAATATATTTCAAGAAGAAAGCATCTTTGAATGTATTCCAGAGAATTGGTCTTGCAAATCCTTCACTATTCAGCATCCACCAATTATATGCATCTTGCTTCATCATATAAATCGCCAAATCAACTTTTCTATCATCGGGTACTTGGCAAGCAGCAAAAGCTTTCTCAAGTTCTATTATCCATCCTTCAGCTTTAATTGGATCCATGGTAATACCATCAAACTCAGGTACTAGCTTGACAAAGTCATGCAGCTTCACTTGATCATATCGGTCTCCTACTTGTACATTAGGTTCTTGCCTCACATTTGATGGATTATATTGTTGCATGAATTGTTGTTGTTGTTGATACATCATTTGTTGATACTGTTGAACCATTGCAAACATATCCCGGAACAAATTGAACATAGTACTTGTATCTCCTACTGGCATCTGAGGCATAGGAGGATATGGAGGCATCGGAGGAGGCATTTGAGGTGGCGCTTGTGGTTGTGGAGGATCCTGGGTAGTAGAGGCTGAAGCTGGTGATGGAGTCGAAGTCGAAGCTGGGATAGTAGAAGCTGTAGATGCTGAAGCAGTATACTGAGGAGGAGGCATATCTCCCGATCTGAAGTCTGTCTAGTGATTCTCCTTGACCTATCCATCTTTAAATGACATACAATATACACATGACATATGATAATTAATGCAATGTCAGATTAATCTTGAATTTAGTTAATATTAAAAATAAAACAACATTCAAGCATAACACACCATTCAAGCAAATCCTAGACTCAAGCCATGCTAATCTCACCGTATCTAAGGTCAAGTCTCCTATTTTTAAACAAACAATTTTATAAAAGGCTCTTATACCAACTGTAAAGGACCGACTGCTAATTTTAAGACTTAGCAAGTTAAGTCCCCAACCACATATAATACTTTCGTATTATATGGAAGGTTGTCCTAATTACAGTTATGTGAATTGTTTGTTTAATAACTACTAAAACTTGTTATAAAAGCTTTTACAAAAGGATTACTCATTGAGTAATCTTATTTACAGAAAATAGTTAAGGAATTTAATCTTGTGTCCAGCATGGACAAAAAATATACATAAGTCTTACAAATGAAAGAAATAGACTTTATGTCTTTTAATAAACCCAGGCTTAACTAACAAGCCTTTATTCCAAAATACAAAATAATTTGTTTAAACGAAACATGAAAATAAAATTTCTTCAAAAACTTCTCGCCACAGGGTCCTACTATCCATCGTCCATAAAATCTCCCAATCTGACCGAATCCCATATCATAACAATCATTATCAAACTGAAAATAGCAAAAGTGAGCCAGAGGCAGTACACAGCAAACACAAACAAAGCGAAGCATACACACCTATACTAATGCAATGCAAAAACAATTGCTTCATTTATCTTCTTTAATATTTCTTAAAATCAACACTGGAGTATTCAAACTCAGGACAATCTGAGGATATCTGGGGGTCTGAGTAATGCTCACAACGTCAGGGGGTTGATATAGGTAGCCCGAATAAACCTATATCTCCTAGATAAGTTACATTGCAAATAATTCATCCAGGTTATAGCCGTTATCAGCTTCACTTAACTCAATCCCATAATATAAAGCAATTCACATGCTCCCATAACATTGAATTAGATTATATTATTTCTCTCAAGAGTAAGTAAATGTTGCTCAGTTATACATTCCTATCGATTATCCGCGAGCTAGTCATTGCATCATGACTATTGGCCTAAGCGTCTACACTAACCTATCATTGATCATGATAAGTTACGCTCTCGGACGGATTTAACGGTGTGAAAACACAAGCATTAAGCAATACTTAAGTCATTTAGAAACTTATATCAAATTTAAGTATGCCTATCCTACAGCATACAAGCAAGTTACTGCGTACCTGTATTAGCTTGGGAATTAATGGGGGTGGCCCAAGCGAGGATCAATAATGTTCAACAAGAATTATCACAATTCACACTTAGTTTAAACTCATTTCAACTAATCTCATACATAACCATAAAATACATTCAAATAAGTTATCACAAAATTCTAAAACAAGTAAAGATAATCAATAATTTATTAAATCATACAAATATCCTTAAATCATGCTTAATTATATCACTTGATCAACATAACAATCAATTATCATATATCTATCTCATTTTAGTCTAAAAGATCCATTTGTTAAAGCTAATACACATAAAACAAACAAAAACAAGTTTTTAACTTTGTTGGGAAAATGTATCAGCTGGAAAGAAACGAAAATTCGGCCTTGATAAGTTTTTATTTTGTAAGAACTCAAAACACAAAAGTTGTAGATCTTTTTAGACTTTCTAACGCAATTTGAATCACTCAAATCGGAGTTCGTATGAAAAAGTTATGATCAATTTACAAAATAGTGTCGCGTAGGGAAGAAATCCGCGAGCGCTACACCCTTGGCAACGGGTGTGTTTTGAAGGCGTTTTGACTCAGGGGAAGTGAAATTTTTGATCCGAGAGCACTACACCCTTGGAACGGGGTGTTTTGGAGGCCGTTTCAACTCAGGGGAAATGAAATTTTTGATCCGAGAGCACTACCCTATTATCAAGAAATCACATATATGCATAAGATTAAGACATGAAAGACAAACTACCAATAGAACTTTAGGCTTTAGTTTAATGGTCCTCTAGATCTTTTGGTGGTAAAAGTGATGGAAAATGAAGGGCTTTATCTTATACCACCTTGGAGGAGCTTTGAGAGGGTTAAGAGGTGTTTTGAAGCTTAGAGAAAGAGTTTGGCTAAGGTCTGAAATTTTGCCCGAAATTTAAGTTTGAAGAGTAGATATTATCTATGTTTGACTTTTAAGGATTTGTAATTAAGGCAATTAATGACTTAACCTTTTGTTACTTAATGACATTGTCTTAAGGCCTTAATGAGTGTTTAATAGCTTTTTTTTTTTTCTTGCCTAAAAATTCTGCTACATAAGGACTTAGTTACATGCATTCCTCCACTTAATTCAACACATTCAAATCATAAATTACACATATGAATACAATTAAAATTTTATGAACTAAATATTTAATAAATTCTAGAATATTTCAATATTTTAACACAATAATAAAACACATAATTCATCATGAAAAAAATCATATTCAATACATATCAAAGTATGTATAAATTTATTAACACATATAGAATAAATTGGGAATTTCATGGTTATTTCACATTCAATTTGATTTAAGTTTGCTTGATAAATTGTTATTGTATTTTGTTATTGTGTACTGAGCTTTTGGCTCACTTTTGCTGCTTTGCAAGTATTGGAGACGAGTTATATGATGATTTGGGTTATGGGCCAGACTTTGAGAAATTCATGAATGAGTGGGACGAATAGGACTCGAATACCTCTGGATTTTGAGGAGAAGTTTTGTTTAAAAGAAAAATTCTCTGTATAGAAGGCTTGATAGATAAGCCTAAGATGTCAAGACCTTAAGATCTCTTAGGATTACTTTTTGTGCTAAGAAAACTTGTAATTTTTGTAGTGTCTTGTATTGACACTAACTTTGTACATGTGATGTATATATATGTATAGATTGTTTTTATTAGCAATCTTGTTCGGTTAAAGGTTGTTTATAAAGTTTTAGTAGATTTGATCAAACAATTCATAAACTGTTAGTTTTAGGACAACCTTACATATAATGTGAAAATGTTATATGTGGTTGGGGACTCGATACTCTAAATCTCGAGATTTAGTGGGTCGAGTCTTTATAGCTTTATAAGAAACAAAGTGATAATAAATTATTTATTATAAGGAAATGATGGAACAGTAAAAATACACATTTAAAAAAAAAAAAAAGATCGGAGCAAAGTAGATGCCAGTGATGTTTGGGAGGAGGATAAGACAGATGTGTAGTCACCGAAATAGATCAAATAAGAAAGCAAAATGCACACTAATGAATGGATGATGGATATCAAGACATTGAATCAACACCAACCAACACCTTCCCCCTCTCCTTCCCCTACCCCCAGCATACACTTTCAAACTTTAAGCACATACACTTTCAAATTTTAGCATCATATAAGTTATTATTAATGTATGCTTTCTAATCTATACTTTATTTTTGTAAAATAATAGCACATACATATAAGTGTTAATTTCAATTTGGTATTAGAGTAGAGAACCATGGACTTAATTTTAGTACTGTTTCCTTTCTATCTCTTTTAATATACTTTCTAGTTGATGAGTTTGTTCATTTTCCATTTTTCTTTCCGGTCCAAATTATATAGAACATTTCAATTATCCACTTATGAAATAAACACATCACGTTGAAACTTTAACGAGATCATGACAACACGTTGAGTAGATCGATCTTTATTAGAATCACATAAATAATTAATGTTACTTTTTTTTATCTTAATCACTTGAAACTTAATCTTTTATTTAAACTCGGTTTCAAATGTTAATCTCTCTATATACACAATTTCTCCACAATCTATTCCTCTAGCAAAAAAAACCTTCCATGGGACTCCAATAACAAGCCTATCGATCGAATTTCCAGGGATGGATTAAGACATTGTCTAAATACAACTAAGTTCATATATATATATATATATATATATTATAAAGGGGACGGACCTAGAGGAGGACCGAAAGGGCACAGTCCTCTGCCCTATTAGAAAGAAATATGATTATTATAATATGTTTAAATAAAAATATATATTATATTTTTTTTATCAAGTGTATTTAGGACTTTAAAGAATCATAGAACAATTCCTGAAATAATAGACAAAATCGAAAAAATATATAAAAAGAGTAAGCCGAAGGATAAATTATTATGAAGATTTAATAATCACTAGTAAAAAAATGACATTAAGAGGCGAAATTTTTCGCCTCAGAAGCTTAGAATTTCGCCTCAGTAATGCTATTGAGGCGAAAAATTCGCCTCAATCGGTCCTCCTTAGGGAAATAGAGGCGAATTTCGCCTCACGTTTTAAAAAGTGAGGCGAATTTCGCCTCATGATGGGGTGGGGTGCCAGGTCGGCTAGTGAGGCGAAATTCGCCTCACTATCCGACGTGGCATGAGGCGAATTTCGCCTCATTAGTACTATATGAGGCGAAATTCGCCTCATTAATTTTTCTGGGCCACGTCGGCTAGTGAGGCGAATTCGCCTCATAGAAAGAGGGAGGCGAGTTTCGCCTCATCTACCAAGCATATTCCGCGTCCAACCCAATAATTTGTAGTTAAAATTTATAATTAATAACATATTATTTCAGAATTTAAATTATTATTATTAATTAAAATTTAATTATTAATATATTAATTTAGAATTTAAAAAAATGCAACACATATTATAAAAATTATATAATTAATATTACGAATTTATTACTATTAATATTTGCCTTAAAATTTATTAATTAATATATTTTTGCAGAATTAATAAATAAAAAATACACACCTATTGCAATAATTTAAAAAAAACGTATAATTAATATTACAAATATATTTATATTTTACTTAAAATATTGTATGTAAGTTTGTTATTCTAAACATTTGAAATAATAAGAGTATTATGATATTATAAATATATTTATATTGATATAAATGTTAAAAAAAAGTAGAATATATCTAAAATTGGAAAAAATTACAAAGACTTTGTAAATATAAATAAAAATATTATACCTTATATTATATTTGATTTTAATATTGTTGAACTTGTAATGAGAAATGGTAAAATCCTGCAAAAATAAATTCAAATAAATAATTATAAATAAAAAATAAATATAAAAACTAAGTAAATGAAATAAAAATAGAGGATGAAATTATTAACCGATGGTGAGAGCGCGTTCGAGAGAGAGGGAGGGAAAATTTGTGAGGGAAATTGTGCGAGCAGAGGAGAGAAGGGGTGCATTTATAGGGGGTGACTGGGCTGATGAGGCGAAATTCGCCTCATATGTTGAAATCTGAGGGGAATTTCGCCTCATAAGTTGGACAGTGAGGCGAAATTCGCCTCATATGATAAAATGAGGGGAATTTCGCCTCATAATAATAATTCCAATTTCCCGCCCCCGCTTTTCTTCTCCCGCGTCGTCCCGCTAAAAATTTTTAGCAAAATTTTGTATAATTTTTAAAAATTTATTATTAAAAATATTTATTTATTTATCAACATATTTATTATTAAATAAGATTAATTAATCTTATTTAATTGAGTGATGTACTTTTATTTATTAAAAAGTTAATAAAAAATATATATAGATTAATATTAATTATTAAATTATATTTTTATTAATCAATTTATTTACTATAAATAAGATTAAAAATTAATCTTATTCAATTGTGTCATGTGCTTATTTTGATTAAAAATGAATCATAAAAAATATTTATATAAATTAAATATTTAATATATTGAAACATATTTATTAATCAATTTATTTACTAATATATAAGATTAAAAGTAAATCTTATTCAATTGAGTAATGTACTTATATTTATGAAATTTAAATAAAAAAATATTCATAGATTAAATATTTATTATAAAATATATATTATTTATTAATGAATTTACTTATAGTAAATAAGAATTAAAGTCGTTGTTATTCAATTGGGTAATGTACTTTTATTTATTAAAAGTTAATTATAAATAATATGTACATACATTTAATATTTATATAGATTAAATATTTCATATTTAAATTATATATTAATTAATCAATTTATTCACTAGTAGATAAGATTAAAAATTAATCTTATTCAATAGGGTGGTATACTTTTATTTATTAAAAATTAAATACCAAAATTATTTATATAGATTAAATATTTAATAATAAAAATATATATTTATTAATCCATATATTTATTAGTAGATAAGATTAAAGGTAAAACTTATTCAAATAGGTAATGTACTCTTATTCATTAAAAATTAATTACAAAAATATTTTATATATTAATTTTTTATAAAATATATATACTAATCAATTTATTTACTAGTAGATAAGACTGGAGAGTTATAATTATAAAGAAATATTTTCATAGATTTAATAATAATTATAAAAATATTTATTTGTTAATCAATTGATTTACTAGTACATGAGATTAAAAATTAATCTTATTCAGTTGGATATTTATTTTTATAAAGATATTTATTTGTTCGACATTTTGTATATTGAGAATATTTTTAATAATATTAAACATATAAAAGAAGATTTCGACTTTGTACAAAAATATAAAATTAACATATATTAATTACAATACCGTTAATTATTTCATATGGATTGTGATAATAATATATTTATCGTATTCATTATGAAATTGTTCGTACGAACATAAATTTTTACAATTAAAATCTGTGATTTATAGTCTTATAGATTACTTGATATTTAATATGTAAATAAGATCTTGATAAAAGTAGATTTTAGTAAGCTAGTTTGTTGAGGAAATTATCTACGTTGGTGTTGTTACTGAAATACCCCAAATGTTCACCTAGATTATAAATTGAGTTTAGATAGATTAAATGAATAAAATGAATTATAGGATATAATCTCTAAAAATCCTCTAAAAATCCGCTAAAATAGTTTAGAGGATTCATTAACTCTTGATTTTTAACCTAAACACTAATTCCTAAATCTTACTAAAATTTGAGTTCATTTGTTTGAATAAAAATATTGGTTCTTAAACCCGAACTCACATTAAATATGTTTGTATCCAAATTAAATTCCTAAATTAAGTCCTTATTTTAAGATGTTAATTTATAACCTATCGTATTTTAAGATCTTCAATTCCCAAATTAAATCCCAGTTTCTCAGCCTCTTCGTATTTTGGCCATAATTTTTTAATCTGATCTCTGATTGAGGCGATTGAAGTTACGTTGGAAAGATAAGAAAGAGATATACAACTTTCATGTATTGAGCTTTTGCAAATGCTAAATTAACAGTGCTTAAATTTCATTTCTTTTCAACTGATACATTTTCCATGCAAAGTTAACAACTTGTTTTATTTGTTTTATGTGTTTTTTGCTTACAAATTGGATTTTTTTAGCTATAATGAGATGGATAAGTGATGTTTGATGTGTTATGTTGACTGGTTCATATAATTAAACATGAGTTCAGTACATTTATAGATTTAACAAATAATTAGATTAAATGTAAAAGTTAATTAAAAAATGAATTTAGTTAACAAACCGAGGTTCAACTTGATTAAATAGACTTCAATGAGTTAAAATGAATTAGATTGAGTTAGTTTAACCATCTTTGACTTATATTTTGAATTAAATGATTAAGGTTAAGTTAACCATCTTTGACTTAGTTTAAGTTAAGGTGAGTTCAAGTTAACATAAATCCTACATGTATAATGAATTTGTAATGAATCTAAGTTCAACTTGACTAAGTGAGCTTGAATTAGCTAAAAGTAATTAACTTAGATGAATGAATTAGGATGATCTTTCAATCACATGAGCAATATAATGTTTCAAATACTTATAGTTAACCATTCCTTCATTTTTCCAATATGAAAGCGTTAAATTGTAATGTATAGTTACGTAACCAAATAGACGAAATGAGCTTGAATTAGCTAAAAGTAATTACCATTGCCCTATTTAGTAATTTGTGTTTATTTTCCTGTAAATTTTTTGGAAATTTCGTTCAGTGTTTAACACATTAAATAATAAATTTGTCCTTTCCAATTTATTTAATATATGTTCGATCATGGTGAATAGAGATATACTGCGGGTTCGTTGAATGCTTTTATATATAAATTAGCTGTGCATGGTACTCGTCGTAAGAAATTACAGTACTAAGGGACCAAATATGACGGTAATCATAATCAATAGCATGACAAACAAGGTGCGAAACAAGTAATGCAATAAAACGTGAACATCATGTCCGGAATAATAAAAAACGATGAGGAAATGAAAAACACGGTAGCAGCTACTGTCGCTGCTCCTGTCGGAGTCGAGCACGACCAGATCCTCTCACGGATGTCCTCTGTGATACTGTATGGGGGGGAGTCGAAGCCGGTGTCGACTGAACAGCTGCCGGCTGAGTCGGAGTATGTGGAGGCTGCTGAGAGGCAGGAGGATGTGAAGACGAAGGAGCCCCAGGAAAAGCGTACGATCCAAACGCGGACGGCTGTGACGCAAACTGCGAAAAACCGGGACCCCCTGCCCATGGGATGAACCCCTGAGGATGTGGTCCTCTCTGCTGTGCGGAGCTGCCTGGTGACTCATGTGTTGGATCGTGTGGAGGATGCGTGAACATGGATGGATGGCTCGGCATCCCATAAAACCCATGGTAAGGATACGGAGGAGGTGGGACTGGTGTGAATGGCGTAAAGCCAGGCTGACTAGGATCAGGGCCATAAGTGGAAGTCCCCATCTGTGGTGCTGCGTGATGGTATGGAGGGTACTGCCCGGAGGAAGATGTAGTAGGGGGACGGACGTAGTTCATCAGCAAATCAATCTTCTCTTGCATCTTCTCAATCTTGGCCTCCTGGCTGGTCCTATCATACTCAGAGTGGACCAAATTCTCCTCCCGTGGCTGCTCATAGTAATCAACCCTATGTTGATCTATCGGCATGCCGTAACCGAAGCCACGTCGGTAGGCAGATCGGTGGCCCAAAACCTCCTCCATAATGACCTTATCCTCCTTAGGTCGCTGACCTGACGCAGCAGCAATATCATCCTCGTGCTTCTTTTTTCCACCATTCGTTCCTAGTTGAAACAACATGAGCACAAGGTGAATATAATCGTACAAACAGATGGATATGAACTACTACAAAAAAAAAAATAAGAATCGAAAATACTAACATAATTCTGCATGGAGACCTCCGACTCCCATCGATCCGTTAACTGCCCTTTCTGTCTCCTTAGGTGGGTATGTCGGTAGTTTTGTATCGGCGTGAGATCCTGTAATACATTATTAAAAAAAGTCAGTACAAGAACATAGCATATAAACCCACATTTATTGTAATTGGAATACCTACATTTGTGAGTGCATGCTGGAGCATGGACTTTGTACCACCTGTATGAACTGACAGTTGCTTCTTCCTGTTCTCCGCATTCACCGTGGATCGCAACTACACGTTTCGAGAAGAAGTGAACAAGTGAACTATATCTTATGCATATGTAATTTACCACATGGAGAAGCGTACCTTATAATCTTGATCTGTCTCAAGGAAGTGGACGAATGCCCTCCATTCATCTATCCTGTGCTCGAAACCCGGGGTGGCTTACTAGCAGCTGCATCGCCTCCACCCTTGGCTATGACATAACGCTTAAGCCTGTATCGAAGCTGACTATACGACTTGCTTGCAAGAAAGTCCAGTGCCACCCACCATTTATGAATTGCCCGCCAATTTTCAGGTAGTTCGAACTTGTTCTGCAAATTTGAAAAAAAAATTAGTGTTAAAGGAAGGTATCAGGAGCCAAAAATTGGTTTTTCGTATATCTTTAGATTTAAAATTAACTTACCATTACACGGCGGATGATGCCATGTCGATATGCCTCGGGAAATGCTGACCATGCCTTTCCTCGACCTCCAGGGACAAACAACTTCGTCGACGCTCTGTGATGGAGTAAGAACTCCAACCTAACCATCCCCGGAGATGAGCATATGAGACCCATAAACCCATCAGGCATAGTGATAGTCGGTCTACGGCCTGTCCGCCTATACTCCTCCTCCGCCCGGTAACCTCTATACATACCCCGGCGCCTGTCTGTCACCATGATGTTTGCCTCCTCATGCTGAGCGCCACAGCGGCCTCCTCCTGCTCCACTGCTGCGGCCTGTGGGTCATCTGGGTTCACCTGAGCAGGCATATCATCCGGGAGGTCGTACAACACCTCTTCCCCGATCCCGAGCTCATTTACCCATCCCGGCTGTGGCTCAGCCGCCTGCCCCGACTGGTCATCGGGATGTCGGACCTGCCGATCAGTAAGTAAGGCAGTAAACGATCCTCCTGTATAACAAAATAAGAAAATGAAACGCATGAGTCCGAAGTAGATATAATATTGCTATGACAGATAAAACCTTTACAAATGAAGCTTTAAATCCCACCAGTGTACTGCTCCGGATGTGCCGCAGAGTCGTCCAAAAGCTGATCCATGAAATCGGAGCTACTCATCCTGCAAGTTAAAAAAATAACACCGGTTACTTAAACATTTCGTGGAGATCATTACGCAAACAAAGTACATGTGATAGATAATAATTAAATAAACGTATCCGTACAATCTATTCGTCCAAATCGTAATCGCCTATGCTACTGCATCCCGCACTGGGTCGGGTAAGCGTGTAAGGTTTCCTAGATCGACAAATATGCGATTGATTGGAATTGTCCATGGCCTTTGCACTGTCTGTTGCATTGCCTCCTCTATTGGAGGTGGCTCGATCGATTCAACATCGTCTATACTCTCAGTTTGGAAGAGAGCACGTGTGAACATATGACGGTGTACAACTTTCTGGACAATCTTCCAATTGCCGTATCGCTTGCTTGGGTCCTTTAGGTAAAATACTTGTTGTGCTTGGTCGGCAAGGATGTACGGGTCGTTATCGTACCATGACCTTGCGGTGTTGATGGAGATGAGGTCTCCGTCGATAATTTCCGGTTTATCCTTCTCCGTATCAAACCACCTGCATTTGAATAAAAACACTTTCTTCGACCCCACATAATTTAGTTGTATAACTTCGGTGAGAACGCCGTAAAATGTAAGTTGTTGCCCTCCATCCGCACCGATGACATATACACCGCTATTCTGTGATCTTAGGCCAACCTCCTTGGCCTCTGTGTTGTATCGGATACCATTCACGATACAAGCATTGAAGCTATATCGATGAATTTCAGGGCCCCAAGCTAACGCTTCAAGATCTTCTGGCATCTGATGTCCATGGACAGCCGTTTGCTCCATAATCTACATACCATGTCAACAATTAAAGTTACATGTGATATGATGAATTAATGGAATTGAAGGCTTCAACAAGTTTTAACCTTATTTCTAAACCACTCGGCAAAATGTTTACATACTATTCCTCCCACATTGCATGCTCCACGTGCAGTTAGTTCGTTCTCGAACTCCCTGTAAGATATTTCGTTAGAAGTGGATCTTCAATCTTGGTGAACATATCTTGTTATCAGGTCATAAATGAATGAAAAGACATGATATACCTTATAAAGGGTTGCACTTCCTCGCAATTATTCAACACTGTCCAATGCAACCTGTTGAGTTCTGCATCCGAGCCTGTTATAGTGCATGCACCTATTGAACGTATGGGCTGTGTGAATACTCGAAACGATGATGATGGACATTCATCCAGCGGTTCGTCCCACTGTCGGTGGGGTCTATTTATTCTTGAGTCCATGTTATCAAAATATAGTGAGCAAAATTGAGTGCTCTCCCGCACAACATACGACTCGGTAATTGAACCTTCCGGTCTTGCCCTATTCCGCAAATCTGCTTTTAGAACTCCCATGTACCTCTCAACAGGATACATCCACCGGTACTGGACCGGACCACATATGCGTGCTTCATGTGGAAGGTGGACGGCTAAATGTATCATAATATCAAAAAAAGCAGGAGGAAATATCATCTCTAACTTGCAAAGAGTTAGGATTATTGTTTTTTCCAAAGACTCCAATAAATTTACACGGAGTTCTTTAGCAGTCAATTCCCTGAAAAAACGACATACATCACATACAACATCGTAAATGCGATTATCCAAGCCCCACGAATGACAACCGGGAGAATACGTTGCAGCAAGACATGACAATCGTGACTCTTAAGACCTCTCAAACTAACTTCATCAGCGCCTAAGCAAGATGATATATTTGAAGCATATCCATTAGGCATCTTCACATCCCTGATTGAATTACATACCTCTCTCATTTGCCTAGTCGATAGTGTATATGCAGCTGGTGGTTTGAAAATGCGTCCACCACGTTGCTGCAGGTGTAGCTCGGAACGAATACCCATTTCTTGGAGTGTGAGTCTCGCCTTCTCTGTGTCTTTTGACTTGCCCTTAAGACCAAAAATAGTTCCCACTAGGTTATCGCATATATTCTTTTCGATATGCATCACGTCAAGATTATGTCGTATGTGCAATTCACTCCAATATGGCAATCGGAATAGCAAACTCTTCTTACACCAATTTGTCCCGTCTTCATTCCTCCGACGGCATAGGCGCTCTTGCAATTTTCCTAAAATGACATGCTCGTATCGACTCAATTGATCGATGATGTCTGAACCAGAGAAATCCCTTGGTCGTGCCCGTGTTTCCGTGGTGCCGTCAAAACTTACCCTGTCATGGCGCCACCTATGTCTCAAAGGCAAAAACCGTCTATGGCCCATATAGTGGAACTTACTATTTGAATGGCCACTTGTGCAGTCAATGTTACATATTGGACATGCTTTATAACCCTTCGTCGTCCAGCCTGAAATGTCACCGTATGCCGGGAAATCGTTAATAGTCCATAATAACGCAGCATGCAGTCGAAATACCCGTCCTTCGACCACATCTAGTGTTTTGACCCCACTTGTCCAAAGTTCTTGTAGCTCATCTATCAATGGTTGTAAGTACACATCAATATCTTTACCTGGTGATTTCGGCCCCGGTATTAAAAGAGACATCATCATATATGGCTCCTTCATACATCTCCATGGTGGAACATTGTATACAAACATAATAACTGGCCACACACTGTATGTCGTGCTCATGTTTGCATATGGATTAAACCCATCAGTGGCAAGTCCTAATCGTACACTTCGGGGGTCCGATGCGAACAAAGGATATTTTTATCCAATCCCTTCCACTGTTCGGAATCCACCGGATGCCTCAACACACCATCTACGGATATATACTTTTCCTTGTGCCATCTCATCTCTGGAGCCGTCTTCCGGCACATAAATAGCCTTTGTAATCTTGGAACTAATGGGAAATGTCGCAACACCTTAACCGGTACTGTTTTTTGTTTTCTTGTATGAAGCTTCCATCTTCCTTCCCCACACACTGGGCATGTATCAAGATTTTTGAATTCTTTTCGAAACAAAACGCAATCATTTTTACAAGCATGAATCATGTTTGCATCCATGCCTAACTGCTTCAAAAACTTCCGTGCTTCGTAATATGATGTAGGTAACAAATTGTCGGCAGGTAACAAACTTTTTATTAAGTCAAGCCAATTGTTAAATGACTTCACAGACTGCTTACCATCAATCTTTAGATTTATCATTTGCACTACTGCTGATAATAATGAAAACTTTGTACATCCCGGATACACTGGACTCTTTGCTTTTTCAAACATTCCAGTCCACCCATCTCCATTAAACCCACTACTTTCATCTTCGCTGTCAGTATCATCGCCATCGCCATCGCCATCACTTATATTAACAGCAATATCTTCCAAAAGTTTTTTGATCTGCCTCATCTTCAAAGTGCGTGTCTTCAAGTGGATTGCTCCCTTCATCCATAACAACATTATCATGTACCTCGTATTCATCTACATCCTCACCATGATAAATCCAAGGGGAGTAGGTCCAAGCCATTCCCCTTCTGAGGAGGTGATACTCAATAATCTGAATAGATTGCCATGAACCATTGAGGCAATCTCTACAAGGGCATCTAATCAGTCCATCTGCCCGCTTATGGTTTACAGCAGCTTCTAAAAACTCTCTAACCCCATTTCTATATTGCGTTGTTGTCAAATCACGTGTCATATGCCAACTTCGTTCAGACATCCTAAATTGACACTTAATTAATTACCACATTTAAGTCACATCGGATAACTTCCTATAACTATGCAAGCATCTAATATTGAAACACCATATGTTTAATTTACTTATTATTTAACCCTATATGTGTCATGCAATTACAGATAATATGTATAGTTTTATTGAATCTCTAAGAAGAAATACATTACTACAAATTTAACATAAATTAATTCATAAACATATAAATAGGAGCATTTACTACTGTACACATACATACATACATTTATGAAGTTAAACATATTACACATGTATTAAACATTAATATATAATTGTTATATTGTAACTATATATGATTTTTGTTCACATACAATTAATAATATTTAAATAATTGTATTTACACTATGTATCATAAAAGAAAACACAATACACATATATTAGACAATTATATGCCATCACTAAATCCTAAATACATATAATATTTTTACCTTACTTATAATAAATATATAAGTATACATATAATATACAGGAAATACTACATATATAAGTAGTATTATTTCAATACTTACACTTATTTTATGTCTTATTAATCTAAACATATAAAACAAGCTTTGAATAATATATAAATACTTGATCCTAAGTATTACATAGTTTTTTCAATTTCTAACAATAAATACATAACTATATATTGAACATTCATTAATCAATATACATGAAAATATTAACATCTCAGTATTTATATTTAATCTATGTGACATGATATTAAACATAATAAACATAGATTGAATAATAACATGTAATCACATATCCTAAAAATCTATAATTTTTTCAACTACACACTAATATACATAACTAAATTAAATACATATTACTACATAAATATATTACTACTACTATTTAAATAAATGAATTAAAAATTTCATAACAAATTGAACTAACCTTGTAGTAATTGTAGTACAATAAATATCCGATCAAATCCACCCAAATTATCAGATACCTGCATTAAAAATTAAAATATCAATCAAAAATATATTTTACTATAAAATAAAATACTACAAGAATTAAATAAAAAATAAAAACTTACCGTATAATTAAATTTACGTAAAAAATATTTTTTTTTCCTGATGTGTGTGCGTGAGTGTATGTGGGTGGGTGGGTGGGTGTGTGAAGGTCAGTGAGCTAGTGTGTGTGGGTGTGAGCGAGTGAGTGTGTGCGTGTGTGTGTGTGTGTGGATAGGTGGGTGTGTGTGTGTGTGGGCAGGAGTGTGCGCGAGCGAGGGAGAGCGACGGAGAGATGTGCGAGAGAGAGAGTGTGAGAGGTGCGAGTGAAAAACAGGGAGGGGAGGCGATATATATAGGGCGAAGATGAGGCGAATTTCGCCTCATAAAACAGAGGCGAATTCGCCTCATCCTTGTCAGCATGAGGCGAATTTCGCCTCATCCTAGTCAGCTAGTGAGGCGAAATTCGCCGCTGACTAGGCTAGTGAGGCGAATTTCGCCTCATAGTCCTAGTCAGAGGTGAATTTCGCCTCACGAGCTAACTAGGATGAGGCGAAATTCGCCTCTTTTGTTGAAATGAGGCGAAATTCGCCTCAGATAGTTTAAGAGGCGAAATTCGCCTCTTAATTTTCGCCTCCTCCACCAACATTTCTACTAGTGAATAAGTATGGTAGGATGGGCACAAATTTTGAAAAAATTATAGGAAGCAGTAATTATAATAAGAACTTTACAATTTCTTGCAAGCAGTAGATAATCTAGAAACTGGATATTAAATTGAATAAAAGAGATGTGTATAACTGGATATTAAATTGAAACTATTAAACAAAGTTTAAGGTATAAAGATAACATTGCTTTAATACTAAAATAAGAATTTTTATATCATGCGAAAAGATTTCATGGTAGGGATAAATATATATTTATAGGTTTGTTGTATGTTTTCTCTTTATCACATTATTTTTACCATATCTTCATTGGACCATGCATGTGACAGATAAAAGATAGAGAATCGACTCCTTACGGCAAAAGAGAGAGAATTGCCGTAACGCTACATTAACCCTAGCACATAAAATTTTCAGTTGGACTATGAATGCGGCACATAGTAAGTATAGCCCTTTTTTGTGAGAAAGAAATAGTATAGCCACCGATGATAGCAATCAAGTCTAAAATTAAAGTATTAAAATGTAATATTATCACTGTGATTCATATCATGAATGGCAAAAAAAAAAAAAAATTTTTTTTTTAGCCAACTAAATAAATTGCATTTGGGTCTCTTTGTTTCATCCTACTATAATCATTTTGCCATCATATTTTTATTGTTTTCTAATAATTTTTATCAAGAAACAAATACCAATGAAAAACTGATAGTTTTACTCATAAATAAATCAAATAGATATGATATAAATACGATATAGATATGATACAGATATGTTATAGATGCGGATCAGATACAAATACGATACAGATAAAAATTTAAAAATCCAATACGACCTTTAAAAGTGAGAGAATTGGTACTCCTTATGACGAAAGAGTGATAATAAAAAAAATTGGTGGCATGATATTTTTGTATTTCTCAATAAGTTTTTTCTTATTTACTATTTACTATATACTATAACATTAGTAGAAAAAATCGAATTCAGGTCAATGTACCTGAAAAATTAGTCTTTCGTGCGATTTAATTACAAGTTGACCACTTATATGTGTTGACGTGCAATTCAATGATTTGACTTAATCTTTGGTGACATGTGATGTCTCCAATTTGATAAACTAAGACGAAGGAGAGATATAAAACAACCCAAAATCCATCAGAAATTTCTCATTGAATTGAAGTGGTGTAAAATAAATTAAAAAAAAAAAAAAAGGGACTACGTTTAAGGTCAAAGTCTCCCATAGAATAAAGTTAAGTCATTAAAGTCTCCATCATACGAAAAGATTTGGTATTTGATATGGTGAAAAGTTTTATTTATTTTGTGTTTGTATGTAAGGAAGGTTATAGAATCCAACGGAAATAGGAGGAAAGTTGATGTTTCATAATTTAAGTTATGGTGAAAAGGTGTAGAAAAGAAAAAATAATGAGTGGAAAGTTTTTCACTTTTTAATCCATTTCATTTCTCTCTAATTTTAGAGAGAAATGAATAAAAAGTGGTGGAAAATAAAGATAATTACAAAATTATCTTATTTACTAATATTTTATAAAAATGATAAAAATGTTTTTATCAAACAGTAACTTCATTTTTCTTCTTTTTTTCCATTTCCTTCACAAGTTATCGAACATAAAATAAATATTCTACTCATTTTTATTTTCACTAATTACCATTTTCACTATTTTCTTTTCCCCATTTCCATTGATTTCGCTTGGGATAAAGTTGCCAAAGCCAGCAGTACTATCCTAAGTATCTTAAACACTTATTGACACGTTTTATATTTTAAATAAAAGGATAACTCATAAACTTACCGGTAAATTATACTCCAGTATAAATAAATATTGCATTAGTTTGTTAGAAGAAATTGACGAAAGTCTACATGACTTGCTTATAAATGTTTAGAAGGCTACTTTAATAACATAAATTTTTTTAAAATTCAATTTAGTTTATGGAATGACTTTTTATTAGTGATAAGGTTTCAAAAATTGGTGAATTATAGGTAGACTCCATAACTATACGAGCAATGATTCGCATAACCCAAAAAAAAAAAAAAAAGTGGATTAGGCTAGAAATTTCAACCTACAATAATATACGAACCTTTCTATCCCGCCTTACATAACTTGCATTGTGAGTTAATATAGGCCAGCCAGCTAGAGGTCTAGTTGACTTGCAAACTGCATTCAAATATATAAGGATAATAGCATGGCCTATACATCAACTTTATGCCTTATTGTAATTATACACTAGAAGTTTTAAATTGTCAATTTGTACATATAATTAGATATTTAGTTGTTACCATTTATACATTAATATTTCTACTTTGTGTTGATGACACTGTTGTTTTTTTTTTTTTATTATGTAGCAATATGACTTGGCACTAATACATAATACAAAAAAAAAAAAAAATTATAGGGTCGCATTGTGATTGGTTGTTCGATGATAAGAATAACAGTAGTTAACTAAAAGAGACAATGTATAAATGGTAGTAGTTAAACATCTAATTAGGCATACAAATTGGCAATTTGAAATTTCATGTGCATAATTACAAAAAGACATAAAATTGAGATTAAAGCCACGACATTGACCCAAAATATGTGTATGTGTGTGGGTGTGTGTGTAGATTAAAATTGCAAATATGACATTAAAGAAAAAAAAAGAAGAAAATAAATTTTAAAAATGAAACACTATTCTTAGCCTTTCTTCACTTTGACAATTATTGATGAATGATGATTGACATTATGTTTCAAACTTTCAATTGAAATGCCCTAAAATTTTGCTTATTTAAGTTAGAATTGTCCAAATTAAAAAGTATAATGAATGTTTAATTTTGAATTTAATTTAGAAATTGAGTTGAAATAGTTTAATTAAATTAAATAAAGCAAGTAAACTAAACTATAGAGTATGATTAGGTCTGTCAATATAATTGAGATAGTAAATAGATTTAATTGAAGTTTGAGATCTCAAATATTCCTTTCAAATTATCTATTTGCTTCAATTATCCATTTCAATAAATTTATTATTCAATTCTTTTAACCATCAACTTTGACTTCTTTTCTTTCAATTTTCAAATGAACCAAAATTTCTCAAGTTCAATTACTTAAATTTTAAAAGATCTTATTTAGCCATTTGAACCTAAATCATATTTCCTTAATCTCCATAAATTTTGAATTATTCTACCTATTTATAAATATCATTCTCTAAATCCAAACTCAACTAAATATCAAATTTTTACAAATTAATTCTTAAGTTAGATTTTTAACTAAGTTATTAATTTCTATTCTATAAATCCTCATATTTCTTTCTAATTATTTTAATACTTAAGATAAGTATTTCAAAGGTTTAAATCCAAAGCTTGTCTATAAATATCTTTTAAGATTTTTAAACTTATCCTTATCCTTATCCCTTTCTTTCCTTTTTCGCTTTTTCCTTGCTACCTTCTTTCTTTCCTTTTTCTCCTCCTTTCTCTTCTTCTTTCTTTTTTTTCTTCTCTACGTTTCTCTCTTTTCTTTCTCAAAACCCAACTCAAATCTCAATTTCAAGAAGATTAAAGGAGAAGTTGAAGATAGAAATCGAATAGAAATGGGGAATCAAGCTAGATGAAGTTACATTAACTAGAAAGAAGAGTAGTAGTGAAGTTTTGTATGCTTGAGTTGGCTAGATAAGTAAGTTTAGCTATTTATCTATGTTATGATTCTTGTGAATGCATGGGAATGATTAATAATTATTAGTTATGTAGGGTTTTAATAAAATTAGTGAACAAAGGATAATATGAGCATATAAGCTAAAACCTAGGTATATGTTTATACATGTATAGGTTAGAATTTTAATGAAATGATTTGAGTAATATAAAGTAATAATATGTATATAAGTGATATAAGTTATGATTGTAAGTTTGTTGGTTGATAATAAGATGTTTTTATTGGAAGTATGTTGTAAACAAGTAGTTAAATTAGGGTAAAAAGACAAAGAAAAACGTGCAACTTGACCCCATGTTCATCACAAGCGTGATGATGCTTGTGATATACATTAACAAATTTTTAAAGGGAGATCATGGATGCGATTTTCACTTGCGGATCTCGTCACGACCTAAATCATAGCCGTGATCGAAGGCTTAATTCTTGATCACGACCGTGATGCAGCCAGTGATGAGAATCATGGCCCCCATCACAGCCATGATAGATCCCTCAGTACTATTTAAAAAAAAAAAAAGAAGAAAAGAAAAAGAAAGAAAGAAGGAATAAGTTAAGTTTATGTTTTCATTGAGTGTAATTGGAATTATAGAGTATGTTAATAAACTTAATAACTAATTAGTTTTAACATGGATTTTAAGTATAAAATAGACTTAGTTAATAAACCTAAGTTCAACTTAACTTAATGAACTTTAGTAAGCTAAAATGAACTAGAATGATTAAGTCTATTTAACTTGGATAAGTTAAGTTAATATAGACTTAATAACTTGCAACTGACTTAGATTAATATGCTAAACTAAACCATGGGAGTATGTTGTTTCAAATATATGTTTGTCAGAAAAGTGAACGTTTAATATGAATTTGTTGAAAGTGGGTAATTATAAGCAAAGGAAAAAAATGAATTAACAAACAATCGAGAACTATTTGTATCTTGGCATGATGATTTTCACAGCCACAGTGGGATCGCTACTTTAGTGTATGATCAAATAAGTTTTTAATATAAGTTTGATGTATGTTAAATAATTTAATTGCTTATATAAGTTTAATTCTTGAACAGATATGGATAGTTAATATATTCTCTGCTTTTGTTTTGGATAGGATAAGTATCCTAAATGAACTAAACTTAAAGATGACTTAATAATTGCTTGATGCTTATGCGTAGTCAATGAATCTGGTTCGAGAAGTGACAACCTTGCTTAGTAATGCCAGCACAATAGTTAGCACTTAGCTACCCCTTATTGTTGATATGATAAATCATAGGTGGCTTGTGAGCACTTAGGCCAACTTTATCATTGAAAATGATAATTCATAAGTGGCTCGGCTGGTAACTGTTAACAGAAGTTGTATTAGACAGTGTAATTTATGGGCTTTGTTGCTTTACTTCATCATAACGAACTAATATGAATAAACATGTGTAACGATAGTGACCCCTAGATGAAGTTATTATTGTAGATGGCCATATAGGAAATATAGGTATTCAGGTTGCTTATATCAACCTCATAAGCAGTTACAGCTATTCAGGACCTCTAGATTCTTAGTGGCTTGATATCGGAGTGTAAGTGCTCTAATGTTGATTTGTTTACACTTTAAATTAAAGAATCAATCTATTAGATGATGCATTACATTAGACTAAGCTTGTGTGTCATTTTGTGTGTGCTTGTGTTATTGTTGTATTAGGCTTTAACTCATTATTTTCTTCTTTCCAAGTACTAATTGGATTATGATAATTATCTCAGTTATGGAATGACTCTAGAAGATTTCATTGAAGAGTGAAGCGAGTTAAGTTTGCTGGACTTTGTTTTATTTTGTATCAAAATTAGATTTATCTTTTAGAACTTGTATTTTTCTTTAAGGGCCTGATTGTAGAGTCTACAATTTGTATTTAAGCTTTAAAAGCTTTGTTTTACCATAATGGTAAGGTATTATTTGATATGAGATACCTAATGGTATGGTTTTGATTTTGAATTTTGAATTAGTCAAGAGGCTAGCTCATGATTTTGTTTTGAAAGTTAATCAACTCATGAGAGTAGAATATGAAATATTTTTGAAAGCTAGTTTTACCGCTGCTAAATCTAGTTATTTTCATAACTTAATTATATGATTTCAGAACTTAAAAGTGGTTAGCAAATGCGCAATAAGCAAGTCCTTTAAGGAAGCCTATGCGTGTATACGTGAGTTTTATTGTGGTACTGGACATGTCTAGACCTTGTTTCAGGGTGTGACATCAATATAATTTTAAATTGAGTTGTCATTTGGACGATGATGAGGTAATATTTTTGTAGTAAAAGTGTTCTTAGATTACATGGTTTACAATATTATTGTCTAAATTATATATTTAAGCTATTAATTATTTAAATGAAATTAAGAGAAATAACTTTTGGAATTGTGAAAACAAAATATTTTTCCTATATGTAAAAAGGACATACTTTTTATTGTTAATTGAAAATAACTAGTATCATTATATTATAGTACATTTATCAAATTCAAAATGGATTCGTCTACGGAAACGCTCCGATGTAATTAATTTCTCATATGAATAGTGAATAGTCATAGGTAAAAGATTTACGTGGGATAAGGAAATCATGAACCCTTGAGTAATGTACCTTGCAGCTCGTATTGTTTATTGACCATAATTCATGAAACCAATTACAATAGGGAACATATCATAAAGATCTATGAAGAATTTGATATTTGTTTCTTATACTAAATTAAACAAAAAAATCAAGCATGCATTATAATACGGTTGAAGCAGGCTAACCTCTATAACCTAAGGGTCGAAACAAGGCGAGGCAAGTTGCCCACATAACTTGCTTGCATAACTCTAATAGACAGTAAAGAAAATAGTAGAGTCTATATAAGTATCATTGAACCAAATTATTTGCTCTCCACCTCTACCGTTGTCTCAAAAGAGAAATAAACCTTTAGACTAGTCTTCTTATCTTAATAAGCACCATAGTTTTATGGGTTAATGAAGCAAATGATACATGAACTTTGCTAAAATATGAAATTAAATATCTAAACTTTAAAATTGATCAATTTAGTATTTGAACTTTGAAATTAATCAATTTGGTACCTAAAAGAATTTTTTGTACATACAAATAGTACCTCCGTGATATTTGTTAGTGTAAATGAAAAGTTCTTTTAAGTACTAAAATGATCAATTTTAAAGTTTAAATATTAAATTTATCAAATTTAAAGTTTAAGTACCTAATTGCATATTTTACCAAAGTTTATATCATTTGTGATATTTACCCTAGTTGCATGCATAAAGTTTTCAATTTGGTCGTAGTCAACGATAATAAAAGACCCAAGAGGAGTTTTAATAAAATTAAAAGCCTTCATCTCTTTTATTGATGGATACAAGCGATGCAAATATCTTCAACGGCTCATGTGTCCATCAATCTCTAGAATCATCCAAAGGTTGAGATTAAGTACCAAAATACATATTGAGCCTTCTCCTCGTGAAGTTTTCTAAAAAGGTCAGCACTACGCTAAAATAAATTCAAGAAAGAACACAAGTGAAAGTATATGAAAAATGCTCGACACTTATCATCAGCACCGATATGCATCCAACATGTGTTTGGTTATATATAACAATCCCACCCTACAAATCGTACTAGAAATAAATATTCATAATACAATATCATATACTCTACCAAGTGATAACGAAACTTTCATAATTGCCCTAATTTTTAGGGTTTAATATTTCGAATGGTACTTAAATTTTGACAAAATATGTAATTAGATACCTAAACCTTAAAATTAATCAATTTTATACCTAAAAAGACTTTTCGTTCATACTAATGGTATCTCCATCAAACTGGCTAAACCATCATCTTACGTGACATCTTTAACCAATATGACAAAGGTACCATTGGTATACACAAAAGTTCTTTTAGTACTAAATTGATCAGTTTCAATTTCAAAGTTCATGTACCTAATTACATATTCTGTCAAAGTTCATATATCATTTATGACATTTACTCGAATTTTTTTCACAAAGGAAACTTCTATAATTATATTGGGATAACGTCACTAATAGTACCTGAACTTTGGCAAAATATGTAATTAGGTATTTAAACTTTTAAATCGATCAATTTAACATCTGAACTTTAAAATTGATTAATTTAATACCTAAAAACTTTGAAATTGATCAATTTAGTACCTAAAAGAACTTCAGGGAAGTACTATTAGTATGTACGAAAGCTTTTCAAAATACTAAATTGATCAATTTTAAAGTTCGGGTACCTAATTGTATATCTTGTTAAACTTTAGGTACCATTCCTGATATTAACCTATTATTATTTGGTATACACTATATTATTATAATATTTTTAAAGAGTAATTATCATATTTGAATTTAATTTTCCTTTGTGAGAAGATATAATACCACTTCAATCTTAGCACTAATGACAATTTGGTTTAATGTCACAAATGGTACCTAAATTTTGTTAAAATATACAATTACGTATCTGAACTTTGAAATTGGTTAATATATATTGAACTTTGAATATATTAATTTAGTACTGAAAAACTTTTGTCGCACGCTAATGTACCTCCACATGTTCTTTTGGGTACTAATTTGATCAATTTTAAAGTTTATATACTAAATTGATTAATTTCAAAATTTAAGTATTTAATTACGTATTTTAACAAAGTTTAGGAACCATTTATAGCATTTCTCTTGAAAAATTCTCTCCATAATCTAATCCATATACTTTAGTTTTTACCTTTGAAAGTGCACTATTCATCCGTAATGGTCAGTGTTCATAATTTAAAACTTACTAGGCTTCATTTTTTTTTCCCCTTATCTAGCATATGATTCCTTCCACTTGGCAGTTAGTAATAGGGCGTTTGACAATCACCAAGTTTAGCTTGATATGATGATTGAACGAGAAATTTCTCCCTTTGTTGTCTTATCTTGCTTTATAGTTTTTCGGCAAGTTCTTAAAGATGAGATTGAGGATCACCGAGTTTAGCTTTACCTAGGTGAGTAGGTATAAGATAGATAGCATACCAAGTCTTATCTATTTTCTATCTTGTAAAATATAAGGTATTGATTCTTCTACTCGAAATCCACCCGATAGCATCTTATACCCACCTTATATCCTGTACTCTAAAAACCTATAGGATACTAGGTACTATATGAAAGCTTAATTTTTTACAAATTTTTAATTTTTTTTACTTTAAATTTTAAATTTATAATGATATATAATTTCATATAATATGTAAAATTACTTTATTTTCATATTTTTAAAATAATAAACTAGTGGAAAGTAATTTAAAAAGCAATATCTTAATATAATAAGTTCTATAATGTGGGGAATTTATTTATGTGTGAAAGTTGGAATTTGTAATCTTCTTTAATTGAAGGAAAAACAAAAGGAAAAATAACAAAAATTGTAAAGAATGAATATATTTACTGAAAATTTATAAAAATATTTGTATTTCAATTTATTATCCATGGGTAATACATAAAATATTTTTCAAGTTAAGCCGTTAAGGGTAATTAGAGGAATGTAGCATTATTAAAAACAAAATAGTTAAGACAACAAAGAATTATAATTGTCCTAACTAATATTTATGTTAACAAAAAGATTAGTACTAATAAATAATACTATTATATTGTTAAAAACTTAATATTATTTTATCCAATTTTTAAATGGTAGGTATATGAGTATTTAAGGAATTTATACCTTATATTTAGTAAAACACAAGTTCTAGAATGGGTACAAGTATGGAAAGCTTATACTTGTACCCTATCCTATGGGAACAGGTTCCAAAAAATTTGTACCTAAACCTATCCACTAACTCATAATATCTACCCGGAACCTACTCGATCAAGTAGGGTCTGGGTAGGTATCTTATGCGATAGGGTAATCCGCTCACCCCTAGTTTTATTTGGCATTTGATTCTTCACTTTGGATATTTATCTTGAATAGAATTGATGACTAAATAATCATGATTTCTCTTTTCTTTTATCTCTTAAATATCATTAAGTTTCTTCAATTTTTTTTTTTAAAATGATTTTGATATTTTTATCATAACGTGCATGCTAAGTTAAAAAAAAAATGGGGTATTGATTGATCTAATTCATCTCTTTTTTTTTTTTCTTTGTTTTCTGTAATCATTTAGTTTGATAATAATTTAGGTTCATGATTAACTACCTAAAATGGAAATGTGTTATATACTATTTAAATTTTGCTCGACGTAGATGATGTTAAAAATTGGGCTTTTGTTAAGTTTTATCTTCTTTATATTTTTTATCCATTATGAGTACTAACAAAAAGAAATAATACCAATCTGTTAACTTGATATGAATAACTATTCATTTCTTCATAAACTAATATTAGGGTATTCACTTGAAAGAAATGACAATTCATAATGAATAATGATGAATAAATTCATGTCTCTACCCCATAAATTATCATTTAATAGTCTATTTTTTAACTTTATCATAAATACCTCTATCTTCAAAATAATACATATACAATTAGTCTCTCTCTCTCTAATAAATAGAAGGGGTATTATAAATATTTTATTTTTTACTCTAATAACTACTTGTTTTATTTTTTACACCAAGTGTACATTGTAATAGTCATTATAACCAAGGTAGTCGGAACCAGAGGTGGGGGCGGGGTGGGTCGCTTTTATGTGACCCGTTTTTGAAGAAAAACCGGAGAGACCGGTCGACCTGGCCTGTTCGACCGTGAACCGATCAACCCGGCGGGTCTAACGGATCAAAATGTACATATTAAAAAAAAAAAAAAAAACCTCCCAGCCTTTTGTTTTCCCACACCTGGACTCTGGAGCCTCCTCTACTGTAAAAAACTAAAAATCTAAACTAAACTCTAAAAGTAAAAACAAAAGTTGCAAAAAAAAGTGACAGAAATTGAAAACAGTAAATCAAACACACAAAAGCAAAATCAAAATCAAAAGCAAAAAGGAAAACCAGATCCACACGCAGCTCCGGAATACATTTTCTCTTGACATAAAGCAAAAAAGTAAGAGTTACAACACTTTTTCTTTTTTTCTTTTATATGTGGATAGATCTTATATTATTTCGAAGAAACTAAGTCATATAAACGAAGAAACAGTACATTAATTAGTTTCGGATGGAAGAAGTTCCTTGTAAGAAAAGATCACAGAGCATCACTAGAGGTAAATCATCGATTTTGGAAGCTCCACAGCCCATTGAAATCGAAACCCTAAAGCAAAAGGTTTTCGCTCATGAGGAACTCGTGCTCCGCGAATCATAGCATAGTAAGAAGCATCGTATAGGAAACAAAAACTAAAACTAAAACTAAAACTGAAATAGAAACAGAAACAGAAACCCTAGCAGAAGCGAAAGAGTAGAGAGAGAGTTCAAGACGAAGGGGACAGGGGGGGAGAAGGAAATAAGGAACGAGGTGGGGGAGTGGGAAGGGAGACAAGATTGACAATGAGCTTTGGAAATTGGAGGATTGATAAGTACAATGTGGTGTTAATGAATCTGAGATTTGTTTTGAAAACTTTAATGAGGAAGAAGAAGAGGACAAGGATCCTGTTGTAGTAATAAAATAATTAATAAATGAAATGGGTGATTACTTTAAGGATTATGGAGATTCGAGAAGTCATGGGAATGCGTAGATGCGATTTGTAGATGCGTAGATGCATTGCAACTGGATTTTGTTTTTGTTTTTTGATATTTACAATGTGATTTTACTTTAATGATGGATTTGACAAGGTAAATTTCATTTATTTACTTTGTAAACGGTTAGGATTTAACATAAAAATTCATTTTTCATCGACCCAGTTCAACCCTCGGTTCAACCCGGTTCGACCCTTGACCCCTAAGCCCCTAGCATATCCGGGTCAAATCCCGGTCCGGGTTTGACAACCTTGATTATAATCCTATTACATTTCCTTTGAATTTGAATTCTACTCTCCCATTATTCCACTTAGCGAAGTGAACGGACCATACATGTTTTTATGCGTCTGTTTGCTGTTTCATGAAACGCAAGATAGTTGAGATATTTTCTTATTGAGTTCACATTCACACAAGCTTCAAAATGAACTGCTTAAATACTATTGCATTGGATTAGATAAGAAGTGAAATGACTTTTGGGAATTCCCAATTAATCGAAACAAATCCAAAAATCAAAATGACAGAATAATTATGCTACCCACTTAATTTTGTTAGCAACCAATGAGATATCCGGTGAAATTGGAAGTACATATTTTTCCTCATAAGTTCTTATCAGATCAAAAATAAAAATGATATCACCATTATATAACCCGTTTAATTTTGTTTACTACTACGGATAGAATCTATAACCCGTTTAATTTTTTTACTACTACGGATAGCATCAAATGAAATATACATGAAGTTGGATAAGAATTTGTGATTGAGTAGCACGAATGTCTGATGAAATTGAGTAGTATGAAGTTGGGTAAGGCTTTTATAATTAATCCTAAATCAAAAGATACTATGTTTCCGACGGGATTTTTATGTTAAAGATTTTATTTGGGGTGCTTTTAGTTAACAGTTTGTTATCTTCATAGTGTTCCCATCGAACATGTTCAAACATGGAAGTAGATTGACCAAAGTTTAGTTGGAGACATCTTCTGACAACAAAATGGCGGCGGCAGATATGGAAAATTGTCACAGAAGAAATTATTTTTCTTTTGGTTCATCTTAAGGAGTGCCCTTCGGTATTCGTCAATCTGATGCTTTGTTGGAAGTCCAAGTACTATGTATTTTTGGTCAGGAAATTGGAATACTTCGTTAACAAGTGGATGTAAGCATATCAATAGAATCCTTTCTATTTGTGTAGTTAATGGTACTTGTGCAAACTTTATCATTTTAGCTAATGAGTGGTATCAAGGAAAGAAAAAACCTTTAATGATATTTGAAAGCACCTTCCTATTATTAGTTGCGTTTGTTTCGATGTGGCTTTAGGGATGGAATTTGGTGTTGTTGGTCCCATTTTTATAATCAATAAAGGGGTTTGAATTGATTATAACCAAAATCCAAAATTTTAAGCTTTTAAAATTTATCCCCTTTGAATTAAGCACGTGAGAACAAGTTAAGTAAACAAATAAAGTAAAATTTACCAGAAAATAAAAGAGTAAAGAAGAATATTTAAGTCAACGATATATAGTAGTTCGTTTTGTGCGTCAATCCATCCTTCCACCTCCAACCACGGACCCCATAATCCACACGAGTATGTTTCACTAATCCAATCAAAACTTATGTACAAATAATTTATAATTCAATTCTACTCAGCCTTTCTAGCTTCAACTTAGCTATCACTGACTATAGAGCTTCTACTTGCTAACAAATCAAAGTGAGGACACACTATAGTTCCTCCACTAATCAAGTAAGAAAGATCAAAGAAATATGTAGCAAGAAAAATTGATTGCTCAAAATCAATTCAAAGAATTTGGGTAAGAGAGAAAGCTTTTGCAGAGAGTTCTTGTTGTTTTTTGAAGCAGCATATTCTCTTTTCCTTTTGAATGCTCTGATTAAATAACAATATTATCTTCCAATGTTCAAAAGTCTGCTATGGTATGTTAGATAAGCTTCTCCTTAAATGCCGCGGCTTGATATCTTGAGTATCCTCTCAATTGATATCTTAAAATGAATTTAAAAGAATGACATTGTAAACTTGGATTAGATCATAATAAATCGATGCTCATTGCTTGATATTTATTCTCAAAATCTGCCTGATATTTGAAACACTTGATATTTATCTATCATTTATACTATAGAAGATCTTCCATGCCTCGATTGTCATAGACTTCATTATGTCCCACTAAATAAGATAGTTTAACTCATGTTTATCTTGAAGCTCTTAAACATTAACTTGATTCCAATTTCAAATTCTCACGTGCATTGTTGCTCTGAACATATAAGGCAGTTGTTGTCTTAATAAAAACTTATATAACTTTGCAGCAACAATCAAATCAGATTTGTAGAGTCTGGTCTTGCATTACTCCTTATGAAGAATAAACTCTAATAATATTGATTTAATCGCCATGGATTGTAATCTAACTTAGTAGAGCATATGAATATATTACTCAAATGTATTTATCTTTTGGAGTTAGGTCTTGAAAATCCATTAAAACTCAATTTAGATAGGGGCTGCGATCATTCTAGGCTTGAAGTCATGATGAACACGTCTACCTTCTGGAGTACCCTCTAGATTGAATTAAGCATATTTTTTTCTCCCATTTTAGTCTCAGATTTCCTTTCGAATTGTACTTGTTAGATTGAACTCATTAAACATTGAACATTTTGGATAAGCTTCTGGGTACATTGATACCATTCATCATTATATATGTTCATTTAAAATGTACACACTTAATAATTTAATTAGTTCTTTTTTACTTATTTTGTTATCATCAAAAATATCTTTAGAGAATAACAGGTTTGCTTACCGGTTGCATTTTCTTGCGATTGTTTCATGGCTATTGAGGATGCACAGAATAAACAGAAGTGGAGATTATAAAAGACAGCAGTTGCTTAGCAACTAACTTTGTTTCCCATGATTGTTATCCATTTAAAAAGAAAATATGTAGTTGAATAGAAAGCTTGTGACTAGAGAGAGATGACTGGTGGAGGTAAATGCATTATTTTTTATATTTATTAGCTAAGCTATGCCTCATAAGTGAGTTGTATGCATAAAGCATGCCACTAAATAGGTAGGGGAATTGTCTTAGCTCAAGTCGTCAAGTTTTGTTCTAATTTTAGGATGAAATATGGACCATTGGATTAACACAATTAAGTCGTGGTTGTCCAATTAAAAGTAAATTTTTGATCAAATGATAATTTCGTTGCATTTTGGTAAGTTCTTTCCATTATGATAAGTGGTAAATTTATTTGATTCTGATAAGTTTATCGCATTCTGGTTATTTGTCTACTAGTTTTGTCTTTTAGTACTAAGTGGTAGTTTTGTCCGATTATGGTAAGTTTATCCTATTTCGGTCAATTGATTTTACATTAACTTTTGGAAATTGTAAGTTCATTGTATTCAGGTAAGTTCGTTCGATTATAGTATGGGTTATTTTTGTTGGATTTTGATCACTTATCGTATTGTGGTAATTTTTTCTGATTTTTGTATGTAGCAGATTTGTCATATTTTGGAATGTTCATTGTATTCTGGTAGATTTGTCTTATTTTGATAAGTTTGTTGCATTCTAGTAGTTTGTTTGGTAGTTTATTTTTTAGTACTAAGTAGTAGATTCATCATATTCTGGTAAGTTTGTTGCATTTTGGTAATTAATCTGGCAGTTTTGTCTTTTAGTACTAAGTGGTAAATTTATCATACTCTGGTAAGTTTGTTGCATATTGATAGTTTGTCTTTTAATACTAAGTAGTGAATTTGTCATACTTTAGTAAGTTTGTCACATTTTGGTAGCTTGTCAAGTAATTTTGTCTTTTAGTACTAAGTGGTAGATTTGTTATACCTGATAAGTTTTGTTGCATTTTGGTAGTTTATCTGTTAGTACTAAGTGGTAGATTTATTTTATTATGATAAGTTTGACATATTTTGATTGGTCGATTTTATGCAAACTTTTAGAAGTAGTAAGTTCGTTCCATTCTAGTAAGTTTGTCCAATTGTGATATGTGCTATTTTTGTTGGATTTTGGTAGCTTCTCACATTATGGTCAATTTGTCTAATTTTGGTATGTAGTATATTTGTTATATTTTGCTAAATTCATTGCATTATGGTGATTTGCCTGTTAGTGTTAAATGGTAAATTTATCAGATTTTGATAAGTTTATCACATTGTAATAAATATTTATGCATCTTACATATATCTTTTTCACAGCCTTTAAAGCCAACTTGTTTGTTATGGTTGGTCGAAGATTGGTACCAGGTGAGAAATGGTGACTAAACATAAAACTAATTTCTTTTTCTTAGCAATTCAAGTCTTAGTCTTGGTCTTGGTAAACTTTTTGCCCATCCCATTCCAATCAGAAAAGTGAATGTCACTTTAGAGAGAAAAGAACACGAGGGAGGTCCATTGCTTTCTAGAAAATGCGAATGTCTCATTATTGCATCAGTATGGAAAAATAACCCATCTTTTTCATAGCCTTTAAAGCCAACCTAGAGATCGACATGGTTCAGGCTAGACATAGGTATGGTTCGATTCCGAATCGGAATGAGAACTGTCATCGATGGTTTTAGAGCCAGCTATGGAACCACCGGTTTTACAATTCCTAGGCAATTCTTTGGCGTAGAATCGTTGGAATCGGCGGTTTACCTGATTCCAATGAAAATAAATAAATAACAATAAATAATATTAAATAAATAATTACTAATATTTAAATTATTTCATATAAATTGTAAATTTATTACTTATTCACAATATTTATTATTATTATCAACACAACACTAATAAACATAGCTTAAAATCATATATAATTAGTTTATATAAACTTCTTCTCCTAAAGAAAAATTCATTTTCTTAATAATATGAGACTATTTTTTGCATTGTGATATTTCTTTTATCTTCTAGAGTATTTTACAATATCATAATACTAATTATAATTGATATTGAATGTGTTTTATACATATAAATGTGCATTCTAAAAAATTTTTAAAAATTTTGGTTAAAAATTTTAATACTTTTAGATCTAATAATTATTTTGACTTTAAAATTTATTTTATTAAAATAAAATTTATTTATTATTATTTTTAAAAGATGGTGCCGTGATTCCAAAATTGAAACCGGACCAAATCTATGGGAGAAGGTTTCAGTTCTAGTTCCTCAATTTCAAGAACCAAAACCAGCAGTTCTAGTTCCAAAACCATGACGATGTTCTAGTTCAAGTCGGTTTTGGAATAGGATCCAAATCATTGGTTCATGGTTTCTGTTTGTGTTGGACCACGCGCCAAGGATGAGCTGGTTTATGGTTTCTAAGAACTGCCATTTCTAACAATTTTAGTTCTGTGGGAACATGAACCATATTTTTTTTCTAAATCTAGGTAAATCTTTCGAATGCATGAATAGTACATATTTGGTCTTGTCATCTCTTTTTCTTTTTCCTTTTTAATAAATATTGAACTAGTGTATGAGAAGTGCTAATGATCATGATTAGCTGCATATATTAGCGATCAATTCTGCTATAGTTTAGCCTAAATTATAGTGATTGTACAATTTATGTTTCTTCCCTTTTTTGTATATATTTCAGCCTATATATATAAGGCTTGTATATTAGCTTCGAAATAATAAAAGAATACATGTTACACACTAATTTCTAATTCATCTTTTCTTTTCTTTTCTAGTTTTATCATGGTATCAGAGTAATACCATATTTCTTTCTAATCTCTTAATTCAATTTTCTTCATTACTTTAATACCTTAATCTTTTCTATAGTCATGCTAAATATGGAAAACCATAATGATGTCTCTAGATCTTTTGAGAATCTTCTTAATGGTGCAAATTATGTTGCTTGGTCCCAAGCTATGTCAAGTTTTCTAAAAGGTAGAAAATTATGAAGAATTATTACTGGAGAAATCAAAATACCTACTAAAATTGCAGAAGAAACTGAGACAAAATTTAGTGAGTGTCTTGAAGATTAAGATTCCAAAAATCATCAAATAATTACCTGGTTTTGGAATACATTGATTCTTATAGTCCATGAAGAATTTGGCTATTATGAATTCGCAAAGGAAATCTAGGACATGTTGAAACAATGATATGTAACAAATGATTTAACTTTTCAGTATCATCGTCAAAGTGTTCTAAGGCGCATGATTCAAGAACCAGGGCAATCTATTCGAGATTTTTATGCTCAAATGCATTCTGTTTGGGATCAAATTGCTATGTCAGAACTTGTTTGGGATACAACTGCAGATGCAATAAAGTTTCAAAATTATAAGAATGAAGATCGATTGATTTGATTCTTAATGGCTTTGAGAAACGAATTTGAACACACATGAGCCAATCTTTTGCACACTATTCCATAACCTACTATAGATTAAGCTATTACTGAATTAGTTTAAGAAGAAACTTGTCTCGGTTCACGACTCTCCCAATGTTGTGACACAGTTATGGTAGTAATAGATATAAACTCTACCTCACCAATTGTTGCCGCAGCTACTCCTGCATCCAAAATTGGATCTAATAGTTCTATTGAATGTCGTTATTGCAAGAAAAAAGGTCATCATATTTCAGAGTGTCGAAAGTTATCTTGCAAACAATCATCTACCTTTAATACTGTTCAATGTAGCTCTACTACTATTCAGACTAAATTTCCATAGTTTTGTAATTCTACAAAAAATTGTTGCTTCCATTACTGCTGTTGCCAATGATCCTATTGTATCCACTAGTTCTACACCATCTAACATGTTATTCTTGGTGCATGATCTTCAAGCATTTTTGAACCATTATTCTTCTACTTTGGGTAATAATTTATCTTCTCTTATGTCTATCCTACTAGGTAAATCTTCTTGGTTTTTCGACACCACATGTTATAATCACATGACATTTGATGCTTCTTTATTTGTGTCTAAAGTCCCTGCACCTCATATTTCAAACATCCATGTTACTGATGGTTTTTCCATGTTTGTTTCTTATACAATCATATTTCTAGTCCTAAATTATCTCTTACTGATACTTATCTTGTTCCAAAAGTGTCTCAGTTTATTGTCGGTCGGTCAATTATGTGATATAGTCTTGATGTTCTCTTTTCTTCTTTTGGTTGTGTTGTTCAGGATCCACAGACAAAACAGACCATTAGGACAGGGCATAAAATTGGACCTTGTTTGAGCTCATTTCTCTTCAAATTAATTCTGCATTTGTGGTTTGCATCACCTGCTTCAAATCATCTAAACATTTGGCATTCTCACTTGGGTCATGTCTCATTTAATCGTTTATGTACTTTAGTTTAGTGGCAAATTAGGTCATGTGAAAGATGAACATGTTATTGTTCATCATGTCAATAGCTAAAAAACTCTTTTTTCTTTTTTGTATTAGTAATTGTATCTCAAACCATATGATTTAGTTCATTTAGACATTTGGGGGCCTGCTCCTATTGCTACTTTTGGTGCTCCCATTATTTTATTATATTTATTGATGATTTTTAGATTTACTTGATTTTCCTTACGCAAAATCGTTCTGAGTTACCTGAAATATATGACCTTCGCAAATATGATAAAACTCAATTCTCGTACTATCAAAATACTTAGAACAGATAATGCAATGGAGTATAAGGAGCACAATCATCTTAGGTTTTCAACAAACAAGAGACGTTATTGCAACATTCTTGTCATGTACCTCTCAACAAAATGGTAGGCTGAGCAAAACATAGACATATCTAGAGAATGTTCATGCTCTATAATTTCAGCATCCTATCTATAATGTTTCTAGGTGAGGCTACTCTTACAGGTGTCCATAATATAAACACATTCCTTCTTCCACCATTAATAATCAGTCCCCTTATGAATATTTATTTGGTGCTCTCCTATTGTAATTTACTCAAAATATTTGGTTGTGCTTATTTTTCATTTGCCCTCATGAATACAATAAGTTAAGCCTCGATCTAGATTATGTTACTTTCTAGGATATCTTACTACTCATAAAGGCTATAGATGTTGGGTCTTATCTCAGAATGATTGCATATTTCTTTTTTGGGAGCACAAATTATTTTCTAGCATGTCTCAATTTTTTGTTACCTCTTTTTCTGCATATTTTACCAATCCCTTGGTCGAATTGTTTCTTGAGGATTCTAATGCAGATACATCTCTTGAGCTCCATCCAACAACCAATGCCATGCCCTCTTCAAGTCAGTCTGTTACGTCTGTTGATCCAGTTATCAGTACCTTTTCATAAAATTCTTCCTATTCCTATCCTGAAAGAGTAAGAAATCCTCCTAGTCATCTTCAAGATTATTATTGTTATTCCACTATTAATCCTTTTCATGAGCCTCAAAGTTTTCGTGAGGCCTGTTCTAATGCTGTTTGTCAACAAGTCATGAAAGAAGAGTTTGAGGCATTAGAAAAAACTAAAACTTGGGATTTTGTTGATCCTCCTTTGGGCAAATCCTTAGTTGGATGCCGTTGGATTTATAAAATCAAGATCATTTTGATGGGACAATTGAACGATATAAAGCTCTTCTTATTACTAAAGGTATACGCAAGATATGAAATTGACTACGGGGAGACTTATGCTCCAGTTGCTCAGCTTACCTTTGTTCGTAGTCTTATTACTATTGCTGCTACTAAGAAAGTGAATCTTTTCTAGATGGATGTAAAGAATGCATTTCTCATTGGTGATTTGTCAGAAGAAGTATACATACAACCACCTCCTAGTTATGATCATCCACTTAATATAGGGTGCCATCTTCGAAGAGCTTTGTATGGTTTCAAACAAGCTCCTCATGCTTGGTTTCAAAATTTAGTACCACCATTTCTTAGTTTTGCTTTCGTCAAAGCTCATATGACTTAGCACTTTTCATTCGAAAAAATGAACGTGCTATTATTCTTTTATTACTCTATGTAGATTATACAATTATTACTGGCAATGCATTAAAGGTGTTGAAGATCTTAAGGAATTTTAGCAAGTCTTTTGAAATGAAAGATTTGGGATTTCTCAATTTTTTTCTTGGGATTAAAGGTTACCTCATAAATGGATATTGGTATCACAAACAAATCATGATTCTGATCTTATTGATTAAGCTAGTTTGATAGATAGTAAAGTTACTTCTACACCTATTAAGCCTAATGTTCGTCTCACTCCTACAGATGGGTACACTCTTTCTGATGCCACTCATTATAGATAGTTGGTTGCTGGTTTGGTCTATCTTACTGTTACTCGTCCTGACATTGCTTATGCAATTCACATAGTTAGTCAATTTATATCTGCCCCTCGCTCTACACATTACACAATTGTTCTACACATTCTTCGTTATATTAAAGGGACTCTTTTTCATGGCTTACATTTTTTGGCTCATTCTTCACTACACTTATGTGCTTATTTAGATGCTGATTGGACCGATAATCCCACTGATAGACAATCTACAACTAGGTTTTGTTTTCTTTTAGGTGACTCTTTGATCTCTTGACGAAGCAAAAAGCAAACTGTAGTCTTTCGGTCAAGTATCGAGGCAAATTATAGAGCTGTTGCAAATACCACAATGAAGCTTTTATGGCTGTTAAAAGATATAGCATGGTTCATTTGATTATACTACTCTTTGTTGGATATCAAAGTGCAATACAAATTGTTCATAATGATGTCTTTCATGAACTTACAAAATATATCGAGATAGACTGCCATTTCATTCGACATCATATTCATCAGAAAACTGTAAAACTTGAATTTGTTAAATCTATTGATCAAGTTGTTGATATTTTCACTAAAGCACATCTGCTAGCCACTTTCAAGACTTGGTATCCAAACTCTAGATGGTTTCTCTGTAACCCTCATGAATTTGAGGAGGGATGTTAATGATCATGATTAGCTGTATATATTAGCTATCAATTTTGCTATAGTTTAGGCTAAGTTATAGTGATTTTAGAATTTACGTTTTTTTCCTTTTTTATATATTTCAGACTATATATATTAGGCTTGTATATTAGCTTCTATATAGTAAGAGAATTCACGTTACACACTAATTTTCAATTCATCTTTTCTTTTCTTTTCTAATTTTATCAAGAAGTAATCTGGATTGTGCTCCAAAAAAAGTGATTAAAGATTAAACAATCAACTGTGTGACCTCACTGAGGTTTCCCCTCTTTGGTTAACAGCGAAGGCTGAAGAAGAGAGAATCATTTAACAGCTAAGTTACTTTTCTTAAATGTTGGCTCAGACAAGCGAACTGCCATAGGTTACATCATGGAATCTTTTATGTACCATGCCATATGTGTGTGTGTATGTGTACATATGTAATACTATTGTTGCGCATCAAATACTTATAAGGAGTCTAAAACTAGTTTAAGTAATCCTATTTTTACACATATATGTATTTTTGTTTTCGATATTTTGTATATTCATATTTTACTTTAATTATTTATTATTAATTAGCATATATGTTAGCTTTTATAATTTAATAAATAATATTATTAAATATACTAAGATATGAAATGAAATTATTTAGAAATGAAATTTAATGAATAATTAAAAAAATATATAAATAAAACAAAACAAAAATCATTCGCCAATGGCAATGGCTAACAACATTTCCCAGGAGAGCCCCCTCTATTATTAAATAAAACTGACATTGTACAATAGCATCCAGTCTTAGTCTTGGTCTTGGTAATCTTTTTCGTACGCCCAGCTCCAATCGGAAAAGTGAATGTTACTTTAGAGAGAAAAGAACACTACAGAGGTCCGTCGCTTCCCAGAAAATGCGGATGCATCATTATTGCACCAGTATGGGCAAATGGAAACGTTAAATGCTTTCTACAACGGAAAAATATCCAATCAACTAATACAAAGTGCAGTACAATCAGTAATCATATGTTAATGTATAAATAAAATAGTAAATAGTTTTAAAGTATATATATTATTGATATATAATACCTATCGAATCTTAATTATAAGAAAGATTGGTTCATATGGTTATTATATGAGCATGTGGGTTTTATTTTATTCGGTGAACATTTTCTCAATTTTCCTCTATTTGAATTTCAAAAAGGACTTTTTTAAACTTGAAAATCCTTTCTTACAACGGGAACTTTTTTCCATCGAGAGAACATCCTAATCTTTTGTATGAAATGACATATTGTTTCGAAAAAAGAATATTATTTTCCAAATTAGTCTTCTCAAACGGATAATAATATTTTTTTTATTGTAATTAACCTTTATTTTATATTTTAATCGTTAAGCTTAAAATCTAATTGGCAAAAAAGAAAATGATGAAAAACTCATTAAAAGTTATAAAAATAAACCAAAAAAGTTATAATAATATATATTACAAATGTCTGCATTTTATACATTATGTTTGATATACCAATATTAATTTCTTAAGAAGATTCTGATGATGATGATGATGATGATGATGGGGATTCAAGATAATCCCAGAAAATGATTGGGATGATCATCATCATCATTCACGTTTGAACATATAAAAATTGAAAACCATATTCGGATTCAAGGTCAATAGTAACTCAAATTATTGACTGGAGAGAGACGACAGATGGAGATAAATGCATTATTTTTTATATTTATTAGCTGAGCTAATGCCTCGTAAGGGAGTTGCACGTTATGTATGAACATGAACATGCCCCATTTAACTTATCATGACAAGAAATTACAGAAAAATATTTATTATATAAAGCGCAATTTAAAGTTATGATTTTTTAATGTATTATTACATATTGTTCTGGAGAAATTAACTAAACTAGGGAGAACCTACCTACAAAATTTATTATCGAATGTATTTTAAAAAAAAAATCCTAAATTTTATCAATGCAAAAATTCTTTGTTTATTGCCACATGATATCCGCGGATTTCAAGTCTAATTGATTCCCTTTTTCTCTAAAATAAACTAAAAAGAAAAAGAAAAAAGGAAAGAAAGAAGGAAAAGAATTTAAGTGGAAGACTTTTTTAGTCGCAGCCAAAAGTCATCGGATAGCTCTGTACCAAATCACGTTCTCACATTTCTTACACCTTTAGGAGCCCGAGTATCAACCCTGATGCTTTTCACAAGAATACCATACCATTAAAATATCACCTTTTACACTGAATCGAATCCCCCCTAATATCGTGTTTTCAACAGTTTGAGTTACTATTGATTTTGAATCCGAATATGGTTTTCAATTTTTATACTTTCAACGTGGATGATGATGATGATCATCCCAATCATTCCAGGATATATTGAACCCAATCATCGTCATCGTCCATTTTCAGAATCTTCTGCTGAAGAGGCATGTGGTGGATGTATAGGAATGCTTTCTTGTGCGGCGTCCTGCACCAAAATTCTTCTTCCGTTTATAACCTCAACATCATGATCGATGGCCTCGGCCTCATCCTCAGCTCTGTCTCAACTCATACCAGTTTTACAGTTTGAGTAGTTTCATTATCTCTTAGATCCATTGCATATGAATAGACAAATCTTATTAAAATCATCAAATAATAAACTCAAAGTATCATAATGAGACAATAAAAGTAAGTTTGGTGAGCAAGCATGTGTTATTGGTTCATGCAGTATATAGACTGGTGTTTACTAGCCCATTTGATCCTGAAAGGGTCAAGAGCCCAAGAAAATAAGTTGTATCAAAACAAGCAGGAGCTTGACAGCATCTGAATCAGAGTCAAAGATTAGGCACTTAGCTAAAGTTTGTGTCCAATGACACATGATGAAAACTAATTAATGGAGGATAATTAAAAAGGTACTTATTAGGTTTTATGCTTCACTTTACTTCTTTTTAAAAAATTAACTATCTAATAAAAGTCCAAAAATATCAATTGATACATTAATTTTGCCTCTCCTCCTTTTTTTAACTGTTAACTATCTAAATTTTATTATATAATCAACTATCTAAATTTTGGTTATCTTTATAATTAACTATCCTATCTCAAATACTAAAAATGATCTTAAAAAATTTATAGCTATTAAGTTGATAATTTTAAAATAAAGATAGTTAATTATAAGAATAATGTAAATTTTAGGTATCAAATGTACTATTTATTCTAATTCCGCTGAGTATCTATAAAGTAGCTCTTGTTAATAGATTTTCAATAGACAATAAGATCCAAGTCCTATGCTATGCATGCTCGTTAAACATAAATGGATAGTATAAATCTTTTTTCAAATGGTATAACTAATGTGTTAGCCTCATCCATCCATAAATCCTTTTTCTTTTTTTAATCCCTTTTCCAATTGTAAATATTTAAATATTTTCCACTTGTAATTATTAAAATAAAAATGTACAACCTCTCATTTTATAATACCCTACAACAGGACTTGTGTAACTTTTTTAGTATTATTATGATAGTTTATAATGAAGCATTAAGATATTTAAAATTTTATAAAAAAATTATATTATAAAAATATAAATAATCATTTATCACTTGAACTTAAGTATAACATTTATTATTAACATTAACTTTTTAAAAATATCTTTATTAAAATAAAAAAGTAACAAATAAAAATATTATTTTAATTTTATTCTATCTCTTAATAATAATATTACAGTCTTATTTCGTAAATTTATAATTTAATTTCTTTACTATCAAGTATTAACAAAGCCTTTAGCTTGGTTTCCGGGAAACTTCACTTGCAGCGGTCCCAAATTTTCAATATAAATATCTGTTTGTTTGATCGTTTTATCATTTTCGAATAAGTATTTACTAGAAAACAGATACCCATGAACTAATAATTTTTCTCGTAAATAGGGTAAATAGATACAATACAAACATGATATATATATATATATATTACAAATATAAGTAGGGTAAATTACACTAAAAGATTATAATATTTGAAAATAAGTTCATTTTGGATCACAACATTTCAAATGATTAAAAATAGGTTATAACGTTAAATTGATAAGTTTATTTTTTGTCATAATATTTGGAAAAGTGATTCAATTCAGGTCTTCATGGACATGTGTCAATTTCTCTTGTTAACACGTGTCAACTTCTCCTGATGACACGTGTCCATGAAGACCTAAATTGAATTTACCTCTAAATATTATGACATTCTGGTATAATATTCTTAATATAAATAAATACAAAAAAAACATTTTAACGAAATTCAAACAATCCAAACAGAACTAAAACTCCTCAAGAGGGCAATGAACCTAAAACATTCAGCTATATATATATATATATAATAAAATCCCCTTTTTTCTTTTTTTTTTTTAATTCCAACTTCCAGAGCCATCTTTTCTTTTCTTTTTTTTCCTTTCTCTTCTTTGTAATTTTTACTTTTTTTAATTTGATCTATTTTGCTAGCTTTTTCCAGCAGATACAAAATTTTTTAAAACTTTTTTCTAACAAATTGTTTATCAAGAAATAGATACAATAAAACAAAATTGGCAGTTTTCATAAAGAAATCAAATAGATCAAATATAGATAAAAAATAAATACAAATTGATATATTTACACATATCATTTCGATAGAGATATAGATACAAATAAAAACAATTATTTAAACATATCCATATGAGTATGTTTGGCTAGCTTTTTTTAATAAATACTGATTTTTTTTCAATCTTTTTTCTAACAAATTATTTATTAAGAAATTAAATATAAAAAAAAAGCTAACATTTTTATGAAAAGATCAAATAAATAAAATCTTGATGTAAATTAAATATATTTATATCTATTATTTTAATATAAATAAAAATATAAAATATAAATGAGAAACAAATCACCTAAAAAGAATGTACAAATAATACATAATACATATTAATTTCTAATCCATGGTACTGTAATATCATTAAATGTTTGGACAACCCCAAGGGACAGGACATGAGATCAGAATGCTGTTTGTCGTTATGATAAGAATAATATTCAATTTGGAACGAATCCCCATGTTGTATAACAACTTCTTCTTTAATCCTCCAACCTGTATTGTAATTTTCTTTCGGCCATAACTTCTACTGCGCTTGGAAGCAATGTTTGATGAAGCAAAAGTCAACTCTTCCGTTTTCATGTGTTTTTGCAATCTTTATTCACACATAACTTCTAAGTTACCTATGCACAATTGATTCCATAGTTGTATATGTCTACACAATCATTAATCATTTAAAAATATTTATATAAATATCATCATAAAATTATATATGAAACATCCGATTTTAAATAAAAATCACATGTTTAAATTAGGATTTAAGAATGACAGAGACTTTTGAAAATCACAAATAATTGGTTGATATTTCAAAAGAAAAATGGAAAATCCCAGGTAATAAATATGATTCTAGTACATTTTAAAGATCACATTAATATTCTATGATTCTACATTAGTAATATGGTAAACCTATATTTTACCCGATATATATAGGTATATCATTGAATTTTCATTTACAAGATAATATATAATTATGCTAGACATGAGTAGAGATATTGATCCAATTATATTTTACCGTACATGAAGTATGAGCAAAAGATAATATATACATGTACGTTTATATATATTCACTCATTGAATTTTCATATTACGTGTCATTATGTCATAAAATGACATAAGAGTAAGCTATATTATATTCTTGTTTCAATAGTTTGTTTGGTATCATTTTGGTTTCGTTTTCTAGTCGAACCAATACAAATATAATACCGATGAAAAATTGATAGTTTTATTTATAAATTGATCAAACCGAACTAATAGGGAACCAATACTGATTCAATACCGATAAGTTACTAATGCATATTCAATATAAATAAAAGTCCAATAATCCAAACATATGTTTATTGTATTGCTTGACTTATAGATATACAATAGGGAAATAATAATTCAACTTATTAGAAATGTCTAAACGGATAAGCCTTAGATAGTACCCGACAATCATAAATTTAATCCTACATAATTTATTGTCATATTACATTTTTTTAATTAATTTATACAACAGTGGAAGTGGACTTATTTAGGACTTACATCGTTCCAATCATTATGTAAAGTATAAAATAGAAACCTTTACACCAAATCTATGAAATATTATGAACTTTTCAGAATATGTGAACTAATTATGGAATTTTATTTCCATATTAGGCATCCAACATAATAACTATTATAGAAAACCACAAATTACCAGATCTTCTCATATATATGTATATATATTGATGACCCAAAATTAAAAATTAATAATTTCAAATGGTTAGGGCTACTAAATCTGTTTATTGGACTTCAAGTTATTGGATAAAGTTCCTACAAATAAGCTTCAACTTATCATCTTATAAGAGGTTTTCTATGCTCCTAGCTACCTGACATTCACTCAATTATATCAACATTATATAAATATAATAAGTTATGGATTAAATATTTCAGTGTGAGATCAAGATTTAGTATGGATTTTAGCCATTTAAGTAACTAACGGAACTGTTCCATTAAAGAACATGATAGAACTATAGAATATTTTTCACATATATTCAATGGTTGAAGGCCACTGACTTTATGTCATGTTTGGTACGCAGCAATGGAATCGAAATGAAATGAAATCGCGATTCCACATTTCATTCCATTTTTCATGTTTATATGCACCTTTAGAAACCGGAATCGTGATTCCTTAGAATTAACAATTCCGACTTTGAAAGGGAATTCCATTCCGCCTTTAAGGCAACGGAATCGCGATTCTATTCTAGCTTTATTAATTGCATGTAATATAATTACTCTTTTGTCCTATTGCATATTCATAATTTGCATTTGTTGCTATGGACATTTTCGACAAATACATCCTATAGTCATTTCATATACACTTTCAAACATAGCAATAGATTTGTCATTCCGGAACCCATTCAATTCCGTTCCAAATCATTTTAGTATACCAAATGTAATCCAATGACATCTTTCTTGGTATTCTAAATTAGAGATATCATATTTGAATGTAATGGCTAATTAATTAACCCCCCAAAATATAACTCCTCATCTAATTTTAGTCATAGCTAGGAGTCTATAACCAATTGGCTAACCATTTATTTGTTTTGCTTTTTCAAACTTAAAACCCCACTATAAAGACCCGGCCCACTTAACCCAATTATTAAGTGTGCCAAATCTCCTAACCACGCATAATACCCAAATATTAGGAACAATATTCAAGTATTATACGTAAAGTTGTCTTAAAAAGAGATGTTTGTAATGGCTACCTGTTTAAAATAAATATAACATTCATATGCTTTGAATTAGAAACATTACCACTACATAAATAGTGGGTTCTTAACTATATACAAGTCATACATAATATATTTATACATTACAACTTCCCAAGGATCATATGAACATAGAGATCTCACTTACAACCCAGCTATATTACAAATACAATTCAACTCAAAATACATTCTAAGGCATAACAAATAAGCCTAAACACTTCATAGAATTTTACACCAAAAAGAATCCTAAGCATATACTAGGCCTCTCTCCTAGTCATCCATAGAGTCTTCCCAATCATTCCCATAGCCCATATCATCATAGAGCTCGTCATTAAAGTCACCTGTAAGATAGCAGCATGAGCCAAAGGCCCAGTACACAATAATGCAAACAAATACATATGTAATGCTCACTTAACTAAAAACAATACAATAAATCACCACAACTTCATTATCTTTTAGTTAAGTGAATAAAACAACACTGGAGTATTCAAACTCCGACTCAAGCTTGGGAATTCTAGAGGTCCTGAGTAACAGCAGCTACTCAGGGGGTTGATATAGATAGACCGGATAACTATATCTCCTATATCTAATCGATAGAGAACAATAGCTTCATCTAGGGTTCACACTCCTTTATTAATCCACTTATCTCGGTCTATAATATCAATTAGTTCAACGGTCCCATACCCATGAACTAAAGCATATTATTATTTCCTTCCGAGCCTAAGTAGAGAATATACCGATACAATTAACCCTATTAGCTACCCACTTAGCCAATAAAAGAAATCACCATTACATCATGGTGAGCCATTGCATCATGGATTTAAGTCATTGCATTATGACAAAGAATTGGGCTAAGTGCCTAAACTACCGTGCCATTGCATCATGACAAGGTTGTCACTTCCCGGTTCTGAATTCAACGACGTAAAGCACAATCAATTTCAATATCTCTTATTAATCTTCGATTAAAATCAATTTGGTATATGCCTATCCTAAGCAACCATCAATCAAAGTATTGTGCACTTGATTTGATTCGGAATTCAAAAGAGGGTCTCCAACTGAGTATATATCTCTGTTTCATATAAATCAAATCATATTAACAATACTATCCTAAGCCAAGCTTATATCTACTAGTTTAAAGCTTAGGACATCATATGATCTTGATTAAAAATCATTCAAGTCATAATATGACTTATATATATCATACAATCATCATACAACATCATACAAGTTCAATAATTAATCATAAAATTACATTAACTATCAAACATAAGTTTTTAGCTTTATTTGGAAAATGGAGCAGCTGGAAAGAAATGAACATTCGGCCTTGATAATTTTTTATTTTGTAAAAATTCAAAACATGAAAGTTTTAGATCTCTTTTTAAGCTTTCCAACGCAATTTGAATTACCTCAATCGGAGATCAGACGAAAAAGTTATGATTAAAATACGAAATAGTATCGCGTCAGGGAAAATACGAGTCACGGCCGTGATTTTTGGAAAGCTGTCATAAAATGATTTTTGAGCGAAGAATCACGATCGTGATTTTTGAGTTTTAAATTTTTTTACCAACCTGAGGCTACCTAGGGATGGATCACGACCGTGATTCTTAATATTTGTCCAACCCGAGCCTACCAAGGCTTGAATCACGCTCGTGATTCATGAAATTCATCCAACCCGAGTCTACCAAGGCTTGAATCACGCCCGTGATTCATGGTTTCCCCTAAGTTGCGAATTTCCTTGTTTTCCAAACTTCATTTTATTAAACTTCTACACATTCTACTTCAATCAAAACTTAATAAAAGCTATATGCTACACATACCAAGTCTAAACAACACTTCTATACTCATTCAACAACATCAAACAACTCCAACTACTCTACAATAATCAAACTCTTCTTCATGAACTTTCACCAACTCTAGCACACTCCAAACAACTCTAATGCTTATCATATTTCAACACTTCAATTCCAAACCACATGAGAGCCTACTACAACCTATCTACAACAAGTCAAGTATTCTAAACCTTTCCTAACAACTCTACAACATCTCAACAAGAATTTAGCATATCAACCACTTGTATTATACCACACATACAAATTTCATGGATTAAGAGGGAAATAAAGCATCTCAAACATCAAATAAACTTACCTCAATATATATATATATATATATATATAAGGCTTGGGGGAGGATTTTTGGTGTGTTGAGTCCAAGAAAACTTGATTTGGGTCTTGAAAATATTTGGCCTTCTTGAGTTATGATTTTTTTTTTTTTTGGTTCTATTGTGGAGTGTCTAATGATACAATTAGACTTTGATGTTAATCTTAATATTGTTGACTTTTGAGAAGGAAGATTTGGGAAAGGCTTGGGCCTTATTTGGGCTTAGAATTGGACTTAATTTAGGCTTAAGATGGGTTAAAAAATATCTGCTAAGTTTAATATCTAATTTAGGCCTAAAACAAGTTTAAATCCAACACATTAATTCATTACAATAACAATTAACACTAACATGATAATTTCTAACATGAATAAACTATCAACCTAGATATATTTACCATAGCATATTATCTAATCACATATATTATAACACACCTAACATTACAAACACACTAATCCACTCAAACACATACACACATATAATTATCAAATTTAGCAAGCATGCGTTAATATATATATTAAAATTATGTCTATTTCACCCACCCTAACTCCTAAGATCTAATATTCTAACCTCTTTATCTACCCTACATCACCTAATTAAGAAAGCATCAATTAGATAGGAGGGACTACACAGAGTCTTATGAAGTAATGTAAGGAGAAATGATAGGAAATCTCTCTAGAAAAAAGATAAAAGAAAATTAAACATTATTCTTTTTTAATTTAGGTCCATTCTAACCTCTTGAATTCCATTAAGCATTCTAATCAATCTTTTTTTTTTTTTTTTTGTTAATCTAAGTCCATGTAGAAATAAAGAATTCTTATTTAATTAATAAAAAAACCTTTTAGACATTTTTAATTTTATTTATACTATTTTTTAGATGAGATCCTTCACTTTTTTTTTAATTTTTATATGTCTCATATACCTTTACATAATACACTTAATAAAATAAAATAAAATAAAATAAATGAAAAACTTAACTTTTGGAGCATTAGCAAAGCCCTTATATTGAAGGACTCATCTAGTTGTTGAGAATGTTTTTTTTTTTTTTTTAAAAGTAACATTCTTATATATAAGGATTTAGTTGATGGTCTGTTTGGATTGTCAGATTTTTATTAGTGTCTGTATCTATATTGGATCAGTATGTATAACTTATTTGTATCATATCATTATTGATTCACTATTGGGTCAATGATCAATTTATGAGTAAAACTGTCAATTTTTCATTAGTATCAGTTTGTTGGCAATCATCAATTTGAAAATAATGTCAGAATCATACCAAAATGATTCAGAAATTATGAAACAAACAGACCTTGACATATTGTCAGTGAGAGTGTTTTTGGTCTTTTTGCATGGACAATCCGTTATTAGTTTATAAAATTAAAATTACTAAGAAATCCTTTCTCTTTTTGGTTTTCTTGAGTATTAAGCTAAAAAATTCAAACCTAAATACCATGCATGAATTTTTTTTATTATGTATAGAAAATTATAGAAACAGACTGTAATTATAAACTGATATGCAATTTAATAACCATTTTCCATCGTTTTATCACGTATTAACAATATCCTACATATTATCCATTTTGGCTAGATATATAAAGACTGACTTTATGCAAATATCTTCAATCGAGTATCATCACTATTCACTATTCAGTATTCACTAGTAAATTTTATGTTATCATATTTTTATGGTACAATGTCACGATTGCTACCCGAACTTTGATCAAATTTTCAATTAACTATCTCAATTTTAATTTAATTAATTTGCTATCTTGCTCAACTTTTCACTATAAAAAATATAACTTCATTAAACTCTGTCAAACTCTACCTATCTAGTTGGCATGAATGACCAATAGATGCATGCCACGTGTACCTGGGCCACACAAGTGATTTTCTACATCTATATTTCATTTTAATGGAAAAAAATTAAACAAAGTTTGTGTGTCTTACTTCTTCTTCTTTGAGTCTCTCTCTTTCTCCTCCTCCTCCAGCTTCTCATCTGAGTCTCTCTCTCTCCATCGATTTTTTTTTTTTTTTTTTTACATGCTAATGTAGAAAAACCCAAAATTGAACCTACCATACAACTCCTAAACAAAACCATAGTTGAGTTAACTCAAAATCCGTGAAGAGTGCGCCAATGTTCAACCGAGAGTCTTAGTTGGATTGGTTTGTTAATGCTTATTTTGGAGATGGGATGAAGATGGTGGGGACTGAGTCAACTTAGCTTTCCGGTTTAGGTGTTTGATTCTGAGATGAAGATATAAAAGATGTCCGGTGTGGATGTTCGACGGAGAAGAGTTCATGTGTTTTAATGGAGGTTTGGTGAGTGAAGAGCCAATTAGATATGGAGGTGTAGAGGACTAAGTTTTGTTGAATTGATGTTGTGGTGACTCAGTATATCAGGTTAAAGGGAGAAAGCTCAACGGAGGTTGAGCATGAAGGCTTAGTGTTGGGTTTGGTTAGTAGTGATAGAGAGTACTGAGTTGACTTGGTGATGGAGATTGATGAACTAGTGATTTGCTTTTAGCGGTGTGAGTGGGTTTAGTTCAGTAATGGTGAATGTTATGGTGTAAGTTGCTAAGTAGACATCTGCATCTATTGAAGGTCGTCAATGGTAGCCAATTTGTTGTTTAGTGCGACCTAGTAGTCAAATTTGGCTCAGGTTGTTTAGAGAGAGAATTGAGAGGAGAGAGAGAGGGGTTTAAAGAAGAAGTAGGAGGAGAAGGAGGAGCATGGCAAGCCTAAATTATTTTAAGGCTACTGACACATGTCAAGACACCATTGGTCACTAAAGCTAGCAGTGATAACAGAGGCAATGGAGTTAGATGAAGTAGTGTTTATGATCACGAAAAGTTGATTCAAGTAGTAAATTAACTAAATGAAAGTTTAGATAGTTAATTGAATATTTAAACAAAGTTCAAATAATGTTCGTTACATTGTCCTCATTTTTATTTGACACATTCTCGATCAACATATTGCTAAATATAGGTAAATCTAACCATTTTTACTTAGAAGTTAGGAACTTCTCACACACTGGTTAATTGTTGCAAGGGTATCACAAATAATGTAAATTAATTTGTTGCATAGAAATACCAATAATATTTTTTATATAATAATTTCATAAAGATTTATACACTAATTTTTCTAATTTTTCTGTTTATCTAAACAACATTAATATTAATCTATCACTCATGATATATTAGTACCATTTGATGTTGTTTTATGATAGTAATTATTTTATAACTGTGTCTTTGAAGATATATCAATCAGCAATGTCGACTTCTTTTTCTTTAAAAAATTAATTCTAAGCCAACCTTTTTTGTTTAAAGCATTCAAATGGATAGTTGTTTGGATAAGTCACAGCTAACTTCAACTACAAAATCCAAGCTTTCCCACTTGAAACGGATCAACAAAATTGACTTTTTTATTATCTTTCCTACTGCTTCTTTCCATACTTCTTAAACTTCCCATGTTTTTCCATCCTACAGGCTTCATTGTCTGAATTGCAAAACACTTCAGCTTTCTTTTAAGGTCATTCCTGAATTGGATATCCTGTTAAGAAAATTTGAGTTTTATGGGGTCGTGTTGGAGTTCTGATACTAAAGTTGCTAAGAGCCCTTTACATATAGGTATGATATGATGCTACATTTTTAATATTGCCCATGTAGGTTTGCACAGCCTTCAGCATGGTCGTGCACCCCTAAATCCGCCCAGTTTTTTTTTTTTTAAAGAAAGAATAAACAAAAAAATTAAATGAATGATAGTTAAAATATTATATTAGTTAAATGATATAATTAACGATAATTTAAGTGAATTAATAGGTTTAATAATGCATTAGACTTAACATGGATTCAACCTTAAAATGAATCTTAAATATAAAATGAACTTAGTTAAATAATTTAAGTTTAACTTAACTTAACATAACTTAATAGCCAAATTAGACTTAATATGGCATTTGAATATTCAGTAGACTAGCTAATAGACTTAATTTGATTTAACTTGAAAGAACCATAAGAAGCTAAGATGAAATTGATCTAAACTTGAATAACTAAGTTAATTAAGGTCCTAACAGATACAAGATAGAAATTTGTAAGATAATTAAATAGGGCTCAGTAGCTAGATTGGATAACTAATTCTAATTAATTTGGCTAGGTTTAAGTTAATATAGATTTAAGTTGACATGAATCTTAAATATAAAATGAATTAGTAATATATCTAAGTTCAACTTGATTAAAGAGACTTTAATGGGCTAAAATGAATTAAATTGATTAAATTTAATCAACTTAATTTAATAATGGAATTGAATGATTAATTTTAATTAAATTAGTTAAGATTAAGTTAAAATAGGCTAAAAACAAATATTTGGCTTAGGTTAATGACTTAGAATAAACCACAAATAACATAAGGAATATGTTGTTTCAAATGTATGCTTATTTGGCAAAAGAATGTTTTTGAAAATGAATTTTTTAATGATGTTGTTGTAATAAAATAATATAAACAAAGTGGAAAAAAAATACTTTGACAGACAATAGAAACTGTCTGTTTCTTGGCGGGACGAATCTGGCAGCCATGGGGAGTTTTAAATTAGTATATGATCAAATAGGGTTTTAAAACAAGTTTAATACAAGTGGATTATTAATTTAATTTCTTATATAAGTTTGTTCCTTTAATAGATATGGATGTCAGATTTATACTCTGAGATAGCCCTGGCCTATCTTTTGTCTCTGTTTAGATTCCATATAAAAGGTACGCAGGATAAGCATCCTAAATGAATTAAAACTTAAATACGGTTTAATAATTAATGAGTGTTAATTGTGCATGTATCATTGAATTCGGTTCGAGAAGCGACAATCTTGTCTCGGGAGATACTGTAGTTTGGGCGGTTAGGCCACCCTTATCATGACGCAATGACTTTCATAAGTGGCTCAATGGGTAGCTGATGGGGCAAATGATATTGGTGTAACATTTACTTAGACTCGGGGTGAAGTAACATGTTTTAGTTCACATTTATGGGACCAGTTGAACTAACTGATGTTATGGACTGGAATGAGTAGAGTTGTGTCACGGCTGTAAACCGTAAATGAAACTATTTTTTTTAACGTTATGTAAGAGATATAAGTATTTGAGCTACCTATATCAACCCTCTGAGCATCAACTGTTACTCAAGACCTCGGTTTTGTTACATTGTTTCAGAGTGTGAGTACTCCATTATTGATTTGTTTACATTAAATTAAAGATAATAAATTATCGTTGCTGCATTGCATTTAGCTAAGCTCGTGTATGATATGATACTATATTGTTAATATAGTGTGTTATTTAATTTATTCATTTCTATTATTGTTATTAGTATTTATTCAACATGGAAAAAAAAAAAGGTTTTCTAATAAATGTCCAATATTAAATCATTCTATGTCCTATTTTTGGTCTTTGATTTTAGGGAACCGTCGAGTCCATCATTGATGGAACCATGCCAATCCATGGTTTCAATGAATTATGTTTCGTTATGGAGCTAAGGTTATTAAATTTTCATGATTTTATGGCATTTAATCATGTTAGACACATTAGTGTTTTATTTGCACACCCATAGAGGAAATAGAAAAATGTCTAAATTAGTTATGATAGTATTTCTAGAAAATTTTCTAGTTTAATTTGATGCATGTGTTAAAAAGATCAAGTATACCAATCCCATGAAATAAAAAGTTCTGCTTTTAGAAGGAATAAGGAGAATATGAAGAATTTTGGGTAAATTTTGATTATAGGCATCGGATTTAATATAAGTTTTTTTTTTTTTTTTTTGTGAAAGGGTTGGATTTGTTTCGTTGTGTCAAACAAGGGAATGAAGTGCTTGATTCATCTAGCAAGATGTCGTCTGCTTCGACTCCTCACACTCCCCGAACAGAAGGTGAAATTCTGCAGCAGTCAGCTAATTTAAAGAGCTTCAGCTTTAATGAACTTAAGACAGCAACCAGGAATTTCCGCCCTGATAGTGTGTTGGGTGAAGGGGGTTTTGGTTCTGTTTTCAAAGGTTGGATTGATGAGAAAACATATGCAGCTGCCAAGCCTGGAACCGGCTTGGAGATTGCGGTTAAAAAGCTTAATGATGAAGGATTGCAAGGCCACCAGGAGTGGCTGGTGAGTGACACCTTAATCACTCTTGATTACATGCATTTCCTATGTGGGAGTAGATCCTTAATCCCTTTGTGTCGAGCACATGTTTGCGTTTATTTAATGGGTTGAAACAGAACAAGACAGCAACGCTTGATAATTACTTTGTTCGTTATGATTTTAAGTTGGATAAAATAACCAAGCATTTATACACACGCTTGTGTTTAATATGCGGTGGCCACTGCCCGAGCTAGGCCTCTTTCCTTCAGGGGTGAAATCCTTATGCCATAGTGGAGGTGGTGTTTTAAAACTGTGTTTGTTTGATAGGTTGAAATAGAGAAAGGATAGTAACCTTTTGATTCATAAAATTCATCTCCTGTTGTTCTTAATGAATGTTTAATGGCCTGTTCAGCAATTCATGATATTTGCCATGAAAGGCCAGTTTATAGGTGGATAGTTTACCACCTCAAGATAACTAATTGGTTGTTTGACCTACAGGCAGAAATAAAATTCTTGGGGCAGCTTTATCATCCAAATCTTGTGAAGTTAGTTGGGTACTGCTTAGAGGATGAGCACCGGATGCTTGTGTACGAATTTATGCCTCGGGGTAGCTTGGCGAATCAACTGTTCAGAAGTGAGATCCTCTTGTCAATATGCATCGTATCTCAATAATTTGTATTGAATTATTATTATTATTTTAACTAAAAACTACAAATTTTAAACAGGGAGCTCTTATTATCATCCGCTTTCTCGGAAACTTCGAATAATGGTGGCCCTTGGTGCTGCAAAGGCTCTGGCTTTTTTACACAGTGACAAAGCGAAAGTCATATATAGAGACTTCAAAACTTCTAACATTTTGCTTGATTCGGTATGGAATCACAATTTGTTGTTTATCAGTATATAGGGCAACAGATTCCACAAACATTTACTTTGTTTCTTAACTATTCTTAACGGTAAATGGCAGAACTATGATGCAAAACTTTCGGACTTTGGATTGGCTATAGATGGGCCGCAAGGCAGTGAAAGCCACGTCTCCACAACAGTAATGGGCACCTATGGTTATGCAGCTCCAGAATACTTGGAGACAGGTACTTATTGATTTCCATTACATACATGCACAAGGTCACGGGCAGCCTTGTTATTTCATTGTCGTGGTGCAAATTTTAAAAGAGGCTGTTTCGGTTGCATTTTGGGTACATGTGGTGAATTTTTTGCCATCTTACATATTTCTACATTTGAGGCACAGCACTTGCGGCTTCAAATTTACCCTTTCTTTAATACTATCCCACTTCTTGTCCATATCGAAATAGAGTTTAAAGAATATTGAGGATTTGAGTGGCTGAAGCTAAAGCTGTTACCTAGACGTCCAACCCATAGTTGCAACGACCCAATCGTTGTATGTCGACATTGTTCTGCCTAAATCCATTTACTTTGAACTTCATCAACTTCGTATACTTTCTTCTCAATACTAAAAAAATGCTTTCGTTTTTGAAGGGCATTTGACAACAGGATGTGATGTTTACGGTGTTGGGGTTGTCCTACTCGAGATGTTGTGTGGTCGACGGGTTATAGACAAAAACAGACCATCCGGGGAGCAGAATTTAATAAAATGGGCCAAGCCATATCTCACAAGCAAACGCAGGATTATCCACATCATGGATGGTCGCATTAAAAGCCAGTATTCACTAGCCGGAGCAACAAAAGCAGCTCAAGTAGCATGTAAATGCCTGTCAAAGAAACCCAAGACTCGGCCAAACATGAATGACGTAGTAAAAGCATTGGAGCAGCTACAAGTTTCCGAGGAGACTGCAGCCAATGCTCCAACAGAACATTCGCCTCACTTCAGGCAATGAAATAGAAAAATGGAGCCATACGTCGGTGCTATCTTCATATGATCGAAAGATGCATCTATTTCTATGTACAATTTGATCGTCTTGTCTATTTGTTGTTCGATTATGAGGCTGCAACTTGTGATAACATGGAATTTTACAATCCGTCTGCTAAATGCTGTAGTGTCTATATTAGTGTACGTTTGGTCCTAACATAGCTACAGCTATGTCCCTCACATTCTAATATGGGGGTTTATTGTATGTTTTTGGTGGATTCAATCAGAAACGTTCTTCAAATGAGCCCATGAATAAATCATTATCATCCCTTTGATTTGATTCCTTTAATTTTTTTTTTCCAATTTTTTGAATATTCTATTTCTTGTCCTTAAATCCAGCCCATAGCTATTACAATTTGTATGACGGGGCATAATCATTTGAAAAATCGTTTGCTGCCTAACTAGAGACACTTTTCTCAGTCAAATAGGTTGTTGAATGCCTCCTAACTGTGAACACAATTCTAAATTGACTGTCAAATTGGGAGACTGACCAGGGAGATGTGATATTAAAGAGTGAAGGGTTACTACATCATAGAGATCTTTAGCTCAGTAATTATATAAGAATTGCAGACCTCCTTTCAAGATCATCACAAGTGAGGAGGGGCTCATAAAACCAATCCTTCAAGACAGACACAACTTGTTTGTTTTGTCAGCGTTACATAAAACCAATCCTTTAAGACGGAGACAACTTGTTTGTTTTGTCGACGGACAAACAGCACATAATGTTTATAATGTTTATTAGGAAATAAATAAAGATAAAAACAGATATTTTTATTCATAAACATATTAAACAGACCAGACATAAATCAGACACAAATAAGATATAGATCAAATCAGGTACAAATATAGATATACATGAAAAATGAACCATCTTAATCTGGTATGAGCAGCAACCCAATTAGCTATTCCACTAGTTTGTCTTTTAATTAAACTGAACTGACCATGTTTCAAGTAAGGCATTAAAGATCTAAGATCAAGGATGTGTAGATGGACACGTTTGTTCCTCTAGAACCAATTGAGGAGAAGGATTATCGACTAGAGCTATCATTAGTTGATGCAAGTGTTGGAGAATTTTGGCCTTTTGAAATCTTACATTCCCAAAAACCTCTTTATTCCACTTTCTAAACTGAGATAGGAGTCGTTCAATGGCTTCAAGACAGTTGTCATGACTTTTCCTCTATCACAACTAACAACTGACAAGTGATGTTCAGTCCACATATGCTGAAAGCGGAAAAAGCGGTTGATCATTGTTTGTGGATCATAAGGATGTGTTTTTAACAGAATCAGACAATGATCTGATGGCCATTTAGGGAGATGGAAAATTTTTTACTTTGGGAAGAGAGTGTACCATGCATGATTGGCCCAAGCTCTATCCAGTCATAATTGGACAAGTCTAGGTAGTTTTTGTTTGTTTATCCATGTGTATTTTGGACCAACAAAACCTAGATCCATGAGACCACAGTCAGCCATACGATCAGAATAAAGCCGAGCTCGATTAACATTGAAAGGACTGCCTCCCCACTTTTCTTGATGAGATATGATATCATTGAAATCACCGATTTTGAATGAACCATGCATAGTCTGTTAAACGAGACTAAAAAGATGCTTTTTCTACCACACATGGTGGAGCATAAATGCCAGAAAAAAACCATTGGAAAGAGTTTGGAAAGTTGCAAACCTGTAACATGACATGCAAGTCATAAGTTGATGATCTGAGAATAGTGACATCCATGGGATCTTTCATCCAAAGCAACAGCATGCCTCCACTTTGACCTACCGAGTCTATACCATAGAAAGTATCAAATGGTGACTGACGCCAGCATAACTCCGCTGAGTGATGATCAAGTTTGGTTTCTAGAAGAATAACCATATCAGGCTTATATTCAGTTAAGGTTTGAATGATTGCCTTACGTTTCCTTGTAGAATTTAATCCTCTGGTGTTCCAAGCTAACAAATGTGTTGGACGAACAGCATGTGGAATGAGAGAATCAGCCATTTGTTGTGTGATAAACCTATAGTATTGGATTTCAGAACCATAAAGGCTGATAGCTTTAATTTCAAAAGAGAAATTAATTGAAGAACATAAGCTATCCAGTATTAGCAAAGCTTCCTCTTTGTTGAACTGTTGAGGAGAACGTTGGTCCTTGAGTCATCCAAAGCAAATGAAAGTGATATGTATGGTAAGTTAAATTGTAGATATAATAGGCAAATGGAATATAAAGAATGGGTTAGAAAGAAAAAAATAATTTTTTAAAAATTTGTACTAAAGCAGCTGTTACAAACAGTATTTCAGGTGCTCTTAGTTGGTTACTTGTTTGTTATCTTCATAATGTTCCCATCTACGATGTTCAAACAAGGAAGTAGATTGAAAAAAGTTTAGGTGTCTAATTACTATTGGTGGAGACATCCTGTGACAACAAAGTGGGGGCAGCAGATATGAAAAATCGATACAGAAGAATTTTTTTATCTTTGGGTTCATTTTAAGGAGTTCCCCTTAGGCATTTATCAATTTGATGCTTTGTTGGAAGTCGAAGTACTTTATATTTTTGGTCAGAAAATTGGAATACTTCGTTAACAAGTGGATGGGAGCGTATCAATAGAATTCTTTCTCTTTATAATTAATGGTACTTGTCCGAAATTTACCATCTTAGCTAATAAGTGATATCAGAGAAAGAATAAACCTTTAATGATATTTGAAAGCACCTTCCTAGTATTAGTTGCATTTGTTTTGATGTGGCTTTACAAATAGAATTTGGTTTACTTACCAGTTGCATCTCTTGCGGTTTTCTGGCTATTGAAGATGTGCAGAATAAACAGAAGAGGAGATTATAAAAGATAGCGGTTGCTTAGCAACTAGCTTTGCAGCCCTTGATTGTTATCTGTTTTAAAAGAAAATGTGTAGCTGAATTTTATGGCTGGAGAGAGATGACTGGTGACTTTGGGAAAGCTCTTTGTTGATAGATGGATGGATATGAGCTTTGACTTGCAATTTTGGATTTCCTGTGCCATATTTGATCAAGTCTCTTGGTATCTCCTTGACGTGGTCTTGATTGTTTCAGCTTCTTGGTCTGTGATGGCTTTGGTTTTTGTCCCTAAAGATTGACAGGCCTTAGGAAATTTATAAAAATTCAATGCTATAGATCATTTGAAGAATTCGGAATGTCTTTTAATAAAAGAGGTAAAGTTCTCCGTTCTGTTTTCAGGTGACATTCATGTGCAATGCAGTGATCTTTTGAGACTTTTTGAGTATGCGGGTTTTCCTCCAGATGCCGACTATTTGTTTTTGGGAGATTATGTTGATCATAGCAAGCAGAGTTTGGAGACCATATGTCTTTTGCTTGCATATAAAATCAAATATCCGGAAAACTTTTTCCTTCTAAGAGGAAATCATGAGTGTGCTTCTATAAACACGATATATGGATTTTATGATGAATGTAAACGACGGTTTAATGTGAGACTTTGGAAAGCTTTCACCGATTGTTTCAACTGCCTTCCTGTTGCCGCCCTTGTTGATGACAAAATATTGTGCATGCACGGTGGTCTTTCCCCTGAACTCAAAAACTTAGATCAAATAAGAAATTTACCCCGTCCAACCGACGTCCACGACACTGGCCTGCTTTGCGATTTGCTGTGGTCAGATCCTGATAGAGATGTAAAGGGTTGGGGTATGAATGACAGAGGAGTATCATACACTTTTGGTCCAGATAAAGTTGCAGAATCCTTGTCAAAGCATGATTTGGACCTTGTTTGTCGTGCTCATCAGGTACTTGCCATGCTGATTTTTCTTCGTTAGGCTTGGGAATAGAAATACTTCCACGATACTAACTGTCACTTGATGTATGTTGATTTTTCCTTGTTAGGCTTAGAAGACAACTAGTTAATGGCATTAGCATACTCGATGGCTGCAGGTTGTAGAAGATGGGTATGAATTTTTTGGGGACAGGCAACTTGTTACTATTTTTTCGGCACCCAATTACTGTGGCGAGTTTGACAATGCTGGTGCAATGATGACAATTGATGAGAGCTTGATGTGCTCCTTCCAGATTCTCATGCCAGCAGATAAGAAAGCCAAGTCCTCGGTGTGGACGAAAATGTCACTGGCTTCCTTGAATGTTCCTTTCAATCCATCATGTAATGGAGCATAAGAAATGGAAATGTGCATTGTCCTACTTGAAACGAGGTAATCTCTAGGCAAACAGCTCGTTGTGGTGTTGTTCCATATGTTAGATCATGTGCACTGATGCTTCAGATGTTGTAGGTGTGTTATTTTTGAATGAAGACAATATGCAATTGAAATTTGCACTGGAGTCACAATTTAGTTGCTTATTGCTGTCTCTTTATTCTTTGAGAGAAAATTTAAAATTCTTAAATCTGGACTAGATATAAAATTCAGTATGAATTGATTATTTCTGTTATTGGTAGAAATTTTATAGACTCTTTAAATTTTAGGAAGTGTAGGCTGACTTTTCAGCTCCCTGCTCATGTTTAGGTTGGCAATTTGAAAGCGCAGTTACATAATTAACTTATTCAATCTTAATGTAAAGATGGTCTCATTAGAGGATATGGTTTGCTTTATGAAACAAACAGAAGAACCAGATTTTATAGCAGCTATCATAAATTTTCTCGTCCACTGGGTCATCATTTTATCAGATATTACCGTTGTTATATCTGTTTGTTTCTTTGAAGATTGCTCATGGCAATAGCTTGCTCCTGTGTCAAACTAGAGTGACACCTGGACTTGTATTTTTGTCTGCAATAGACAGATTGGAATTTAAAACATTGACAAATGTGACTACTTTTACTAGTTTGAACTCGTAGTCGATACTAAGTTCGCAGCAGAAGTATGAATATCAGTGAAAATTTATTCAGGGAAAGGGAATCTGTTGGCTCATAACCTGAAATCTTTTCTCAAAAAACATGTTACCTGAACTTTTTTCAATCACATAGAAAGGCCTAGCACAGGAAGTCAAGAAGATAATAGATAATTAACAACTTAAATATAGGTGCGATGCAAAGTAAAGTTTCAATTTTCATAAAGGATACTTTAAATTAGTTGCATTTATAATATTTAATTTTTCAGACAGATTCCTATTATCTTGGATTTGGTGAGGATTTTAACTTCAACAATCTAAATTTCAAGAATAGCTGAGATAACTCGTCAAATTAGACTACAAAACTGCCTTGTTGAACTTTCTTTTTAGGAAGAAACCTAATTAAGCACCCCTCTTGAATTTGTATCATATATTTTGTGTAGTTACATTAGACAACAATTCACCAAATGTATAAGTAAGTTATTGGGTGGAAATTGTACCTGCTTTGCTCTTTTGCATTGATGATGTGAATGGTTTGTTAAATTTGTGGATTATTCAATGGCAGCAAGTTCTGGTGACCTTTGAAAACACATTCTTATGTAAATGTATTTTTTGCAGTGTCCCTGCTGCCGACAACTGGAGAATGGTGGAAAGTAAATTTGAATATATTTAGCAATTGGAATGTGTTTGTACATGTCTTGACAAATGACAATATAGGATCTCACAGGTGGAGTCAGTTCTGGAAGCCACCTCCTCCAGATTTGGTACCAAGAAAGCTATTGCTTAGGCTCTTGACCTGGTAGTCCTTGCAGTAGATAGAGCTCGATTCATGTTCACATGCTCGTACCAATAGTCCAAGTTCCTTCATGTTAATGGTGGTCTTTTGCAGTGTCAGTGCCCTCACGTCGAATCACTTGTAATGATAGTGTAACTTTGTGTGTCACAATGAGATGCAAATTTACAGATTGTTCAAAGTATTCCCCTTCTCGATGTCAGTTTCATGGGAAGGCTGGTTCCTTGGTAAGTCAACATCATAAAAGAATGTCTTCTTAAGATTTTGCTGATGAATTTTTGAATTTATGCCAAGTTACCTTTTGCTAAAGAAGTAAAACCTACATAGCTAATAGCAGTGACAAAACTGGGGAATCGTAGGCTGTCAGCAACTGCCCCCGGCTTAAGAAATATTCACCTTCATCAGCTGAAATCCTTTGGTCCACAATTGGCTACGAGATACAGGTGCGCTGCACGGCCGTGTGCCAGTTTATGTATAACTGAAGTCCGCCCGTTGTTATGACTTTATGAGCCTATTCTTCATTCATATGACCTGATCTTGAGATCATGTTGCACTGTAAGAAGAGCAGGTTTGCGAGTACTTATGTTTCCTATGTAAAAGGTGCACGGAAATCTGGTGCTGACTTTAAATAGCTAACGAATATGATCCTGATTATGAAAAGTGGAATTTAAAATCAATCTGAATTAAGACTTGACACTATTTGCTTTGTTTGATACAGCAAAGTAAATAATACATCAGCTTAAAAAATCCCACAATAAGAAGAAGAAGAAGAAGAAAATTACGTATCGTATCTATCCTGGCTCCCGACAAGGTATGTGAATCTGACTTATGGGATGCTCGTGCACTAGTGAAGGCCTGTAAAATAACTGCGCCTTAGCTAAGTGGGCTCTGAAGGTACTTCCCGTGTGCAAGTATTCCACTAAAGTCGGTAAAAAATTTACTGAGAGGGCCTGATAATGTAGGGGACTTTATTAGAATAAGTTGCGTGATTTCATTTCAAGTCTTCTTCTGGTTCAAATGTGCTACTTTCTACCATATATGCTATTTGTGTACAAATATAGTAATCTAATTGTGCTACTTCTGTTTATATATAGTATTTATGGCAAGTACCAACTTTCATCCATATATATATATATATATATATAAACTTTCGTCCATATGTGCTATGGTGATTTGTGCCAATATGGATAAAGAGGGCCTAGAGGATGTGTTACACAATAACTATCTATTCACTTTGCTAAATAAATAAAGCTATTAAATATAATAAAATTGCTATTACTATAAAATGGAATAAAACTGGAGTTAATGACATGAATGATATTTAAACTTTGGTAAAATATATAATTATGTACGTAAACTTTGAAGTTGATTGATTTACTTTCCGAAAGAACTTTTTATGTATACCAATAGTATCTCCATCAAATTAGCTAACACCATCATCATGCGTGTTGTTTTTAACCAATATGATGGAGGTACCGTTGGCATCATAGAAAGTCCTTTCAGCTATTAATTTGATAAATTTTAAAGTTTTAGTTACTAAATTGATGAATTTTAAAATTCATATCTCTAATTGTATATTAGAAAAATGCTGCATTTGGTACTTGAAGTTTAGTGAAAAATCTAATTAGATACTCAAACTTTTAAAAGTTCAATTTACTACTTGATTGAACTTTTTGTGCTTCAAATCAGTACTCGAACTAACTAACTCTGTCCATTTCCGTCATCCAACGTGTACCCATCCACCAGCAATTGCTTGCAATGTGTCATTTCATTAAAAAAAATAAAAGACCTACCCTAGTAAACATCCCACTCACATTCATCTCAAAAACAATGCTAAGTTCTTCTCCTTCTTCTTCTACACCTTCCATTCTCCATATCCTACCTTCCACATCTCTACCATACAATCTTCTCAAAATCTATCCATGTGTCCTCCTCCTCCTCTCCTAATGCAGATACCCCCAAAACCCTAAAACAAATCCACTCCTTATTCCTTAAAATTGGCCTCCATAACTCTCACTATTTCCTTTCTAAACTCATCAAATTTGCTGCTCTCTCGCCCTTTGGTGATCTTTCCTATGCTCTTTCCCTCTCTGTTCCATCAAAAACCCGAACCCCATCATATGAAACACAGCCATTCGAGGGTTTTCCCTAAGTAATAAACCTATATTGAGTTTAGAGCTTTATATGAGGATGGTTTCGTCTAGTGTGTTGCCTAACAACTATACTTTTCCATTTGCTTTGAAATTGTGTGCAAAATCTAGTTTGACCCGAGAAGGGAAACAAATTCATGGGCTTGTTATGAAACTTAGGTTAGAGTTGCATGATTTTGTTTGTAGTTCTCTTATTAATATGTATGCACAGAATGGTGAATTAGGTAGCACAAGTTGTTGTTTGATAAAAGTTCTTAAAGAAATGTTGTTTCTTTAACAACTCTAATAACCGGGTATGTGAGTAAGGGTGATATGGACAGTGTAAGGGATATGTTTGGTGGTGGAGATGTAGCTAATCATGGAGGTGGCAGCAACGATACTTGCCATAGTGGGATGGTGTCGGATGGTTGGTTCAGAGAGATGAAGACAAAAGGCCAAACAATGTTCGATAAGTGTCCAACGGTGAACATTGTAATGCTGACATCCATAAGGTTAGGTTATTTAAGTGGTCGTCTTCTTTTATATTTTTAATGAAAATGACACTTGGCAAACAACTGCTGGTGTATGGATACACATTGGATGACGGAAATGGATGGAATTAGATCAGGTACTAATTTGGAGCACAAAAAGTTCAATTGAGTAGTAAACTGAACTTTTAAAAGTTCGGATATCTAACTGGATTTTTCACCAAAGTTCATATACCTAATCCGGCATTTTTCCTAGCATATTTTATTAAGGTTTAGGTACCATTCTCAACATCTACCTATTAAATTGTAAAAAGATTTTTATTTATTATAAAAAAAAGTATTTTAAAAGACAAAAAAAAAGAATATTTCTTCATCTCCTTAGCTAAGTATACCTATAAGGAGGGCAAGGTGGAACCTCATTGAACAGCTAATGATCGTTGTATTCCCGTAGTTATTTGGAGATAAATCCTCAAGGAAAAAGGTAAAGTTAATTATGTGCATTTAGATTTATGCCACCTGCCTGTCTTTGCGTTTGTCTGGGAAGAAGTTTGATGGTTGGTGTTGGGTCAAGAGGTCCATCGATGGAGGGGAAAAAAAAAAAAAAAGAGACCAGCAAGTCATTCAGTAAACTATTATCTAGTGAAATTTGAATTTTAGGCGGGGTTTAGTTAATAAAAAAATTCGGTTTTGATCCGGAGCGGATTAAACCAACACATGATGGTCTGCCAATGTGGAATGGAGTAATTTGTTTGGTATAATGTATAAACACAAATGTGAAATAGAGTGTCTGCAAAATTCTATCAAACATGTTATATTATTATCCGATTACCATAAAGTTTTAATCTATAATATTAAAATGGATGGAACACTTTTGCATCTTCAATATTTTTTAAATTTTATATCTTCAAATAATACCTATTTTTATGTATATTTCATACCATTACTTTTTTGGAAGACTTTTTTTTGGTGGAATACTTTTATAGGAATTCAAATACTAACAAAATATCATCTTTTCTTTTTAATGAATCTTGTACATAAAGGGTCAATATCGTGAGTGGTGTCTTAACTTTGTCAAAATATATAATTAAGTATCTAAACTTTGAAATTATCAATTTAATATCTAAAAAAACTTATCACGCACACCAACAGTACTTCCATGATATTGATTAGTGAACGCGAATAGTGATTTCAATAACTAAATTAATTAATTTTAAAGTTCATATACCAAATTGATTAATTTTAAAATTTAGATACTTAGTTACATATTTTGTCAAAGTTTAGATACTATTCGTAACATTTATCCTCCATAATATTAATTGACAATTTATTATTTTTAGAAAATCATAAAATGTGTGCAATGTCCCATTATTTGCAGTTGAAAAGCAGGGTTAATGATTGCCTTTTCATCTCTTGAATTTACCCGTAATCATATATCAAGGTAACTGTTACAACTTTCCATTTGCCAACCTCTTAAATTCAAAATCCTAAGGGTGTTATGAGCAAAATCCCATTCGATTCTATGATAAGTTTCTTCCGTTTTATTTTTACATTTAATCTATTCGATTTATTTAATTTGTAGTATTTAGGAAATTCATATGCTGTAAAATAAGGTTATGCCTAAGCATTTATCTATTCACAATACACATGGATAAACTCATTTTAGGAGCAGCGTCATGTTGTATATAGTTCGTAGTCATCGTTTTAGAAAATGAAGTGGGAAAAGGAGCAAAAAGTACGTTAGAACATTGATGTGACACTTTAATGGCCAAAGGTTGTGTAATAATTGAGACAAAATTGATGATATGGAGTTCAAGTTTTGTGGGAAAAGGGGGATGAATACCTATAGAAAAAAAATAAAGGACGACAAAAAAGTGCAGAGCATCTCAACTTAGGAAATTTTTATGGTCTCATCAGAAGATCGTCCAATGCAATCATTAAAATAAATATAATAATTAACATATTAATTATTTTAATAATTCGATCACGATGAAATATAATATAAGCCATTAGATAATGACTGACTACACTTATCGAAATTAATGATGAGAGCGTAGAATTTCTCTAAAAACTTAACATGGCATAATGATGGGAGCATAGATAATTACACATAAAACTCAAGCAAGTAGTGGAGAGCACATAGTAGAATTTCCCATCAAAATTTAAGAGTTTATTTGGTTCATATATCATTTTAGCGTCTTATTTTTATCGTTTTCAAACCGAAACTTATTAAAAAACATATACAAATGAAAAAAAAAACATTTTTACTCATAAATTAATTAAACAAATCATATACAAATAACATACAAATGAAAATTAAACAATCCAAACATACCCTAAATAATCAAAACACTCCTATTCAATCTCTTTGTTCAATGAATAAAATTGTAGTGGAATCACTATTATTGAAGAATGAAATTGAATAGATTGTAATAAGTTTTTTCATTTATTGAATTTTTATTTTAATGAGTACTTTAGAAAAATAAAAAAATCAATTTTAATATTGAATTATTACTCATAGGTTTAAATAATAAATTATTAATTTTTTTTTAATAAGGGCTGCTTATGGTATAACTGTTGCGACGACTACATGTTAGTAATGCTTTATAAGAAACAAAGTGATAATAAAATTATGTATTACAAGGAAATGATGGAACAGTAAAAATACACATATAAAAAAAAAAAAAAAAAAAGATCGGAGCAAAGTGGATGCCAGTGATGTTTGGGAGGGGGATAAGACAGATGTGTAGTCACCGAAATAGATAAAAAAAAAAAAAAAAAAAAGAAAGCAAAATGCGCACTAATGAATGGATGATGAATATCAAGACATTGAATCAACTTAAATATAGAAAGAAATATGATTATTATAATATATATAATTTCTCCACAATCTATTCCTCTGGCAAAAAAACCTTCCATGGGACTCCAATAACAAACCTGTCTGATCGAATTTCCAGGGATGGGTCAAAATATTGTCTAAATACAACTAAATCTCATATATATATATATAGAGAGAGAGAGAGAGAGACGGACCTAGAGGAGGACTGAAAGGGCACAGTCCCCCCCTATTAGAAAGAAATATGATTATTATAATATATTTAAATAAAAAATATATGTTATATTTATATTTTAATAAAGTATATTTAGGACTTTTAAAGAATCATAGAACAATTCCTGAAATAATAGACAAAATCGAAAAAATATATAAAAAGAGTAAGTCAAAGGATAAATTGTTATGAAAATTTAATAATAAGTATGGTAGGATGAGCACAAATTTTGAAAGAATTATAGGAAGCAGCAATTATGATAGGAACTTTACGATTTCTTGCAAGCAGTAGGTAATCGAGAAACTGGATATTAAATTGAATAAAAGAGATGCATATAACTGAATATTAAATTGAAACTATTAAACAAAGTTTAAGGTATAAAGATAACATCGCTTTGATACTAAAATAAAAATTTTTATATCACGGAAAAAGATTTCATGGTAGGGATAAATATATATTTCTACGTTTGTTGTACGTTTTCTCTTTACCACATTATTTTTACCATATCTTCATTGGACCATGCATGTGACAGATAAAAGATAGAGAATCGACTCCTTGCGGCAAAAGAGAGAGAATTGCCGTACGCTACGTTAACGCTAGCGCATAAAATTTTCAATTGCACTATGAATGTGGCACACGGTAAGTAGGGGTGCGCAAAAAAACTAAATGTTTAGGATAACCGAACCGAAATCAAAAAATTTATTCGAAATAAACGGTTAACCGATCCATCGGTTTAGGTTTAGGATTACCATTTCTAATTTTTTCGGTTTTCGGTTTCGGTTTCGGTTTTTATATACTAAAATCCGACGGATTCGGTTAACCGAGCCATAATTATAATATATATAATTTATAATATATCTATATAATTATTTTTAAAAAATATATAAATATAGGATGTTCAACTTCAAGTCTTCAACGTTGTCTGTTTATATATTCTCAATTTATAGTTTATATATTAATAATAGGCATTTCAATCTTCACATTTAGCCATTTGATGTGTCCTTGGCTTTGGATTCTTGCATTGCTTCTGCAACATCCCCAAATGCATGTAGGCATGCACACGAAGTATGCACATAATGCACCAGCAGCCCTGAACCCGGTTTTGTTTCTTACTTCGGGATTGTTATACTGATTGGGTTGCATTTTTTGTTCCTAAGTTAGGCCTTTTGTTTTATTTAAGGGTTTTTATACTGACGGCCCCCTCCCCCTCTCCTTTTTTTTTTTGGTTCGTTCTATTAAAAATCAGGCATATTATGAAGTATGAACTGTGTTGCCACTGCTGCGGTATACAGTGTGTCTGAAACTAAGGTGGTCAGGGGCGTACTTAAAATGCAAGCGATTCACAAATTATCATTTGACATTATGTTAAACGGTTAAAAACCGAAAACCGAAAAAAATTAACCGAAAAAAAAGATTAACCGTTAAGGCGGTTAACCGTTCATAATGGATCGGTTTAGGATCAGGATATTGAAAATCCGATCATTACGGTTATGATAAAAAAATGAGGCCACGAACCGGTTAACCGAACCGTGAACAACCCTAATGGTAAGTATAGCCGTTTTTTTTGTGAGAAAGAAAAAGTATAGTCACCTCACCGATGATAGCAATCAAGTCTAAAATTAAAGTATTAAAATGTAATATTATGGCTGTGATTCATATCATGAATGGCAATTTTTTCTTTTTAAGCCAACTAAATAAATTGCATTATTTGTGTCTTTTTGTTTCATCGTACTAGTCATTTTAGCATCATATTTTTATTGTTTTCTAACAATTTTTATCAAGAAATAAATATCGATGAAAAATTGATAGTTTTACTCATAAACAGATCAAATAGATATGATATAAATATGATATAGATATGATACAAATATGTTATAGATGCGGATCAGATACAAATACGGTACAGATAAAAGTTTGAAAATCTAATACAGCCTTTAAAAGTGAGAGAATTGGTACTCCTTATGACGAAAGAGTGATAATAAAAAAAATTGGTGGCATGATATTTTGCATTTCTCAATAAATTTTTTTCTTATTTACTATTTACTATATACTATAACATTAGTAGAAAAAATCGAATTCAAGTCAATGTAACTGAAAAATTAGTCTTTCGTGCGATTTAATTTCAATGATTTGACTTAATCTTTGGTGACATGTGATGTCTCCAATTTGATAAACTAAGACGAAGGAGAGATATATTTCCAGGAAAAACAACCCAAAATCCATCAGAAATTTCCCATTGAATTGAAGTGGTGTAAAATAAATTTAAAAAGAAAAAAAAGGACTAAATTTAAGGTCAAAGTCTCCCATAGAATAAAGTTAATTCATTAAAGTCTCTATCATACGAAAAGATTTGGTATTTGATATGGTGAAAAGTTTTTTATTTGCGTTGTGTTTGGATGTAAGGAAGGTTGTAGAATCCAACGGAAATAGAAGGAAAGTTGACGTTCGATAATTTAAGTTATGGTGAAAACGTGTAGAAAAGAAAAAAAAAATAAGTGGGAAGTTTTCCACTTTTTAATCGACTTCATTTTTCTCTAATTTTAGAGAGAAATTGTTGGAAATTAGTGAAAAATAAAGACAATTACAAAATTATCCCACTTATTAATATTTTATAAAAATGATATAAAGATGTTTTTGTCAAACAGTAACTTCACTTTTCTTTTTTTCTTTCCATTTCCTTCAAAAGTTATCAAACATAAAATAAATACTCTACTCATTTTATTTTCAGTAATTACCATTTTCAGTATTTTCTTTTCCCCATTTCCGTTGATTTCGCTTGGGATAAAGTTGCAAAAGCCAGCAGTACGATCCTAAGTATCTTAAACATTTATTAACACGTTTTATATTTTAAATAAAAGGATAACTCATAAACTTACTGGTAAATTATACTCCAGTATAAATAAATATTGCATTGTTTATTAGAAGAAATTGACGAAAGTCTACATGACTTGCTTATAAAATGTTTAGAGGGTTACTTTGATAACATAATTTTTTTTTTAAATTCAATTTAGTTTATGGAATGACTTTTTGTTAGTGATAAGGTTTAAAAAATTAGTGAATTATTTGGTAGACTCCAGAACTATATGAATAGAATGATCCATATAACCCAAAAAAAAAAAAAAAAGGTGGATTAGGCTAGAAGTTTCAACTCACAATAATGTACGAGCTTTTCTATCCCGCCTTACATAACTTGTAAGTCAATATAGGCCAACCAGCTAGAGGTCTAGTTGACTTGCAAACTGCATTCAAATATATAGAGATAATATAATGGTCTATTTATCAACTTTATGCTTTTTTGTATTTATAAACTTGAAGTTTTAAATTGTCAATTTGTACATGTAATTAGATATTTAGTTGTTACTGTTTATACATCAATATTTCTACTTTGTATTGGTGATGCTGTTTTTTTTTTTTTTTTAGTTATGTAGCAATATGACTTGGCATTAATACATAACACAAAAAAAAAAAAAATTATAGGGTCGCATTGTGATCGGTTGTTTGTGATGATAAGAATAACAGTAGTTAACTAAAAGAGACAATGTATAAATGGTAGTAGTTAAACATCTAACTAAGCATACAAATTGGCAATTTGAAATTTCAGGTGCATAATTACAAAAAGACATAAAATTAAGATGTAAGCCACATTAACCCAAAATATATGTGTTTGTGCGTGTGGTGTTAGTGTAGATTGAAATTGCAAATATGACAATAAAGAAAACAAAAAGAAGTAAAAATGAAACACTATTCTTAGTCTTTCTTCACTTTGACAATTATTGATGAATGATGATTGGCATTATGTTTCAAACTTTTAATTGAAATGCCCCAAAATTTTGCTTATCTAAGTTAGAATTGTCCTAATTAAATAGTATAATGGTGGTTAATTTTGAATTTTAATTTAATTTAATTTAGAAATTGAATTTGATAGTTTAATTAAATAAATCAAGTAAACTAAACTATAGGATATGATTAGGTCCGTTAACATAATTGAGATAGTAAATAGATTTAATTGAAGTTTGAGATCTCAAATATTCCTTTCAAATTATCTATTTGCTTCAATTATCCATTTCATGAATTTAATTATTCAATTCTTTTCAACCATCAACTTTAACTTCTTTTCTTTCAATTTTCAAATGAACCAAAAATTCTCAAGTTCAATTACTTAAATTTTAAAAGATCTTATTTAGCCATTTTAAGCTAAATCATATTTCCTTAATCTCCACAAATTTTGAATTATTCTACCTATTTATAAATATCAGTTTCTAAATCCAAACTCGAACTAAATATCAAATTTTTACAAATTAAATTCCTAAGTTAGATTTTTAACTCAAGTTATTAATTTTTATTCTATAAATCCTCATATTTCTTTCTAATTATTTTTAATACTTAAGATAATTATTTCAAAGGTTTAAACCCAAAGCATTGCCTATAAATATCTTTTAAGATTTTTAAACTTATCCTTATCCTTATCCTTATCCCTTTCTTTCCTTTTTCACTTTTTCCTTGCTACCTTCTTTCTTTCCTTTTTCTCCTCCTTTCTCTTCTTCTCTCTTTTCTTTTCTTCTCTACGTTTCTCTCTTTTCTTTCTCAAAACCCAACTCAAATCTCAATTTCAAGAAGATTAAAGGAGAAGTTGAAGATAGAAATCGTAATAGAAATGGGGAATCAAGCTAGAAGAAGTTACATCAACTAGACTGAAGAGTAGTAGTGAAGTTTTGTATGCTTGAGTTGGCTAGATAAGTAAGTTTAGCTATTTATCTATGTTATGATTCTTGTGAATGCATGGGAATGATTAATAATTATTAGTTATATGTAGGGTTTTTGATAAAATTTGTGAACAGAGGATATATGAGCATATAAGCTAAGAGCATGTAAGCTAAAACCTAGGTATATGTTTATGCATGTATAGGTTAGAATTTTAATGAAATGATTTAAGTAATATAAAGTAATAATATGTATATAAGTGATATAAGTTATGATTGTAAGTTTGTTGGTTGATAATAAGATGTTTTTATTGGAAGCATGTTGTAAACAAGTAGTTAAATTAGGGTAAAAAGACAAAGAAAAACACGCAACTTGACCCCATGTTCATCACAAGCGTGATGATGCCTGTGATATACATTAACAAATTTTTAAAGGGAGATCACGGACGTGATTTTCACTTGCGGATCTCATCGCGACCTAAATCACAGCCATGATCAAAGGCTTAATCCTTGATCACGGCCATTATGCGGCCAGTGATGAGAATCACGGCCCCCATCATAGCCGTGATAGATCCCTTAGTACTATTTAAAAAAAAAAAAAGAAAAGGAAAAAGAAAGAAAGAAAGAAGGAATAAGTTAAGTTTATGTTTACACTAAGTGTAATTGGAATTATATAGTATGTTAATAAACTTAATAGCTTATTAGTTTTAACATGGATTGTAAGTATAAAATAAACATAGTTAATAAACCTAAGTTCAACTTAACTTAATGAACTTTAGTAAGCTAAAATGAACTAGAATGATTAAGTCTATTCAACTTGGATAAGTTAAGTTAATATAGACTTAATAACTTGTAACTAACTTAAATTAATATGCTAGACTAAACCATGGGAGTATATTGTTTCAAATATATGTTTGTTAGAAAAGTGAATTTTTAATATGAATTTATTGAAAGTGGGTAATTATAAGCAAAGGAAAAGAAATGAATTAACAAACAATTGAGAACTATTCGTATCTTGGCATGATAATTTTCATAGCCACGGTGGGATCGCTACATTAGTAGTTTTTAATATAAGTTTGATGTATGTTAAATAATTTAATTGCTTATATAAGTTTAATTCTTGAACAGATATGGATAGTTAATATATTCTCTGAACTAAAACTTAAAGATGACTTAATAATTGCTTGATGCTTGTGTGTGGTCATTGAATCTGGTTCGAGAAGTGACAATCTTGCTTAGCAATGCCGGCGCAATAGTTAAGCACTTAAGCTACCCCCTATTGTTGATATGATAAATCATAGGTGGCTCGTCGAGCACTTAGGCCAACCTTTATCATTGAAAATGATAATTCATAAGTGGCTCGGCCGTTAACTGTTAGCAAAAGTTGTATTAGACAGTGTAATTTATGGGCTCTATTGCTCCACTTCACCACAATGGACTAATATGAATAAAGATGTGTAACGATAGTGACCCCTAGATGAAGTTATTTTTGTAGATGGCCATATAAGAGATATAGGTATTCATGTTGCTTATATCAACCTCCTAAGCAGTTATTGCTATTCCAGACCTCTAGATTCTTAGTGGCTTGATCTCGGAGTGTGAGTACTCTAATGTTGATTTGCTTACACTTTAAATTAAAGAATCAATTTATTAGATGATGCATTACATTAGACTAAGCTTGTGTTTCATTTTGTGCGTGCTTGTGTTATTGTTGTATTAGACTTCGACTCATTATTTTCTTATTTCCAGGTACTGATTGGATGATGGTAATTGTCTCAGGTATGGAGTGACTTTAGAGGATTTCGTTGAAGAGTGAAGCGAGTTAGGTTTGCTGGACTTTGTTTTATTTTGTATCAAAATTGGATTTATCTTTTGGAACTTGTATTTTTCTTTAAGGACCTAGTTGTAGAGTCTACAATTTGTATTTAAGCTTTAAAAGCTTTGTTTTACCATCATTGTAAGGTATTATTTGATATGAGCTACCTAATAGTATGGTTTTGATTTTGAATTTTGAATTAATCAAGAGGGTAGTTTATGGTTTTGTTTTGAAGGTTAATCAACTCATGAGAGTAGAATATGAAATGTTTTTGCAAAACTAGTTTTACTGCTGCTAAATCTAGTTATTTTCATAACTTAATTATATGATTTCAGAACTTAAAAGTGGTTAGCAAATGTTCGCAATAAACAAGTCCTCTAAGGTAGCCTATGCATGGTTTTATTGGTGGTATTGGACACATCTAGACCTTGTTTCAAGGTGCGACATCAATATAAATTTAAATTGAGTTGTTATTTGGACGATGATGAGGTATCAGTATTTTTGTTGTAAAAGTGTTCTTAGATTACATGGTTTAGAATATATTATTGTCTAAATTATATATTTAAGCAATTAATTATTTAAATGAAATTAAGAGAAATAACTTTTGGAAATTGTGAAAACAAAAATATTTTTCCTATATGTAAAAAGGACATACTTTTTATTGTTAATTGAAAATAACATAGTATCATTATATTATAGTACATTTGTCAAATTCAAAATGGATTCGTCTAGGGAAACGCTCCGATGTAATTAATTTTTCATATGGATAGTGAATAGTCACAGGTAAAAGAGTTGCATGGGATAAGGTAATCATGAACCCTTGAGTAATGTACTTTGTAGCTCGTACTGTTTATTGACCATAATTCATGAATCCAGTTACAATAGGAAACATATTATAAAGATCTATGAAGAATTTGATGTTTGTTTCTTATACTAAATTAAACAAAAAAATCGAGCATGCATTATAATACGGGTTAAAGCGGGCTAACCACTATAACCTAAGGGTCGAAACAAGGTGAGGTAAGTTGCCCACATAACTTGCTTGCACAACTCTAATAGACAGTAAAGAAAATAGTAAAGTTTATATAAGTATCATTGAACCAAATTATTTGCTCTCCACCTCTACTGTTGTCTCAATAGAGAAATATACCTTTGAACTAGTCTTCTTATCTTAATGAGCACCATAGTTTTATAGGTTAATGTAGCAAATGATACATGAACTTTGCTAAAATATGCAATTAAATATTTAAACTTTAAAATTTATCAATTTAGTATATGAACTTTGAAATTAATCAATTTGGTACCTAAAAGAATTTTTTGTACATGCAAATAGTACCTCCGTGATATTTGTTAGTGTAAATGAAAAGTTCTTTTAGGTACTAAAATGATCAATTTTAAAACTTAAATATTAAATCTATCAAATTTAAAGTTTAAGTACCTAATGACATATTTTGCCAAAGTTTATGTATCATTTGCAATATTTACCCTAGTTATATGCATAAAGTTTTCAATTTTTGGTCATAGTCAATGATAATAAATGACCTAAGAGGAGTTTTAATAAAATTAAAAGGCTTCATCTCTTTTATTGATGGATACAAGCGATGCAAATATCTTCAATGGCTCATATGTCCATCAGTCTCTAGAATCATCCAAGGGTTGAGATTAAGTACCAAAATACATATTGAGCCTTCTCCTCGCGAAGATTTCTAAAAAGGTCAGCACTATGCTAAAATCAATTCAAGAAAGAATACAAGTGAAAGTATATGAAAAATGCTCGAGACTTATCATCAGCACCGATATGCATCCGGCATGTGTTTGATTATATAGAATAATCTCACCCTACAAATCGTATTAGTAATAAATATTCATAATAGAATATCATATACTCTACCAAGTGATAATGAAACTTTCATACTTGCCCTAATTTTTAGGGTTTAATACTGCCAATGATACTTAAATTTTGATAAAATATGCAATCAGATACCTAAAAACCTTGAAATTAATCAATTTTATACCTAAAAAGACTTTTCGTTCATACTAATGGTATCTCTATCAAACTGGCTAAATCATTATCCTACGTGGCATCTTTAACCAATATGACAAAGGTACCATTGGTATACATAAAAAGTTCTTTTAGTACTAAATTGATCGGTTTCAATTTGATCAGTTTCAATTTCAAAGTTCATATACCTAATTACATATTTTGTCAAAGTTCATATATCATTTACAACATTTACTCTAATTTTTTTCACAAATGAAACTTCTATAATTATATTGGGATAACATCACGAATAGTACCTGAACTTTGGCAAAATATGTAATTAGGTATCTAAACTTTTAAATAGATCAATTCAATACCTAAACTTTAAAATTCATTAATTTAATACCTAAAAAACTTTGAAATTGATTAATTTTGTACCTAAAAAGACTTTACGAAAGTACTATTGGTATGCACGAAAAGCTTTTCAAAATACTAAATTGATCAATTTTAAAGTGCAGGTACCTAATTGTATATCTTGTTAAAATTTAGGTACCATTCATGATATTAACCCATTATTATTTGGTATACACTATATTATTATAATATTTTTAAAGAGTAATTATCATATTTGATATTTAAATTTTCCTTTATGGGAAGATATAATACCAATTCAATCTTAGCCACCAATGAAAATTTGGTTTAATGTCACAAATGGTACCTAAATTTTGATAAAATATGCAATTATGTACCTAAACTTTGAAATTGGTTAATATAATATCTGAACTTTGAAATATATTAATTTAATACTTGAAAAACTTTTTGTGCATGCCAATAATACCTCCACCAAGCTCTTTTGGGTACTAATTTGATCAATTTTAAAGTTTAGGTACTAAATTGATTACTTTCAAAATTTAAGTATTTAATTACGTGTTTTAACAAAGTTTAGGAACTGTTTATAGCATTTTCCCTTGAAAAATTCTCTCCATAGTCTAATCCATATACTTCAGTTTTTACCTTTGAAAGTGCACTATTCACTCGTAAATGATCGGTGTCATAATTTAAAACTTACTAGGCTTCTTTTTTTTTTCTCTCTCTTATCTAGCATATCATTCCTTCCACGTGGCAGTTAGTAATAAGGCGTTTGACAATCACCGAGTTTAGCTTGATCTGATGACTGAACAAGAAATTTCTCCCTTTGTTGTTTTATCTCGCTTTGTAGTTTTTCGACAAGTTCTTAAAGATAAGATTGAGGATCACCGAGTTTAGCTTTACCTAGGTGAGTAGGTATAAGATAGATAGTATATGAAGTCTTATCTATTTTCTACCTTGTAAAGTATAAGGTATTGATTCTTCTACTCAAAATCCACCCAATAGCATCTTATACCCACTTTATATCATGTATTCTGTAAAACGTATAGGATACAAGATACTATATGAAACCTATAATTTCTTTACGAAATCTTTAATTTTTTTCACTTTAAATTTCAATTTTATAATGATATATATAATTTCATATAGTAAGTAAAATTACTTTATTTTAATAGTTTAAAACTAAAAAACTAGTGGAAAGTAATTTAAAAAGTAATATCTTAATATAACAAGTTCTGTAATGTGGGGAGTTTATTTATGTGTGAAAGTTGGAATCTATAATTTTCTTTAATTGAAGGAAAAACAAAAGGAAAAATAATAAAAATTGTAAAAGAACGAATATATTTACTGAAAATTTATTAAAATATTTGTATTTCAATTTGATTATCCATGGGTAATACATATAATATTTTTCAAGTTAAGTCGTTAAGGGTAATTAGAGGAATGTGGCATTATTAAAAAAAAAATAGTTAAGACAACAAAGAATTATCATTGTCTTAACTAATATTTACTTTGACAAAAAGATTAGTATTAATAAATAATGCTATTATATTGTTAAAAACTTAATATTATTTTATCCAATTTTTAAAGGATAGGTATATGAGTACTCAAGGAATTTGTACCTTATATTTAGTAAAACACAAGTTTTAGAATGGGTACAAGTATGTAAAGCTTATACTTGTACCCTATCCTGTGGGAACAGGTTCTAAAAATTTTGTATCTAAACCTACCCACTAACTCATAATACCTACCCAGAACCTACTCGATCAAGTAGGGTCTGGGTAGGTATCTTATGCTACAGGGTTACCCGCTCACCCCTAGTTTTATTTGGCATTTGATTCTTTACTTTTTGATATTTATCTTGAATAGAATTGATGACTAAATAATCATGATTTCTCTTTTCTTTTATCTCTTAAATATCATTAAGTTTCTTCAAATATTTTTTAAAAAATGATTTTGATATTTTTATCATGACGCGCGTGCTAAGTTTAAAAAAAATGGGGATATTGATTGATCTAATTCATCTCTATTTTTTTTAAATCATTTAGTTCGGTAATAACTTAGGTTCATGATTAACTACCTAAAATGGAAATGTGTTAATATACTATTTAAATTTTGCTTGATGTAGATGATGTTAAAAAATTAGGCTTTTGTTAAGTTTTATCTTCTTTATGTTTTTTATCCATTATGAGTACTGACAAAAAGAAATAATACCAATCCGTTCACTTGATATGAATAACTATTCACTGATATTAGGGTATTCAATGGCAATTCATAATGAATAATGGTGAATAATAATTCATGTCTCCACCCCATAAATTATCATTTAATAGTCCATTTTTCAACTTTATCATAAATACTCCTGTCTTGAAAATAATACATATACAATTACTCTTTCTCTCTCTATAATAAATAGAAGGGATATTATAAATATTTTATTGTTTACTCTAATAATTACTTGTTTTACTTTTTACACCAAGTGAACATTATAATAATCATTATAACCCTATTACATTTCCTTTGAATTGGAATTCTATTCTCCCATTATTCCACTCAGCGAAGTGAACGGACCATACATGCTTTTATGCGTCTATTTGTTGTTTCATGAAACGAAAGATAGTTGAGATATTTTCTTATTGAGTTCACATTCACACAAGCTTCAAAATGAAACTGCTTAAATGCTATTGCATTGGATTAGATATGAAGTGAAATGACTTTTGAGAATTCCCAATTAATCGAAACAAATCCAAAAGTAAGAAATCAAAATGAGGACACACTATCGTAGCTATCACTTACTATATAGCTTCTACTTACTAAATAAATCAAAGTGAGGACACACTATAGTTCCTCCACTAATCTAGTAAGAAAGATCAAAGAAATATGCAACAAGAAAAATTGATTGCTCAAAATCAGTTCAAAGAATTTGGGTAAAAGAGCAAGCTTTTGCAGAGAGTTCTTATTGTTTTTTGAAGAAGCGTATTCTCTTTTCCTTTTGAATGCTCCAATTAAATAACAATGTTATCTCCCAATGTTCAAAAATTTGTTGTGGTATGTTAGATAAGCTTCTCCTTAAATGTCGTGGCTTAATATCTTGAGTATCCTTTCAATTGATATCTTAAAATGAATTTGAATGAATGACGCTATAAACTTAGATTAGATCATAATAAACCGATGCTCATTGCTTGATATTTATCCTCAAAATCTGCCTGATATTTGAAACACTTGATATTTATCTTTCATTTATACTATAGATCTTCCATGCCTCGACTGTCATAGACTTCATTGTGTCCCATAAAATAAGATAGTTTAACTCATGTTTATCTTGAAGCCTTAAACATTAACTTGATCCCAATTTCAAATTCTCACGTGCATTGTTGCTCTGAACATATAAGGTAGTTGTTGTCTTAATAAAAACTTATATAACTTTGCAGCAACAATCAAATCAGATTTGTAGAGTCTAGTCTTGCATTACTTCTTATGAAGAATAAACTTTAATAATATTGATTTAATCCCATGGATTGTAATCTAACTTAGTAGAACATATGAATATATTACTCAAATGTATTTATCTTTTAGAGCTAGGTCTTGAAAATTCATTAAAACTTAATTTAAATAGAGGCTGTGATCATTCTATGCTTGAAGTCATGATGAACGTGTCTACCTTATGGAGTACCCTCTGGGTTGAATTAAACTTATTTTGTTCTCCCATTTTAGTCTCTGGATTTCCTTTCTAATTGTACTTTTTAGATTGAACTCATTAAACATTGAACATTTTGGATAAGCTTCTATACACTAATACCATTCATCATTGTATACTATTCATTTAAAATCTGCACACTTAATAATTTAATTAGTTCTTTTTTACTTATTTTGTTATCATCAAAACTATCTTTAGAGAATAACAGGTTTGCTTACCGGTTGCATTTTTCTTATGATTGTTTCATGGCTATTGAGGATGCACAGAATAAACAGAAGTTGAGATTATAAAAGACAGCGATTACTTAGCAACTAACTTTGTTGTCCATGATTGTTATCCATTTAAAAAGAAAATATGTAGTTGAACAGAAAGCCTATGACTAGAGAGAGATGACTGGTGGAGGTAAATGCACTATTTTTTATATTTATTGGCTAAGTTATGCCTCATAAGTGAGTTGTATGCATAAAGCATGCCACTAAATAGGTAGGGGGATTGTCTTAGCTCAAGTCGTCAAGTTTTGTTCTAATTTTAGGATAAAATATGGACCATTGGATTAACATAATTAAGTCATGGTTGTCCAATTAAAAGTAAATTTTTAATTGAATGATAATTTCGCCGTGTTTTGGTAAATTCTTTCGATTATGATAAGTGGTAAATTTATCTGATTCTGATAAGTTATCGCATCTGTTTTATATGTCTACGTATTTTGTGTCTTTTAATATTAAGTGGTAGTTTTGTCCGATGTGTGTAAGTTTATCCTATTTCGGTCAATTTGATTTACATTAACTTTTGGAAATTGTAAGTTCATTGTATTCATGTAAGTTCGTTCGATTGTAATATGTTATTTTGTCGGATTCTGATAACTTATTGTATTGGGTAATTTTTTTTTATTTTTGTATGTAGCAGATTTGTCATATTTGGAATGTTTATTGTATTATGGTAGATTTGTCTTATTTGATAAGTTTGTTGCATTTTAGTAGTTTATCTGATAGTTTATTTTTAGTACTAAGTAGAAGATTCATCATATTCTGGTAAGTTTGTTGCATTTTGGTAATTGATCTAGTAATTTTGTCTTTTAGTATTAAGTGGTAAATTTATCATACTCTGGTAAGTTTGTCGCATTTTGGTAGTTTGTCTTTTAGTACTAAGTAGTGAATTTGTCATGCTTTAGAAAGATTGTCACATTTTGGTAGATTGTGAAGTAATTTTATCATTTAGTACTAAGTGGTAGATTTGTTATACCTGGTAAGTTTGTTGCATTTTAGTAATTTTTCTGTCAGTACGAAATGGTAGATTTATCTTATTATGATAAGTTTGACATATTTTGATTGGTCGATTTTATGCAAACTTTTAGAAGTAGTAAGTTCGTTCCATTCTAGTAAGTTTGTCCAATTGTGATATGTGCTATTTTTGTTGGATTTTGTTAGCTTTTCACGTTGTGGTCAATTTGTCTAATTTTGGTATGTAGTAGATTTGTTATATTTTGGTAAATTCATTGCATTATGGTGATTTGTCTGTTAGTATTAAATAGTAAATTTATCAAGTTTTGATAAGTTTATTGCATTGTAATAAATATTTATGCATCCTACATTTATCTTTTTCACAGCCTTTAAAGCCAGCTTGTTTGTTATAATTGGTTGAAGATTAGTACCAGGTGAGAAATGGTGACTAAACATAAAACTAATTTCTTTTTCTTAGCAAATCAAGTCTTAGTCTTGGTCTTGGTAAACTTTTTGTCCATCCCATTCCAATCAAAAAAGTGGATGTTACTTTAGAGAGAAAAGAACACAAGGGAAGTCCGTTGCTTTCCAGAAAATGCATATGTCTGATTATTGCATCAGTATGGAAAAATAACCTATCTTTTTCATAGCCTTTAAAGCCAACCTAGGGATCGACATGGTTCAAGTTAGACATAGGCATGATTTGATTTCGAATGGGAAACTAAACCGGAACCAAAACCATCACCAGTGGTTCCAAAGCCGGCTATGAAACCACCGGTTTTACAATTTCTAGGCATTTCTTTCGCGTAGAACTGGTAGAATCGACGGTTTACCTAATTCCATTGGAAATAAATAAATAATAACAAATAATATTAAATATATAATTACTAATATTTAAATTATTTCATATAAATAGTAAAATTTATTACTTATTCACAATATTTAATATGTTATTATCAACAACACAAATAAACATAGTTTAAAATCATATATAATTAGTTTACATAAACTTCTCATAAAAGCAAAATTCATTTTCTTAATAATGTGAGACTATTTTTTGCATTGTAATTTTCTTTTTATCTTCTAGAATATTTTACAATATCATAATACTAATTATAATTGATATTGAATGTATTTATATACATATAAATGTGCATTATAAATAAATTTTTAAAAATTTTTGGTTAAATAATTTAATACTTTTAGATCTAATAATTATTTTGAATTTAAAATTTATTTATTTTATTTAAAAAAAAGATGGTTCTATGGTTACAAAATCGAAACTGGACCAAAACTGTAGGAGAAGGTTTCGGTTCCGGTTCCAGTTCCTGTTCCTCAATTTCAAGACCTAGAACCGGCAATTCTGGTTCCGGAGCCGTGATGATGTCTAATTCAAATTGGTTTTGGAACGGGATCCAAATCATTGGTTCATGGTTTTTGTTTCTATGGAATCGGAACCGCTGAGGACGGGCTAGTTTATGGTTTCTAAGAACCGCCGATTCTAACAATTTTAGTTTTGTGGGAACATGAACCCTTTTTTTTTTCTAAATCTGGGTAAATCTTTCGAATGCATGAATTGTACATATTTGGTCTTGTCATCTCTTTTTCTTTTTTTTTAATAAATATTGAACTAGTGTAAGAGAAGTGCTAATGATCATGATTAGCTGTATATATTAGCTATCAATTCTGCTATAGTTTAGGCTAAATTATACTGATTTTACAATTTACGTTTCTTCCCTTTTTTGTATATATTTCAGCCTATATATATAAGGCTTATATATTAGCTTCTATATAATAAAAGAATACACGTTACACACCAATTTCTAATTCATCTTTTCTTTTCTTTTCTAGTTTTATCATGGTATTAGAGCGATACCATTTTTCTTTCCAAATCTCTCAATTCAATTTTCTTCATTACTTTAATACCCTAATCTTTTCTAAGTCAAGTCAAATATAGAAAACCATAATGATGTCTCTAGATCTTTTGAGAATCTTTTCAGTGGTGCAATTATGTTGCTTAGTCCTAAGCTATGTCAAGTTTTCTAAAAGGTAGAAAATTATGGAGAATTATTATTGGAGAAATCCAAATACCTACTAAAATTATAGAAGAAACTGAGGCAAAATTTAATGAGCGTCTTGAAGATTAGGATTCCAAAAATCATCAAATAATTACTTGGTTTTGGAATACATTGATTCCTACAGCCCATGAAGAATTTGGCTATTATAAATCCGCAAAGGAAATCTGGGACATGTTGAAACAACGATATGTAACAAATGATTTAACTTTTCAGTATCATCGTCAAAGTGTTCTAAGTCGCATGATTCAAGAACCAAGGAAATCTATTTGAGATTTTTATGCTCAAATGCGTTCTGTTTGGCATCAAATTGCTATGTTGGAACCTATTTAGGATACAACTGCAGATGCAATAAAGTTTCAAAATTATAGGAATGAAGATCGATTGATTCAATTCTTAATGGCTTTGAGAAACGAATTTGAACAAACATGAGCCAATCTTTTGCACACTATTCCATAACCTAATATAGATTAAGCTATTACTCAATTAGTTTCAGAAGAAACTTGTCTCAGCTCATGACACTCCCAATGTGGTGACACAGTTATGGTAGTAATAGATATAAACTCCACCTCACCAATTGTTGCCGTAGCTACTCCTGCATTCAAAATTGGATCTAATAGTTCTATTAAATGTCGTTATTGTAAGAAACCACGTCATCATATTTCAGAGTGTCGAAAGTTAGCTTGCAAACAATCATCTACTTTTAATACTGCTCAACATAACTCTACTACTGTTCAGACTAAATTTCCATAGTTTCGTAATTCTACAAAAATTGTTGCTTCCATTGCTGTGTTGCCAATGATCCTATTGCATCCACTAATTCTACACCATCTAACATGTTAGTCTCAATGCATGATCTTTAAGCATTTTTGAACTATTATTCTTCTACTTCAGGTAACAATTTATCTCCTGCTATGTATATCCTATAAGGTAAACCTTCTTGGTTTTTCCACACCATATGTTGTAATCACATGACATCTGATACTTCTTTATTTGTGCCTAAAGTGCTTGCACCTCATATTTCAAACATCCATGATGCTAATGGTTTCTCCATGTTTGTTTCTTATACTAGTCATATTTCTAGTCCTAAATTATCTCTTACTGATAATTATCTTGTTCAAAAGTTAGTCTCGATTTATTGTCGGTCGGTCAATTATGTGATATGAGTCTTGATGTTCTCTTTTCTTCTTTTGGTTGTGTTGTTCAGGATCCACAGACAAAACAGACCATTGGGACAGGACATAAAGTTGGACACTTGTTTGAGCTCATTTCTCTTCAAATTAATTCTGCATTTGTGGTTGTTGCATCACCTGCTTTAAATCATCTAAACATTTGGCATTCTCACTTGGGTCATGTCTCATTTAATCGGTTATGTACTTTAGTTTCTAATGGCAAATTAAGTCATGTGAAAGATGAACATGTTGATTGTTCATCATGTCAATTAGCTAAAAAACTCTTTTTCCTTTTTTTGTATTAGTAATTATGTATCTTCATAACCATATGATTTAGTTCATTTAGACATTTAGGGGCCTACTCTTATTATTACTTTTGGTAGCTCCCATTATTTTATTATATTTCTTGATGATTTATCTAGATTTACTTAGATTTTCCTTACGCAAAATCGTTCTGAGTTACCTGAAATATATGATACCTTCGCAAATATGATTAAAACTCAATTCTGTCGTACTATCAAAATACTTAGAACAGATAATGCAATGGAGTATAAGGAGCACAATCATCTTAGGTTTCTCAACAAACAAGAGACGTTATTGCAACGTTCTTGTCATGGTACCTCTCAACAAAATGGTAGGCTGAGCAAAAACATAGACATATCTTAGCGAATGTTCATGCTCTATTAATTTCAGCATCCTATCTATAATGTTTCTAGGGTGGGGCTACTCTTACAGGTGTCCATAATATAAATCACATTCTTTCTTCCACCATTAATAATCAGTCCCCTTTTGAATATTTATTTGGGTGCTCTCCTGATTGTAATTTACTCAAAATATTTGGTTGTGCTTATTTTATTCATTTGTAGCCTCATGAATACAATAAATTAAAGCTTCGATCTAGATTATGTTACTTTCTAGGATATCTTGCTACTCATAAAGGCTATAGATGTTGGGATCTTATCTCAGAATGCTTGTGTATTTCTTTTTTAGGAGCACAAATTATTTTCTAGCATGTCTCAATTTTTTGTTACCTCTTTTTCTGCATATTTTACCAATCCCTCGATCGAAATGTTTCTTGAGGATTCTAATGCAGATACATCTCTTGAGCTCCATCCAACAACCAATGCCATGCCCTCTTCAAGTCAGTCTATTACATCTATTGATCCAGTTATTAGTACCTCTTCAGAAAATCCTTCCTATTCGTATCCTGAAAGAGTAAGAAATCCTCCTAGTCATTTTCAAGATTATTATTGTTATTCCACCATTAATCATTTTCATGATTGCCAAAGTTTTCGTGAGGCCTATTCTAATCCTGTTTGGCAACAAGCCATAAAAGAAGAGTTGGAGGCATTAGAAAAAATTAAAACTTAGGATTTTGTTGATCTTCCTTTGAGCAAATTCTTAGTTGGATGTCATTGGATTTATATAAAATCAAGACTCATTCTAATGGGACAATTGAGCAATATAAAGCTCGTCTTGTTACTAAAGGTTATACATAAGAATATGGAATCGACTATGAGGAGACTTTTGCTCCAGTTGCTCGGCTTACCTTTGTTCATAGTCTTATTGCTGTTGCTGCTACTAGGAAGTGGAATATTTTCCAAATGGATGTAAATAATGCATTTCTCAATAATGATTTGTCAAAAGAAGTACATATGCAACCACTTCCTGGTTATGATCATCCACTCAATACAGGGTGCCACCTTCTAAGAGCTTTGTATGGTTTCAAACAAGCTCCTCATGCTTGGTTTTCAAAATTTAATACCACCATTTCTTAGTTTTGCTTTCATCAAAGCTCATATGATTCAACACTTTTCATTCGAAAAAATGAATGTTGTATTGTTCTTTTATTACTCTATGTAGATTATACAATTATGACTGGCAATGGCATTAAAGGTATTGAAGATCTTAAGGAATTTCTTAGCAAGTCTTTTGAAATGAAAAATTTGGGATTTCTCAATTTTTTTTCTTGGGATTAAAGGTTACATCTTCATCTAATGGATATTGGTATCACAAACAAAGTATGATTCTTATCTTATTGCTCGAGCTACTTTGATAGATAGTAAAGTTGCTTCTATACCTATTGAGCCTAATGTTCGTCTCACTCCTACAGATAGTACTAGGGATGCAACCGGGGCGGGTTCGGAATGGGTTTTTTGAAACCTGAACCCAACCCGAGTTCTTAATGGGTGTCCCAGAACCCGAGAAAAACCCTATCGGGGTTTTTTTTTTTGTCAATCCCAAAACTCGACCCGCTAGGATTTTAAGGAACCCCATAACCCGACCCAACCTGACCCTAAGATTTTATTTTTTTTCTTTAAAATAAAACAAAAGAAAGAATTTTGTTTTAAGTTATTAATGATACAAACACTTATATTGAAAGAATGAATTTTAGATAATAATATCATATAAAATGATGCAAACACTTCATTTCCACTTACTTTCATATGCATATAATATAAATGGGATCCTTGATTTAATAACTTAATATTTTTAATTTTTTAATATTTTGAATTTATGCCGGGTCGGGTTTTCCAAACGGGTTACATAATAAACCAAAAACCCGACCCGATAAATTATCGGGTTTTTTTTAATCCCAAAACCCTATAGGATTTTTAGCGGGTTGGGTGGTCGGGTACCCTATAACGACCCGCTCCGCTTGCATCCCTAGATGGTACTGCTCTTTTTGATGCCACTCGTTATAGATAATTGGTTGATGGTTTCGTCTATTTTACTGTTACTCGTCCTGACATTGCTTATGCAGTTCACATATCTAATCAATTTATGTCTGCCCCTTGCTTTACTCATTACACATCTGTTGTACACATTCTTCATTATATTAAGGGGACTATTTTTCATGGCTTACATATTTCGGCTCAATCTTCACTACACTTACGTGCTTATTCAGATGGTGACTTGGCAAATGATCCCATTGATAGACAATCTACAACTGGGTTTTGTTTTCTTTTAGGTGACTCTTTGATCTCTTGGCGAAGTAAAAATCAAACTATAGTCTTTCGGTCAAGTACTGAGGCAGAGTATAGAGCTGTTGCATATACCACATATGATCTTTTTATGGCTATTAGAAGATATGGGTGTGGTTCATTTTGATTACTACTCTTTCTTATGATATCAAAGTGCAATACAAATTGTTCATAATGATGTCTTTCATGAGCATAAAAAACATATCACAACAGACTGTCATTTCATTCGACATCATATTCATCAGGGAACTGTAAAACTTCAATTTGTGAAACCTGCTGATCAAGTTGCTAATATTTTCACTAAAGCACATCCGTCTGGCTGCTTTCGGGACTTGGTATCCAAACTCCATATGGTTTCTCTACAACCCTCTTGAGTTTGAGGGGTGATGTTAATGATCATGATTAGCTGTATATATTAGATATCAATTCTGCTATAGTTTAGGCTAAATTATAGTGATTTTAGAATTTACGTTTCTTCCCTTTTTTCATATATTTCAGTCTATATATATAAGGCTTGCATATTAGCTTCTACATAGTAAGAGAATACACATTACACATCAATTTCTAATTAATGTTTTCTTTTTTTTTTCTAATTTTATCAAGAAGTAATCTGGATTTTGCTCCCAAAGAGGTGATTAAAGATTAAACAACCAATTGTGTGACCTCACTGAGGTTGCCTCTCTCTAGTCAGTAGTGAAGGCTGAAGAAGAGAGAAATCTAATCTATTAACAACTAAGTTTCTTTTCTTAAATATTGACATAGACAAGCCAACTGCTATTGGTTACATTGTGGAATCTTTTTATGTATCATGCCATGTGTGTGTGTGTATGCGTACATATGTAATACTATTTTTGGGCATCAAATATTTATGAAGAGTCTAAAACTAGTTTAAGTAAATCTTATTTTACACATGTATGTATCTTTGTTTTCGATATTTTGCATATTCATATTTTACTTTTAATTATTTATTATTAATTAGCATATATGTTAGCTTTTATAATTTAATAAAAAATATTATTAAATATATTTAGATATGAAATGAAATTATTTAGAAATGAAATTTAACAATTAATTTAAAAATATATATAAATAAAACAGAACAAAAATCACACCTAAACTGACATCGTACAATAGCGTCAAGTCTTAGTCTTGTTCTTGGTAAACTTTTCGTACGCCCAGCTCCAATCGGAAAAGTGAATGCTACTTTAGAGAGAAAAGAACACGACAGAGGTCCGTCGTTTCCCAGAAAATCCGGATTAATGGAAACGCTAATTGCTTTCCACAACGGAAAAATATCCAATCAACTAATACAAAGTGCAGTACAATCATTAATATTATTATGTTAATACATAAATAAGATAGAAGATAGTTTTAAAAATAATTATAAGATATATGATTATATGTTGAAATATTATTAATAGTATATATATATATTATTGGTATATATTACCTATAGAATCTTAATTTAATTTTGTTTAAATAAAATTCTACTAGATTGGAAAAATTCAAATACTATGAGAGTAATTAACGCATCTGCATTTTATACATAATATTTAATATACCAATATTAATTTCTTATGAAGATTCTGTAAATAATGATGATGATGATGATGATGGGGACTCAAGATATCCCAGAAAATGATTGGGATGATCATCATCATCATTCACATTGAACGTATAAAAATTGAAAACGATATTCGGATTCAAGATCAATGGTAACTCAAACTATTGACCAGAAAGAGATGACTAGTGGAGGTAAATGCATTGTTTTATATATATACGTATATATATATTTATTAGCTGAGTTATACCTCGTAAGGGAGTTGTACGAACAAAACACGCCACTAATTACGTACGTTATGTATGAACATGAACATGCATCATTTAATTAATCATGACAAGAAATTACAGAAAAATATTTAATATATAAAGCACAATTTAGAGTTATGATCTTTTAATGTATTATTACATTTTGTTCTGGAGAAATTAACTAAACTAGGGAGGACCTACCTACAAAATTTATTATCGAATGTATTTAAAAAAAATCCTAAATTTTATAAATGTAAAAATTCTTTGTTTATTGCCACATGATATCCGGGGATTTCAAGTCTAATTGATCCCCTTTTTCTCTAAAATAAACTAAAAAGAAAAAGAAAAAAGGAAAGAAAGAAGGAAAAGAATTTAAGTGGAAGACTTTTTTAGTCGCAGCCAAAAGTCATCGGATAGCTCTGTGCCAAAACACGTTCTCATATTTCTTACACCTTTAGGAGCCCAAGTATCAACCCTGATGCTTTTCACAAGAATACCATACCATTAAAATATCACCTTTTACACTGAATCGAATCCCCCCTAATATCGTGTTTTCAACAGTTTGAGTTACTATTGATCTTGAATCCGAATATGGTTTTCAATTTTTATACGTTCAACGTTGATGATGATGATGATCATCCCAATCATTATCCAGGATACATTGAACCCCAATCATCGTCATCGTCATTTTCAGAATCTTCTGCTGAAGAGGCATGTCGTGGATGTATAGGAATGCTTTCTAGTGCGGCTCCTGCACCAAAAGATTCTTCTTCCGCTTATAAACCTCAACATCATGATCGACGGCCTCGGCCTCATCCTCAGCCTCTGCCTCTGCCTCAACTCATACCAGGTTTTACAGTTTGAGTAGTTTCATGATCTCTTCGATCGATCGCATATGAATAGGACAAATCTTATTAAAATCATCAAATACTATACTCAAAAGTATTCATAATGAAACAATAAAAAAAGTAAGTTTGGTGAGCAAGCATGTGTTATTGGTTCATACAGTATATAGACTGGTATTTTACTAGCCCAGTTGATCCTGAAAGGGTCAAGAGCCCAAGAAGAATAAGTTGTATCAAAACAAGCAGAAGCTTGACAGGATCTGTTTCAGAGTCAAAGATTAGGCACTTACCTAAAGTTTGTGTCCAATAAAAACATGATGGCAAACTAATTAAGGAGCATAATTAAAAGGGTACTTAATAGGTTTGATGTCTGCACTTTAATTATTTGTAAAAAATTAACTATCTAATAAAAAGTCCGAAAATATCAATTTAGTACATTAACTTTGCCCCCTCCGCTTTTTTACTGTTAACCATCTAAGTTTTATCAATTTTTATTATATAATCAACTACCTAAATTTTGGTTATCTTTGCAACTAATTATCTTTATCAAATACTAGAAATGACCTTAAAAAATTTATAGATATTAGGTTAATAATTTAAAAATGTAGATAGTTAATTATAAAAATAAATAAATTTTAGATATCAAATGTACTATTTATTCTAATTCCGCTGAGTATCTATAAAGTAGCTCTTCTTAATAGATTTTCAATAGATAATAAGCACCAAGTCCTATGCTATGCATGCTCGTTAAAGATAAATGGAAAGTATAAAATCTTTTTTCAAATGGTACAACTAATGAGTTAGCGTCATCCATCCATAAATCCATCTTTTTTTTCTTAAATCCCTTTTCCAATTGTAAATATTTAAATATTTTTTCCACTTGTAATTATTAATTTAAAAATGTACAACCTCTCATTTTATAATACCCTACAACAGGACTTGTGTAACTTTTTTAGTATTATTATGGCAGTTTATAATGAAGCATTAAGATATTTAAAATTTTATAAAAAAAATTATATTATAAAAATATTAATAATCATTTATCACTTGAACTTAAGAATAACATTTATTATAAATATTAAATTTTTTTAAATATCTTTATTAAATAAAAAATTAACAAATAAAAATATTATTTTTATTTTATTCTATCACTTAATAATAACATTACAGTCTTATTTCGTAAATTTATAATTTAATTTCTTTACTATTCACAGCCTTCAGCTTGGTTTCCGGGAAACTTCACTTGCAGCGGTCCCAAATTTTCAATATAAGCATCTGTTTGTTGGATGGTTTAATCATTTTCGAATAAGTATTTACTAGAAAACAGATACCGATGAACTAATAATTTTACTCGTAAATAAATTAAATAGATACAATACAAATATGATATATATAAAATACAAATATAAGTAGGGTAAATTACAATGTTACAATATTTAGAGATAAGTTTACTTTTTGTCACAATATTTTAAATAATTAAAAATAGGTTACAAAGTTAAATGATAAGTTATTTTTTGTGACAATGATTGGAAAGTGATTCAATTCAGGTCTTCATGGATATGTGTCAATTTCTCTTCTTAACACGTGTCAATTTCTCCTGGTGACACGTGTCTATGGAGACCTAAATTAAATCACTTTTCCAAATATTATAATCTAAAATGAATTTAACTCTAAATGTTGTAATCTTTTTAATCACTTTAAATATTGTGACCCAAAATGAATTTACCTCTAAATATTATGACTTTTTAGTGTAATTTTCTCAATATAAATAAATAAGAAAAAAATTTGATGAAATTCAAACAATCTAAACAAAACTAAAACTCCTCAAGAAGGTAATGAACCTAAAACATTCATATATATATATATATATAATTAAAAAATCCCCTTTTTTCTTTTTTTTTTTTCTTAATTCCAACTTCCAAAGCCATCCTTTTTTTTTTTCCCTTTCTCTTCTTTGTAATTTTTATTTTTTTTAATTGGATCTATTTGGCTAGCTTTTTTCGATAGATACAGACATCTTATTAAATTTTTTTCTAACAAATTGTTTATCAAGAAATAGATACAAATAACAAAAGTTGACAGTTTTCATGAAAAAATCAAATAGATCAAATATAGATAAAAAAATAAATACAAATCAAATATATTTACATATATCGTTTCGATAGAGATATAGATACAGATAAAAACAGATTATTTAAACATATCTATATGGGTTTGTTTGGCTAGCTTTTTCTGATAAATTCATAAATACAAATATTTTTTCAAACTTTGTTATAACAAATTATTTATCAAGAAATAAATATATATTAAAAAAATTAACAATTATCATAAAAAGATCAAATAAATAAAATCTAGATATAAATTGAATATATTTATATAGATCATTTTAATATAAATATACATGCAAATGAAAAACACATAATACATATTAATTTCTAATCCATTGGTACTGTGTATGTCATTAAATGTTTGGACAACACCAAGGGACAGGTTCCCTGTAGACACGAGATCAGAAATGCTATTTGTCGTTATGATAAGAATAATATTCAATTTGGAACGAATCCCCATGTTGTAGAACAACTTCTTCTTTAATCCTTCAACCTGTATTGTAATTTTCTTTCGGCCAAAACTTGTACTGCCCTTGGAAGCAATGTTTGATGAAGCAAAAGTCAGCTCTCCCCTTTTCATGTGTTTCTGCAGTCTTCTATTAACCATAACTTTCTAAGCCGCCTATGTACAATTGATTACATAGTTCTCTTTTTTTTCTTTTTTTCTTTTTTTGCCATTAATTGATTCCATAGTTGTATATGTCTACACAATCATTAATCATTTAAAAATAATTATATAAATACCATCATAAAATTATATATGAAACATCCAATTTTAAATAAAAATTGCATGTTTAAATTAGATTTAAGAATGATAGAGACCTTTGAAAATCATAAATAATTGGTTGATATTTCAAAAAAAAATAGAAATATCAGGTAATAAATACTATGATTGTCAAAACCGGCCCAAACCAATCGATTCAACCCGGTTCGACCGGAATTAGCACTAATACCAAACCGAGTCTCGTCTAAAACTCGTTTTTGCAACGAACTGGTGAGACCCAGATTGACTTGTCAAACTAGATTGAACTAGGAAACCAAGGGGGTCGAACCGATCGACTCGGCCCATTGACCCGAATCAAAAAAAAAAATAAAAATAAATAAAAAATTAGAAGTTTAAATGTTTATTCATACTTTATTATAAATTTATAAAATATAATCATTAAATCATATTTATTTAATAATTAATTAATGAATTTGATCCAAATATAGATATAATTAAGTAATGATATATATTGGTCTTTTATAGTTAAATTATACCTTATATTTTTACTTTTTCGTGACTCCAGTTTGATCCCCTGTTGAACCCGATCTGACCCTTGACCCCCTAGCCTGTCCAGGTCAAACCCCGATCTAGTTCTAACAACATTGATAAATACGATTCTAATACATTTTAAAGATCACATTAATATTCTATGATTCTACATTAGTAATATGGTAATTAGTTTTTTATAATTTATATTTTGATAATTTTTCTTATAAGGTTGTTAAACCTGTATTATACCCTATATGTGTAGGTATATGATTGAATATTCATTTACATGATAATATATAATTAAGCTAGACATGAGTAGAGATATTGATCCAATTATAATTCAACTGATTAGATATGTCTAAACAGATAAGCCTTAAATACTACCCGGCAATCATAAATTTAATCCTATATAATTTATCATTATATTACATTTTTTTATTAATTTATACAACAATGGAAGTGGACTTATTTAGAACTTACGTCGTTCCAATCATTATGTAAAGTATAAAAATAGAAACCTTGACACCAAATCTATGAAATATTATGAACTTTTTAGAATATGTGAACTAATTATGGAATTTTATGCCATATTAGGCATCCAACATAATAACTATTATAGAAACCCACAAATTACCAGATCTTCTCATATATATGAGTATATATTGATGACCAAAATTATTTGATATCAGAAATGAAACATTAAAGCTATGTAAACTATAAAAATTAACAATTTCAACCGATTAGGGCTACTAAATCTATTTATTAGACTTCAAGTTATTGGATAAAGTTCCTACAAATAAGCTTCAACTTATCATCTTATAAGAGGTTTTCTAAGCTCCTAACTACCTGTAATTCACTCAATTATATCACCATTATATAAATATAATAAGTTATGCATTAAATATTTCACTGTGAGATGAAGATTTAGTATGGATTTTAGCCATTTAAATAACTAATGGAACTATTCCCATTAAAGAACATGATAAAACTATAATATATTCTTCACTTATATTCAGTGATTGAAGGCCAATGACTTGATGTCATGTTTGGTACGTAGCAATGGAATCGAAATGAAATCGTGATTCTGCATTTCATTCCATTTTCTATGTTTAGATGCACCTTTAGAAGCCGGAATCGTGATTCCTCAAAATTAATAATTCCGTCTTTGAAAGGGAATTCCATTCCGCCTTTCAAAGACGGAATCACAATTTCATTCTAGCTTTACAAGTTGCATGTAATATAATTACTCTTTTATCCTATTGCATAATCATAATTTGCATTTATTGCTATGGACATTTCTGAAAATACATCCTATAGTCATTCCATGTACCTTTCAAAATAGCAATAGATTTGTCATTCCAGAACACATTCCAATCCATCCCATTCCATTCCAAATCATTCTGGTGTACCAAATGTAATCCAATGACATCTTTCTTGGTATTGCAATTAGAAATATCATATTCGAATTTACCCTTCTCTTTGTAATGGCTAATTAATTAACCCCCAAAATATGACTCCTCATCTAATTTTAGTCATAGCTAGGAGTCTATAACCAATTGGCTAACCATTTATTTGTTTTGCTTTTTTAAACTTGAAACCCCACCCTAACTCCTATGATCTAATATTCTAAGCTCTTTATCTTCCCTACATCACCTAATTAAGAAAACATGAATTAGATAGCAGAGACTATACATAAAGTCTGATGAAGTAACGCAAGGAGAAATGATAAGAAATCTCGCTAGAAAAAAGATAATAGAAAATTAAACATTACTTTTTTTCAATTTAGGTCCATTCTAACCTCTTGAATTCCATTAACCATTCTGGTCAATCTTTTTTTTTTTTAATCTAGGTCCATGCAGAAATAAAGAATTCTTATTTAATTAATAAAAAAACCTTTTAGACCCTTTTAATTTTATTTATACTGTTTTTTACATGAGGTCCTTCACATTTTTTTTTTAAATTTGTATATGTCTCATATACCTTTACATAATACATTTAATAAAATAAAATAAAATAAAAAAAATGAAAAGCTTAACTTTTGGAGCCTTAGCAAAGCCCTTAACATTGAAGGACTCATCTAGCTGTTAAGAATTTTTTTTTTTAAAGTAACATTCTTATCTAAAAGGATTTAGTTAATGGTTTTGTTTGGATTGTTAGATTTTTTTTAGTGTCTATATCTGTATCAGATCAGCATCTATAAGTTATCTATATCATATTGGTATTGATTCAATATTGGATCAGTGATCAGTTTATGAGTAAAACTGTCAGTTTTTCATTAGTACCAGTTTGTTGAGAATCATCAGTTTGAAAACAATACCAAAATCATACCAAAATGATTCGGAAATAATGAAACAAACAGAGCTTGGCATATTGTCAGTGAGAGTGTTTTTGGTCTTTTTGCATGGGCAGTCCGTTACCAGTTTATAAAATCAAAATTACTTAGAAATCCTTTCTCTTTTGGTTTTCTTGAGTATTAAGCTGAAAAGTTCAAATGTAAATGACATGCATAAAATTTTTTTATTATGTATGGGACTTATAGAAACAAACTGTAATTGTAAACTGATATGCAATTTAATAACCATTTCAAAAATTTTTTATCATGTATGAACAATATCCTACATATTATCCACTTCGGCTAGATATATAAAGACTGACTTTATGCAAATATCTCCAATTGAGTATCATCACTATTCACTAGCAAATTTTATGGTATCATATTGTTATGGTACAATGTCACGATTGTTACCTGAACTTTGACCAAATTTTTAATTAACTATCTTAATTTTAATTTAATTAACTTGCTATCTCGCTCAACTCTTCACTATAAAAAATATTACTTCATTAAACTCCATTAACTCTGTCTTTCCAATTGGCACGAATGACCAATAGACGCATGCCACGTGTACCTGAGCCACACAAGTGATTTTCTACATCTATATTTCATGTTAATTGAAAAAAAATAAACAAAGTTTACGTGTTTTACTTCTTCTTCTTCTTTGAATTTCTCTCTTTCTCCTCCTCCTCCAGCTTTTCATCTGAGTCTCTCTCTCTCCCTCTCTCTCTCTCCCCCCTTCACTTCTCTCCTCTTCCTCCTCCTTCTCTACTGATTTTTTTTAACATACTAATGTAAAAAACCCAAAATGAACCCACCGTACAACTCCTAAACAAAACCTTAGTTGAGTTAACTCAAAATTCGTGAAGATTGCACCAATGTTCAACTAAGACGTCTTAGTTAGATTGGTTTGTTAGTGCTTATTTTGGAGATGGCATGAAGATGGCGGGGACTAAGTTAGCTCAGTTTTCTGGTTTAGGTGTTTAATTATGAGATGGAGATATTAAAGATGTCCGGTGTGGATGTTCGGCGGAGAGGAGTTTGTGTCTTTTAATGGAGGTTTGGTAAGTGAAGAGCCGATTAGATATGAGAGGTGCAAAGGACTAGGTTTTGGTGAATTGATGTTGCGGTGACTCAATATAACAGGTTAAGGGAGAAAGCTCAATGGAGGCTGAACATGAAGGCTTGGTGTTGGGTTTGGTTAGTAGTGATAGAGAGTACTGAGTTGACTTAGTGATGGAGATTGATGAGCTAGTGGTTTGCTTCTAGCGGTATGACTAGGTTTGGTGCAATAATGGTGAATGTTGTGGTGTAAGTTGCTAAGTAGACATCTGCATCTATTGAAGGTCATCAATGGTGGCCAATTTGTTAGTGGTTGAATATGGCTCAGGTTTTTTAGAGAGAGAAGTGAAGAGGAGAGAGAGAGAGGGATTTAGAGAAGAAGAAGTAGGAGGAGGAGGAGGAACATGGCAAGCGTAAATTATTTTGACGCTACTGACACGTGTCAAGACACCATTGGTCACTAAAGCTAGCTGTGTTAACAGAGGCAATGGAGTTAGATGAAGTAGTGTTTATGATCACGAAAAGTTGATTCAAGTAGTAAATTAACTAAATGAAAGTTCAGGTAGTTAATTGAATATTTAAACAAATTCCGGATAATGTTTGTTACATTGTCTTCATTTTTATTTGACACATTCTCGATCAACATATTGCCAAATATAGATAAATCTACTTCTATTTTTACTAAGAAGTTAGGACCTTCTCACATGAAACTGGTTAATTGTTGCAACGGTATCACAAATAATGGAAATTAATTCGTTGCACATAAATACTAATAATATTTTTTATATAAATAATTTCATAAAGATTTATACACTATTTTTTTTTCTATTTTTTCTATTTATCTAAACAACATTAATATTAACCTATCACTCATGATATATTAGTACCATTAATGTTGTTTTATGATAGTAATTATTTTATAACTGGTCTTTGAAGATATATCAATCAGCAATGTCGACTTCTTTTTCTTTAAAATTTTAATTCTCTAAGCCAACCTTTTTCGTTCAAAGCATTCAATTGGACAGATGTTTTGATAAGTCAGCCAACTTCGACTACAAAATCCAAGCTTTCCCACTTGAAACGATCAACAAAATCCACTTTTCTATTGTCTTTGTTGCTGCTCCTTTCCATACTTCTTAAACTTCCCATGTTTTTCCATCTTACAGGCTTCATTATCTGAACTACAGAACACTTCAGCTTTCTTTTAAGGTCGTTCCTGAATTGGACATCCTGCTAAGAAAATTTGAGTCTTTATGGGGTCTTATTGGAGTTATGATACTAAAGCTACTGAGAGCCCTTTACATATAGGTATGATATGATACTACATTTTTAATATTGCCCGTGTACGTCTGCACAGCCTTCAGCACGGCAGTGCAATAGCTGTGCATCCCTAAATCTGCCCAATTAAAAAAAAAGAAAGAATAAACAAAATAAATTAAATGAATTATAGCTAAAATGTTTTATTAGTTAAATGATATAATTAAAGATGATTTAAGTGAATTAATAGGTTTAATAATGCATTAGACTTAACATGGATTTAACCTTAAAATGAATCTTAAGTATAAAATGAACTTAGTTAAATAATTTAAGTTTAACTTAACTTAACATAACTTAATAACTAAATTAGACTTAATATCGCTTTTGAATATTCAATAGACTAGCTAATAGACTTAATTTGATTTAACTTGAAAGAACTATAAGAAGTTAAGATGAAATTGATCTAAAATTGAATAATTAAGTTAATTAAGGTCCTAATAGATACATGATAGGAATTTGTAAGATAATAAAATAGGGCTTAGTAACTAGATTAGATAACTAATTCTAATTAATTTGGCTAAGTTTGACATGAATCTTAGATATAAAATGAATTAGTAATATATCTAATTTCAACTTGACTAAATAGACTTTAATGGGCTAAAATGAATTAGATTGATTAAATTTAATCAACTTGATTTAGTAACTGAATTAAATGATTAATTTTAATTAAATTGGTTAGGATTAAGTTAAAATAAGCTAATAACAAATAATTGACTTGGGTTAATGAGTTAGGATAAACCATAAATAACATAGGGATTATGTTGTTTCAAATGTGCGCTTGTGTTGGCAAAAGAATGTTTTTGAAAATGAATGTTTTTATTTTGTTGTTGTAATAAAATAGTATAAACAAAGTGAAAAAAAATGCTTTGACAGACAATGGAGAACTATTCGTATCTTTATGGGGCGAATTTAGCAGCTATGGCGAGGTTTCAAATTAGTATCTAATCAAATAGGGTTTTAAAAACAAGTTTAATATAAGTGGATAATTAATTTAATTTATTATATGAGTTCATTCCTTTAATAGATATGCATATCTGATTTATTCTCTGAGATAGCCTTGGCCTACCTTCTATCTCTGTTTAGATTTCATATAAAAGGTACGCAGTAACTTGTGTGTTGTATGCTAGGATAGGCATCCTAAATGAATTAAAACTTAAAACTTAAAACTTAAAGACGGCTTAATAATTAATGAGTGTTGCTTGTGCGTGTGCCGTTGAATTCGGTTTGAGGAGCGACAACCTTGTCTCAAGGGATACTATAGTTTAGGCAGTTAAACCACCCTTATCATGATGCAATGACTTTCATAAGCAGCTCGATGGGTAGCTGATGGGACAAACAGTATCGGTATAACATTTACTTAGGCCCGAGGTGAAGTAACATGTTTTAGTTCATATTTATGGGACTAGTTGAACTAACTAATCTTATTGACTGAAATGAGTAGACTTGTGTCACGGCTGTAAACCTTAAATGAGGCTATTTTCTTGTAATAATATGTAAGAGATTAAGTATTCGAGCTACCTAATCAACCCTGAGCGTCTGCTGTATTCAGGACCTCGGTTTTCTTAGGTTGTTTCGGAGTGTGAGCGTTCCAGTGTTGATTTATTTACTTTAAATTAAAGATAATAAATTGTCGTTGTTTCATTGCATTTACCTAAGCTCGTGTGTGATATGATACTATATTGTTAATATAGTGTGTTATTTAATTTATTCATTTTTATTATTGTTATTAGTATTTATTCAACATGGAAAAAAAAAGGTGTTCGAATAAAATGTCCAATATTAAATCATGTTATGTCCTATTTTTGGTCTTTGATTTTAGGGGACCGTCCAGTTCATCATTGATGGAACCATACCAATCCTTGGTTTTAAGGTTCATGCTGGTTATAATTATGGATTATGCTTTGTTATGGAGCTAAGGTTAATAAATTTTCATGATTTGATGGCATTTAATCATGTTAGGCACATTAAAGTTTTGTTTGCCACACAGAGAGGAAATAAAAAATGTCTTAGTTACGATAGTATTTCTAGAAATTTTTCTAGTTTAATTTGATGTGTGTGTTAAAAAAGATCAAGTATACCAATCCCATGAAATAAAAAGTTCTGCTTTTAGAAGGAATAAGATGAATATGAAGAATTTTGGGTAAATTTTGATTATAGGCATTGGATTTAATTTAAGATAATTTATTATTTTTTTTAAGGGTTGGATTTGTTTCATTGTGTCAAACAAGGGAATGAAGTGATTGGTTCATGTAGCAAGATGTCATCTGCTTCAACTCCTCACACTCCCCGAACAGAAGGTGAAATTCTGCAGCAGTCAGCTAATTTAAAGAGCTTCGGCTTTAATGAACTTAAGAGAGCAACCGGGCATTTCCGCCGTGATAGTGTGTTGGGTCAAGGGCGTTCTTGTTCTGTTTTCAAAGGTTGGATTGATGAGCAAACATATACAGCTGCCAAGCCTGGAACCGGCTTGGTAATTGCGGTTAAAATGCTTAATCCTAAAGGATTTCAAGGCCCCCAGGAGTGGCTGGTGAGTGACAGCTTAATCACTCTTGATTACATGCATTTCCTATGTGGGACTAGATCCTTAATCCCTTTGTCTCGAGCACATGTTTGCGTTTATTTGATGGGTTGAAACAGAACAAGACAGCAACACTTGATAATTACTTTGATCCCTAGGATTTTAGATTGGATAAAATAACCAAGCATTTATACACACGCCCGTGTGTTTAATATGTGGCGGCCACTGCCGGAGCTAGGCCCCTTTCCTTCAGGGGTGAAATCCTTATACCATAGTGGAGGTGGTGTTTTAAAACTGTGTTTGTTTGATAGGTTGAAATGCAGAAAGGATAGTAACCTTTTGATTCATAAAATTCATATCTTGTTGTTCTTAATGAATGTTTAATGGCCTGGTGAGCGATTCATGATATTTGCCATGAAAGGCCAGTTTATATGTGGATAGTTTACTACCTCAAGACAACTAATTGGTTGTTTGACCTGCAGGCAGAAATAAATTTCTTGGGGCAGCTGTATCATCCAAATCTTGTGAAGTTAGTTGGGTACGGCATAGAGGATGAGCACCGGATGCTTGTGTACGAATTTATGCCTCGGGGTAGCTTGGAGGATCATCTGTTCAGAAGTGAGTTCCTCTTGTCAATATTTATCGTATCTCAACAATTTGTATTGAATTATTATTATAACTAAAAGCTTCATATTTTAAACAGGAGGCTCTTATTTTCATCCGCTTTCTTGGAAACTTCGAATAAAGGTGGCCCTTGGTGCTGCAAAGGCTCTGGATTTTCTACACAGTGACAAAGCGAATGTCATACATAGAGACGTCAAAACTTCCCACATTTTGCTTGATTCGGTATGGAATCACAATTTGTTGTTTATCAGTATATAGGGCAACAGATTCCACAAACATTTACTTTGTTTCTTAACTATTCTTAACGGTAAATGGCAGAACTATGATGCAAAACTTTCGGACTTTGGATTGGCTATAGATGGGCCGCAAGGCAGTGAAAGCCATGTCTCCACAACAGTAATGGGCACCCGTGGTTATGCAGATCCAGAATACGTGGCCACAGGTACTTATTGATTTCCAGTACATACATCCACAAGCTCATGGGCAGCCTTGTTATTTCATTGTCGTGGTGCAAATTTGAAAAGAGGCTGTTTCAGTTGCATTTTGGGTACATGTGGTGAATTTTTTGCCATCTTACATATTTCTACATTTGAGGCACAGCTCTTGCAGCTTCAAATTTGCCCTTTCTTTATTACTATCTCACTTCTTGTCCACATCGAAAGATATATAGAGTTTAAAGAATATTGAGGATTTGAGTGGCTGAAGCTAAAGCTGTTACTTAGACATCCAACCTGTAATTGCAACGACCCAATTGTAGTATGTCAAAATTGTTCTGCCTGTATCCATTTACTTCGAACTTCATCAACTTCGTATACTTTCTTCTCAATACTGAAAAATGCTTTCGTTTTTGAAGGGCATTTGACAACAGGAAGTGATGTTGTAGGAATAAAAATTTACGGCAAGAATGAAGGACAGAGAACATATTGTTTTCATTTATTAAACTTGCTTAAATACAAAAGTTTGTAACTGAAATATCAGAAAAATACGGAAATGCTAAGCAACAATGTGCAAAATATTAGGAATCATGGACTCCTAAAATACTGCAATAACTAGCTAAAAAACAGCAACAACTAAGCTAAAGAATTGGTCTTCAAATCTGGTCACGTGATGCAGTCATTTGACTTGTTCAACAACCAACTCAGCAGATTCTAAGGCACATTTCTAACACTCCTCCTTGCCTTTGAAGCTGCAAACTCCCATCTTATTCTTCAGTTCTTCAAACTTGATTCTGGGCAAGGCTTTGGTGAATATATCAGCAACTTGATTTTCTGATCTGCAATAAATCAGTGAAACTTCTCCTTCTTTTTGAATTTCTCGAAGAAAATAGAATTTAATTTTGAAATGCTTTGTTTTTCCATGAAACACTGGATTTGAGGAAATTGATATGGCAGCTTGATTGTCAACAAAAATTTGAGTGGATTCTTGCTGATCCAAGCACAAATCTTGAAGAATTTTCCTCAACCAGATGGCTTGATTTGCAGCAGTTGCAGCAACAAATTCGGCTTCAGCAGTGCTTTGAGCAACAATTTCTTGCTTCTTTGAGCACCAACTGATCATACCTGAACCAAGACTGAAACAGAAACCAGATGTGCTCTTCATATCATCAACTGAACCTCCATAATCACTATCAGAAAAACCAATTAACTGGAATTGATCACTTCTAGCATACTTGATTCCATAATCAACAGTCCCTTTAACATATCTGAGGATTCTTTTGGCAGCTTGCATATGTTCTTCACTTGCACAGTGCATAAATCTGGAAAGAAGACTTACAGCTTGTACTATATCAGGCCTTGAAGCAGAGAGATACATGAGACAACCGATTAAGCTTCTGTAGAGATTCTCATTCACTTTGACAGTGTCATCTTCTTTGGAAAACTTCACGTTTGCTTGCATAGGAGTTTCTTGAGCCTTGCAATTCTCCATATGAAATTTCTTTAAAATTTCCTTAGCATATTTCCTTTGACTAATGAAAATCTCATTCTTCTGCTGCCTTACTTCTAAACCCAGAAAATATGTCATCAATCCCAAGTCTGTCATCTCAAATTCTTTGAGCATTTCAGACTTGAACTTTTCAATGAGTTTCTGATTGTTTCCTGTTATCAAAAGATCATCAACATAAACTGAAACAATGATAATATTGCTGTCCTCACTTCTTACATATAGAGTTGCCTCACTTAAGCTTTTGTTGAAGCCTAAGCTGATTAGATGATCATCAATTCGACTGTACCATACTCTTGGAGCTTGCTTAAGGCCATATAAAGCTTTCTTCAGCAAGTAGACTTTGTCTTCTTGGCCTTTCATAATAAAACCATCAGGTTGCTCTACAAAAATCTCCTCCTTTAAGAAGCCATTTAAAAATGCAGATTTTACGTCTAACTGGAATACTTTCCAGCCTTTTTGAGCAGCCACAGCAAGAAGCAATCTGATGGTATCCAGCCTGGCCACAGGAGCAAAAGTTTCTGAAAAATCTACTCCAAAGACCTGTGCATATCCCTTCACAACAAGCCTAGCTTTGTACTTGTTTACTGACCCATCAGTATTGAGTTTTGTTCTAAAAACCCATTTAACTCCAATGACCTTTCTATTTGAAGGTCTTTCCACAAGCTGCCATGTATGATTCTTCTCAATCATGCTCAACTCCTCTTTCATAGCTAAAAGCCATTTTGTATCTTGCATTGCTTCTTGAACCCCAGCTGGTTCCATTACAGCTATATTGCATCTTGCATAGATGTCTGCAAGTGGTCTAGTTCCTCTGATAGGTTGATCATCAACATCATCTTCTTTAGGCTGCAACTTAATAGATGCTTGTCCCTTTGAGCTCCAGTCCCACTTTTCATCCTCCATGAACACCACATCTCTAGTGATGAGTATCTTTCTAGACTGAGGCTGAAAAGCTCTGTAGGCTTTAGAGGTATCACTGTAGCCTATAAATACTGCAGGTTCTGCCTTCTTGTCTAGCTTGTCCCTTTTCATCTGTGGCACGTGGGTAAAACACAAACAACCAAATATTTTTAAATTTTTCAAATTTGGTTTGAACCCATACCAAGCCTCAAAAGGAGTCTTTCCATTCACAGCTTTAGTGGGAAGCCTATTCAATAAGAATACAGCAGTATTGGTAGCTTCAGCCCAATACTCCTTAGGCATATCTTTCTCGTGCATCATGCATCTTGCCATCTCAAAAATGGTTCTGTTCTTCCTTTCACTAACTCCATTTTGTTGTGGAGTGTATGGAGCTGTTAACTGATGCTCAATGCCAGCTTCCTCACAAAATTGATTGAATTGATTTGAAGTATACTCCTTGCCATTGTCAGACCTCAGCTTTTGAATGGTACAGCCACTTTGATTCTCAATCCATTGCTTAAATTTCCAAAAAATGCCTGCAAGATCAGTATGGATGAGTTGCAACTTCTCTGTTGCTCTCCACGTAGATTTCTGGAATGGAATTCTTGCTTGCTTGCCATATTGACAAGCCTTGCAATTTTGTAATTCTGATTCTAACTGGGGCAGGTCTTTAGCAAGCACTTTTCTTTGTAAATTCAGTACAGCAATATGATGGAAATGTCCCAATCTTTTGTGCCAGGTTTCTGTAATGCTAGCAACATTGGAGTAAGCTGCCCGCTCCTCCTGTAATGGATCTAGAGAAAAACTCTTGCCCTTCATTTTGACCTTAAACAATTCTTCATCTGCTGCATCTTTTATCAGGCATTGATTGTCTTCAAAGATAACTTTGAAACCCCTTTCAATTAGCTGACCAACACTCAACAAATTCTGGTTTATGTCAGGTACAAACAATACATCCTTAATTAATTTTGTACCTAAGAAACTTTCAATTGCCACGGTTCCTGAACCCTTGACAGCAATGTATTCTCCGTTGCCAATTTTCACTTTGGATTTTACTGACGTGTCCAGCTCTTTGAAAAGATTACGATCAAAAGTCATGTGACTAGTGCAGCCACTGTCTATAAGCCATTTGTCATTAGAGCTATTAGTTGCAAAACATGTTGCCACAAAGAGTTGCTCTTCCTCCTCCTGTTGATCTGCAATTTGAGCGACATTTCTTTGCTGTAAGTTGACTTGAGTCACATTCTTCTGCTGAGTGTTACTCCTGCATATTTTCTGATGGTGCCCCATTTTCTTACATTTATCACATTGAACATCAGGTCTCTTCCAACACTTCCAAGGTGCATGGCCTTTTCTTCCACAGTGTTTGCAAGGAGGATAGTCAGTTTTACATCCTCCACTTGTGTTTGCCGAATCTGATCCCGAGGCTTCCTTCTTATTCTTCTTATTCTTCCCTTTTTCTCCTTGGTTTGTTTGGAATTTGGCCAGTAATGCTCCTTCAACAGAACCTTCAGACCTCATAAACCTTCTTTGTTCTTGAGCCTGCATAGCATTCAATAATTCTGCCAAGCTAACTTTTGACAGATCTTTAGTATTTTCCAAAGAGGAAATAGTTGCTTCAAATCGCTCAGGAACAGTAACAAGTATTTTTTGAACTATTCTAGAATCATGAAATTCTGAGCCAAGTAGTCTTACTTTGTTGGCAAGATTGAGTAATTTGTTTGCATACTCCTTTATTGTCTCTGATTCCTTCATTTTTTGCATCTCAAATTCTCGAATCAGGTTGAGAATCTGCATTCCTTTGATCCTTTCATCACCTTCATACTCATTTTTGAGGAAATTCCAGACCTGGAATGCCGATTTCATAGTCATGATTCTGACAAAAATTTCTGGCGAGACTGCAGCAAAGAGTGTAGCTCTAGCCTTTGACTTCCTCGTTTTCTTCTCTTTGTGATTCCTGATTTGCGCCATTGTTGGATTTTCCGGCAACGGAGGAACTTCATAGTCCTCTTCTACAGCTTCCCAGAGATCATTCGCCTCCAGATGTGCCTCCATCCTGGCTGCCCAAATATGATAATTCTCACCATTAAACACTGGTGGTGCTAATGCTGTAAAGGGTGTTTCAGAATCCATGGAAGTAGCAAAGAGATTGGGCTTTTATGGTGGGTTTCACTCAATCACAAGTCCCTCAAGAAGAAGGCTCTGATACCAATTTGTAGGAATAAAAATTTACGGCAAGAATGAAGGACAGAGAACATATTGTTTTCATTTATTAAACTTGCTTAAATACAAAAGTTTGTAACTGAAATATCAGAAAAATACGGAAATGCTAAGCAACAATGTGCAAAATATTAGGAATCATGGACTCCTAAAATACTGCAATAACTAGCTAAAAAACAGCAACAACTAAGCTAAAGAATTGGTCTTCAAATCTGGTCACGTGATGCAGTCATTTGACTTGTTCAACAACCAACTCAGCAGATTCTAAGGCACATTTCTAACAGATGTTTACAGTTTTGGGGTTGTCCTACTCGAGATGTTGTGTGGTCGACGGGTTATGGACGAAAACAGACCATCCGGGGAACAGAATTTAATAGAATGGGCCAAGCCATATCTCACAAGCAAACGCTGGATTATCCACATCATGGATGGTCGCATTAAAGGCCAGTATTCACTAGCCGGAGCAACAAAAGCAGCTCAAGTAGCATGTATATGCCTGTCAATGGAAGCCAATACTCGGCCAAACATGAATGACGTAGTAAAAGCATTGGAGCAGCTACAAGTTTCCGAGGAGACGGCAGCCAATGCTCCAACAGAACATTCGCCTCACTTCAGCCAATGGTCCCTAATACCAAAGAAGAAGGGCAAATAACCTTCTCAATGGAAAGCCTGCTGCTTATCACCGGCCGGCTGTTTCTCCAATTCATGCATGACAAATTTCATTCTTTTACATGGCTAGTTCTCTAATTCTTATGTCACGGCACATATCACATTGATTGATATTATCGTACTGCAGTTTAATTTGAACGGGATCTATCAAAGAGGTTTTTATTCCTAGAGTTGGTCATGCTTCTCCTGCAGCACCTTACCTCGGCTTAGAGTGCAGAGATAGAGAGTCTATGAGAAGAAGACAACCGATTGCATCTATTTTGGGGCTAGAAATAGAAAAATGAGGCCATACGTCGGTGCTATCTTTATATGATCGAAAGATGCATCTATTTCTATGTACAATTTGATCGTCTTGTCTATTTGTTGTTCGATTATGAGGCTGCAACTTGTGATAACATGGAATTTTACAGTCCGTCCTGCCTAAATGATGTATAGTGTCTATATTAGTGTACGTTTGGTCCTAACATTAGCTACAGCTATGTCCCTCACATTCTAATATGGGGGTTTATTGTATGTTTTTGGTGGATTCAATCAGAAACGTTCTTCGAAATGAGCCCATGAATAAATCATTATCATCCCTTTGATTTGATTCCTTTAATTTTTTTTTCCAATTTTTTGAATATTCTATTTCTTGTCCTTAAATCCAGCCCATAGCTATTACAATTTGTATGACGGGGCAATAATCATTTGAAAAATCGTTTGCTGCCTAACTAGAGACACTTTTCTTAGTCAAATAGGTTGTTGAATGCCTCCTAACTGTGAACACAATTCTAAAGTGACTGTCAAATTGGGAGACTGACCAGGGAGATGTGATATTAAAGAGTGAAAGGGTTCACTACATCATAGAGATCTTTAAGCTCAGTAATTATATAAGAATTGCAGACCTCCTTTCAAGATCATCACAAGTGAGGAGGGGCTCAAAAAACAATCCTTCAAGACAGACACAACTTGTTTGTTTTGTCAGCGTGTACATAAAACCAATCCTTTAAGACGGAGACAACTTGTTTGTTTTGTCGACGGACAAACAGCACATAGATGTTTATAATGTTTATTAGGAAATAGATAAAGATAAAAAACATATATTTTTATTCATAAACATATTAAACAGACTAGATATAAATCAGACACAAATAAGATATAAATCAAATCAGGTACAAATATAGATATAGATGAAAATAAATCATCTTAATCTGGTATAAGCAGCAACCCAATTAGCTATTCCACTAGTTTGTCTTTTAATTAAATTGAAATGACCACGTTTCAAGTAAGGCATTAAAGATCTAAGATCAAGGATGTGTAGATGGACACGTTTGTTCCTCTAGAAGCAATTGAGGAGAAGGATTATGGACTAGAGCTATCGTTAGTTGATGCAAGTGCTGGAGAATTTTGGCCTTTTGAAATCTTACATTCCCAAAAACCTCTTTATTCCACTTTTTAAACTGAGATAGGAGTCGTTCAATGGCTTCAAGACAGTTGTCATGACTTTTTCTTCACAACTAACAACTGACAAGTATGATGTTCAGTCCACATATGCTGAAAGCGGAAAAAGCGGTTGATCATTGTTTGTGGATCATAAGGATGTGTTTTTAACAGAATCAGACAATGATCTGATGGCCATTTAGAGAGATGGAAAATTTTTTACTTTGGGAAGAGAGTGTACCATGCGTGATTGGCCCAAGCTCTATCCAGTCATAATTGGACAAGTCTAGGTAGTTTTTGTTTGTTTATCCATGTGTATTTTGGACCAACAAAACCTAGATCCATGAGACCACAGTCAGCCATACGATCAGAATAAAGCCGAGCTCGATTAACATTGAAAGGACTGCCTCCCCACTTTTCTTGATGAGATATGATATCATTGAAATCACCGATTTTGAATGAACCATGCATAGTCTGTTAAACGAGATTAAAAAGATGCTTTTTCTACCACACATGGTGGAGCATAAATGCCAGAAAAAAGACCATTGGAAAGAGTTTGGAAAGTTGCAAACCTGTAACATGACATGCAAGTCATAAGTTGATGATCTGAGAATAGTGACATCCATGGGATCTTTCGTCCAAAGCAACAGCATGCCTCCACTTTGACCTACCGAGTCTATACCATAGAAAGTATCAAATGGTGACTGACGCCAGCATAACTCCGCTGAGTGATGATCAAGTTTGGTTTCTAGAAGAATAACCATATCAGGCTTATATTCAGTTAAGGTTTGAATGATTGCCTTACGTTTCCTTGTAGAATTTAATCCTCTGGTGTTCCAAGCTAACAAATGTGTTGGACGAACAGCATGTGGAATGAGAGAATCAGCCATTTGTTGTGTGATAAACCTATAGTATTGGATTTCAGAACCATAAAGGCTGATAGCTTTAATTTCAAAAGAGAAATTAATTGAAGAACATAAGCCATCCAGTATTAGCAAAGCTTCCTCTTTGTTCTGAACTGTTGAGGAGAACGTTGGTCCTTGAGTCATCCAAAGCAAATGAAAGTGATATGTACTGGTAAGTTAAATTGTAGATATAATAGGCGAATGGAATATAAAGAATGGGTTAGAAAGAAAAAAATAATTTTTAAAAAATTTGTACTAAAGCAGCTGTTACAAACAGTATTTCAGGTGCTCTTAGTTGGTTACTAGTTTGTTATCTTCATAATGTTCCCATCTACGATGTTCAAACAAGGAAGTAGATTGAAAAAAGTTTAGGTGTCTAATTACTATTGGTGGAGACATCCTGTGGCAACAAAGTGGGGGCAGCAGATATGAAAAATCGATACAGAAGAATTTTTTTATCTTTGGGTTCATTTTAAGGAGTTCCCCTTAGGCATTTATCAATTTGATGCTTTGTTGGAAGTCGAAGTACTTTATATTTTTTGTCACAAAATTGGAATACTTCGTTAACAAGTGGATGGGAGCGCATCAATAGAATTCTTTCTCTTTATAATTAATGGTACTTGTCCGAAATTTACCATCTTAGCTAACAAGTGATATCAGAGAAAGAATAAACCTTTAATGATATTTGAAAGCACCTTCCTAGTATTAGTTGCATTTGTTTTGATGTGGCTTTACAAATACAATTTGGTTTACTTACCAGTTGCATCTCTTGCGGTTTTCCGTGGCTATTGAAGATGTGCAGAATAAACAGAAGAGGAGATTATAAAAGATAGCGGTTGCTTAGCAACTAGCTTTGCAGCCCTTGATTGTTATCTGTTTTAAAAGAAAATGTGTAGCTGAATTTTATGGCTGGAGAGAGATGACTGGTGACTTTGGGAAAGCTCTTTGTTGATAGATGGATGGATATGAGCTTTGACTTGCAATTTTGGATTTCCTGTGCCATATTTGATCAAGTCTCTTGGTATCTCCTTGACGTGGTCTTCATTGTTTCAGCTTCTTGGTCTGTAATGGCTTTGGTTTTTGTCCCTAAAGATTGACAGGCCTTAGGAAATTTATAAAAATTCAATGCTATAGATCATTTGAAGAATTCGGAATGTCTTTTAATAAAAGAGGTAAAGTTCTCCTTTCTGTTTTCAGGTGACATTCATGTGCAATGCAGTGATCTTTTGAGACTTTTTGAGTATGCGGGTTTTCCTCCAGATGCCGACTATTTGTTTTTGGGAGATTATGTTGATCATAGCAAGCAGAGTTTGGAGACCATATGTCTTTTGCTTGCATATAAAATCAAATATCCGGAAAACTTTTTACTTCTAAGATGAAATCATGAGTGTGCTTCTATAAACACGATATATGGATTTTATGATGAATGTAAACGACGGTTTAATGTGAGACTTTGGAAAGCTTTCACCGATTGTTTCAACTGCCTTCCTGTTGCCGCCCTTGTTGATGACAAAATATTGTGCCTGCACGGTGGTCTTTCCCCTGAACTCAATAACTTAGATCAAATAAGAAATTTACCCCATCCAACCGACGTCCACGACACTGGCCTGCTTTGCCATTTGCTGTGGTCAGATCCTGATAGAGATTAAAGGGGTTGGGGTATGAATTATAGAGGAGTATCATACACTTTTGGTCCAGATAAAGTTGCAGAATTCTTGTCAAAGCATGATTTGGACCTTGTTTGTCGTGCTCATCAGGTACTTGCCATGCTGATTTTTCTTCGTTAGGCTTGGGAATAGAAATATTTCCACAGTACTAACTGTCACTCGATGTATGCTGATTTTTCCTTCTTAGGCTCAGAAGTCAACTAATTAATGGCACTAACATAATGGCTGCAGGTTGTAGAAGATGGGTATGAATTTTTTGCGGACAGGCAACTTGTTACTATTTTTTCGGCACCCAATTACTGTGGCGAGTTTGACAATGCTGGTGCAATGATGACAATTGATGAGAGCTTGATGTGCTCCTTCCAGATTCTCATGCCAGCAGATAAGAAAGCCAAGTCCTTGGTGTGGACGAAAATGTCACTGGCTTCCTTGAATGTTCCTTTCAATCCATCATGTAATGGAGCATAAGAAATGGAAATGTGCATTGTCCTACTTGAAACGACGTAATCTCTAGGCAAACAGCTCGTTGTGGTGTTGTTCCATATGTTAGATCATGTGCACTGATGCTTCAGATGTTGTAGGTGTGTTATTTTTGAATGAAGACACTCAATATGCAATTGAAATTTGCACTGGAGTCACAATTTAGTTGCTTATTCCTGTCTCTTTATTCTTTGAGAGAAAATTTAAAATTCTTAAATCCGGACTAGATATAAAATTCAGTATGAATGGATTATTTCTGTTATTGGTAGAAATTTTATAGACTCTTTAAATTTTAGGAATCTTAATGTAAAGACCGTCTCATTAGAGGATATGGTTTGCTTTATGAAACAAACAGAAGAACCAGATTTCATAGCAGCTATCATAAATTTTCTCGTCCACTGGGTCATCATTTTATCAGATATTACCGTTGTTATATCTGTTTGTTTCTTTGAAGATTGTTCATGGCAATAGCTTGCTCCTGTGTCAAACTAGAGTGACACCTGGACTTGTATTTTTGTCTGCAATAGACAGATTGGAATTTAAAACTTTGATAAATGTGACTACTTTCACTAGTTTGAACGCGTAGTCTATACTAAGTTCGCAGCAGAAGTATGAATATCAGTGAAAATTTATTCAGGGAAAGGGAATCTGTTGGCTCATAACCTGAAATCTTGTCTCAAAAAACATGTTACCTGAACTTTTTTCAATCACATAGAAAGGCCTAGCACAGGAAGTCAAAAAGATAATAGATAATTAACAACTTAAATATAGGTGCGATGCAAAGTAAAGTTTCAATTTTCATAAAGGATACTTTAAATTAGTTGCATTTATAGTATTTAATTTTTCAGACAGATTCCTATTATCTTGGATTTGGTGAGGATTTTAACTTCAACAATCTAAATTTCAAGAATAGCTGAGATAACTCGTCAAATTAGACTACAAAACTGCCTTGTTGAACTTTCTTTTTAGGAAGAAACCTAATTAAGCACCCCTCTTGAATTTGTATCATATATTTTGTGTAGTTACATTAGACAACAATTCACCAAATGTATAAGTAAGTTATTGGGTGGAAATTGTACCTGCTTTGCTCTTTTGCATTGATGATGTGAATGGTTTGTTAAATTTGTGGATTATTCAATGGCAGCAAGTTCTGGTGACCTTTGAAAACACATTCTTATGTAAATGTATTTTTTGCGGTGTCCCTGCTGCCGACAACTGGAGAATGGTGGAAAGTAAATTTAAATATATTTAGCAATTGGAATGTGTTTGTACATGTCTTGACAAATGACAATATAGGATCTCACAGGTGGAGTCAGTTCTGGAAGCCACCTCCTCCAGATTTGGTACCAAGAAAGCTATTGCTTAGGCTCTTGACCTGGTAGTCCTTGCAGTAGATAGAGCTCGATTCATGTTCACATGCTCGTACCAATAGTCCAAGTTCCTTCATGGTAATGGTGGTCTTTTGCAGTGTCAGTGCCCTCACGTCGAATCACTTGTAATGATAGTGTAACTTTGTGTGTCACAATGAGATGCAAATTTACAGATTGTTCAAAGTATTCCCCTTCTCGATGTCAGTTTCATGGGAAGGCTGGTTCCTTGGTAAGTCAACATCATAAAAGAATGTCTTCTTAAGATTTTGCTGATGAATTTTTGAATTTATGCCAAGTTACCTTTTGCTAAAGAAGTAAAACCTACATAGCTAATAGCAGTGATAAAACTGGGGAATCGTAGGCTGTCAGCAAGTGCCCCCGGCTTAAGAAATATTCACCTTCATCAGGTGAAATCCTTTGGTCCACAATTGGCTACGAGATACAGGGCCAGTTTATGTATAACTGAAGTCCGCCCGTTGTTATGACTTTATGAGCCTATTCTTCATTCATATGACCTGATCTTGAGATCATGTTGCACTGTAAGAAGAGCAGGTTTGCGAGTACTTATGTTTCCTATGTAAAAGGTGCACGGAAACCTGGTGCTAACTTTAAATAGCTAACGAATATGATCCTGATTATGAAAAGTCGAATTTAAAATCAATCTGAATTAAGACTTGACACTATTTGCTTTGTTTGATACAGCAAAGTAAATAATACATCAGCTTAAAAAATCCCACAATAAGAAGAAGAAGAAGAAGAAAATTACGTATCGTATCTATCCTGGCTCCCGACAAGGTATGTGAATCTGACTTATGGGATGCTCGTGCACTAGTGAAGGCCTGTAAAATAACTGCGCCTTAGCTAAGTGGGCTCTGAAGGTATTTCCCGTGTGCAAGTATTCCACTAAAGTCGGTAAAAAATTTACTGAAAGGGCCTGATAATGTAGGGGACTTTATTAGAATAAGTTGCGTGATTTTATTTCAAGTCTTCTTCTGGTTCAAATGTGCTACTTTCTACCGTATATGCTATTTGTGTACAAATATGATAGTCTAATTGTTCTACTTCCGTTTATATATAGTATTTATGGCAAGTACCAACTTTCATCCATATATATATATATATATATATATATATATATAAGACTTTCGTCCATGTGCTATGGTGATTTGTGCCAATATGGATAAAGAGGGTGTAGAGGATGTGTTACACAATAACTATCTATTCACTTTGCTAAATAAATAAAGTTATAAAGTATAATAAAACTGCTATTATTATAAAATGGAATAAAACTGGAGTTAATGACATGAATGATATTTAAACTTTGGTAAAATATACAATTATGTACGTAAACTTTGAAGTTGATTGATTTACTTTCCGAAAGAACTTTATATATACCAATAGTATCTCCATCAAATTAGCTAACACCATCATCATGCGTGTTGTTTTTAACCAATATGATGGAGGTACCGTTGGCATCATAGAAAGTCCTTTCAGCTATTAATTTGATCAATTTTAAAGTTTTAGTTACTAAATTGATGAATTTTAAAATTCATATCTCTAATTACATATTAGGAAAATGCTGCATTTGGTACTTGAAGTTTAGTGAAAAATCTAATTAGATACTCAAACTTTTAAAAGTTCAATTTACTACTTGATTGAACTTTTTTGCTTCAAATCAGTACTCGAACTAACTAACTCTGTCCATTTCCGTCATCCAACGTGTACCCATCCACCAACAATTGCTTGCAATGTATTTCATTAAAAAAATAAAAGACCTAACCCTAGTAAACATCCACTCACATTCATCTCAAAAACAATGCTAAGTTCTTCTCCTTCTTCTTCTACACCTTCCATTCTCCATATCCTACCTTCCACATCTCTACCATACAATCTTCTCAAAATCTATCCATGTGTCCTCCTCCTCCTCTCCCAATGTAGATACCCCCAAAACCCTAAAACAAATCCACTCCTTATTCCTTAAAATCGGCCTCCATAACTCTCACTATTTCCTTTCTAAACTCATCGAATTTGCTGCTCTCTCGCCCTTTGGTGATCTTTCCTATGCTCTTTCCCTCTCTGATTCCATCAACAACCCGAACCCCATCATATGAAACACAGTCATTCGAGGGTTTTCCCTAAGTAATAGACTTATATTGAGTTTAGAGCTTTATATGAGGATGGTTTCGTCTAATGTGTTGCCTAACAACTATACTTTTCCGTTTGCTTTGAAATTGTGTGCAAAATCTGGTTTGACCCAAGAAGGGAAACAAATTCATGGGCATGTTATGAAACTTAGGTTAGAGTCGCATGATTTTGTTTGTAGTTCTCTTATTAATATGTATGCACAGAATGGTGAATTAGGTAGCACAAGTTGTTGTTTGATAAAAGTTCTTCAAGAAATATGGTTTCTTTAACAGCTCTAATAACCGGGTATGTGAGTAAGGGTGATATGGACAGTGTGAGGGATATGTTTGGTGGTGGAGATGCGCTAATCATGGAGGTGGCGCAACGATACTTGCCATAGTGGGATGGTGTCGGATGGTGGTTCAGAGAGATGAAGACAAAAGGCCAAACAATGTTCGATAAGGTCCAACGGTGAACATTGTAATGTTGACATCCATAAGTTAGGTTATTTAAGTGGTCGTCTTCTTTTATATTTTTAATGAAATGACACTTGGCAAACAACTACTGTGTATGGATACACATTGGATGACGGAAATGGATGGAATTAGATCAGGTACTAATTTGGAGCACAAAAAGTTCAATTGGGTAAACTGAACTTTTAAAAGTTCGGATATCTAACTGGATTTTTCACCAAAGTTCATATACCTAATCCGGCATTTTTCCTAGCATATTTTATTAAGGTTTAGGTACCATTCTCAACATCTACCTATTAAATTGTAATAAGATTTTTATTATTATAAAAAAAAAGTATTTTAAAAGAAAAAAAAAAAATATTTCTTCATATCCTTAGCTAAGTATACCTATAAGGAGGGCAAGGTGGAACCTCATTGAACAGCTAATGATCGTTGTATTCCTGTAGTTATTTGGAGATAAATCCTCAAGGAAAAAGGTAAAGTTAATTATGTGCCTTTAGATTTATGCCACCTGCCTGCCTTTGCGTTTGTCTGGGAAGAAGTTTGATGGTTGGTGTTGGGTTAAGAGGTCCATCGATGGAGGGAAAAAAAAGAGACCAGCAAGTCATTCAGTAAACTATTATCTAGTGCAATTTGAATTTTAGGCCGGGTTTATTTAATAATAAAATTCGGTTTTGATCCGGAGCGGATTAAACCAACACATGATGGTCTGCCAATGTGGAATGGAGTAATTTGTTTGGTATAATGTATAAACACAAATGTGAAATAGAGTGTCTGCAAAATTCTATCAAACATGTTATATTAATATCCGATTACCATAAAGTTTTAATCTATAACATTAAAATGGATGGAACACTTTTGCGTCTTCAATATTTTTTTTAATTTTATATCTTCAAATAATACCTATTTTATGTATATTTCATACCATTACTTTTTTGGAAGACTTTTTTCTGGTGGAATACTTTATAAGAATTCAAATACTAACAAAATATCATCTTTTCTTTTCAATGAATCTTGTACATAAAGAGTCAATATCGTGAGTGGTGTCTTAACTTTGTCAAAATATATAATTAAGTATCTAAACTTTGAAATTAGTCAATTTAATATCTAAAAAAACTTATCACGCACACCAACAGTACTTCCATGATATTGATTAGTGAACGCGAATAGTGATTTCAATAACTAAATTGATTAATTTTAAAGTTTATATACCAAATTGATCAATTTTAAAATTTAGATACTTAGTTACATATTTTGTCAAAGTTTAGATATTATTCGTAACATTTATCCTCCATAATATTACTTGACAATTTACTATTTTTAGAAAATCATAAAATGGGTGCGATGTCCCATTATTTGCAATTGAAAAGCGGGGTTAATGATTGCCTTTTCATCTCTTGAATTTACCCGTAATCATATATCAAGGTAACTGTTACAACTTTCCATTTGCCAACCTCTTAAATTCAAAATCCTAAGGGTGTTATGAGCAAAATCCCATTCGATTCTATGATAAGTTTCTTCCGTTTTATTTTTACATTTAATCTATTCGATTTATTTAATTTGTAGTATTTAGGAAATTCATATGCTGTAAAATAAGGTTATGCCTAAGCATTTATCTATTCACAATACACATGGATAAACTCATTTTAGGAGCAACGTCATGTTGTATATAGTTCGTAGTCATCGTTTTAGAAAATGAAGTGTGAAAAGGAGCAAAAAGTACGTTAGAACATTGATGTGACACTTTAATGGCTAAAGGTTGTGTAAATAATTGAGACAAAATTGATGATATGAGTTCAAGTTTTGTGGGAAAAGGGGGATGAATACCTATAGAAAAAAAAAATAAAGGATGATAAAAATGTGCAGAGCATCAAAACTTAGGAAACTTTTATTATCTCATCACAAGATCATTCAATAAATCATGTAATCATTAAAATAAATACAATAATTAACACATTAACTATTTTAGTGATTCGATTATAATTAAATATAGTATAAGCCATTAAATAATAACTGACCACTCTTGTCAAAATTAATGACGAGATCATAGAATTTTCACAAAAACTTAACATGGCATAATAATGAGAGTATATATAATTACACATAAAACTCAAGCAAGTAGTGGAGAGCACATCGTAGAATTTCCCGTCATAATTAAGAGTCTGTTTGGTTCGTATATCATTTTGGCGTCTTATTTTTATCGTTTTCAAACCGACACTTATTGAGAAACATATACAAATGAAAATGAACATTTTCACTCATAAATTAATTAAACAAATAACATACAAATAAAAATTAAACAATCCAAACGTACCCTAAATAATTAAAACACTCCTATTCAATCTCTTTGTTGAATGAATAAAATTATAGTGGAATCACTATTATTGAAGAATGAAATTGAATAGATTGTAATAAATTTTTTCATTTATTGAATTTTTATTTTAATGAGTACTTTAGAAAAATAAAAAAAAAAATTCAATTTAATATTGAATTATTACTCATAGATTTAAATAATAAATTATTAATTTTTTTTTAATAAGGGTTGCTTATGGTATAACTGTTGCGAGAACTAAATGTTAGCAATGCTTTATAAGAAACAAAGTGATAATAAAATTATTTATTATAAGGAAATGATGGAACAGTAAAAATACACATATAAAAAATAAAAAATAAAAAATAAAAAAGATCGAAGCAAAATAGATGCCAGTGATGTTTGGGAGGGGGATAAGAAAGCAAAATGCGCACTAATGAATGGATGATGAATATCAAGACATTGAATCAACACCAACCCCAACCCACCCCCAACCCCACCCCACCACCCACCCCCAAAGAAAGAAATATGATTATTAATTATAATATATATAATTTCTCCACAATCTATTCCTCTAGCAAAAAAACCTTCCATGGGACTCCAATAACAAGCCTGTCTGATCGAATTTTCAGGGATGGGTTAAAATATTGTCTAAATACAACTAAATCTCATACATATATACATATATACATATATATATATATATAAGGGGACGGACCTAGAGGAGGACCGAAAGGGCATAGTCCCCCTCCCCTATTAGAAAGAAATATGATTATTATAATATATTTAAATAAAAAATATATATTATATTTATATTTTTATAAAGTATATTTAGGACTTTTAAAGAATCATAGAACAATTCCTGAAATAATAGACAAAATCGAAAAATATATAAAAGAGTAAGTCGAAGGATAAATTGTTATGAAAATTTAATAATAAGTATAGTAGGATGAGCACAAATTTTGAAAGAATTATAAGAAGCAGCAATTATGATAGGAACTTTACGAGTTCTTGCAAGCAGTAGATAATCGAGAAACTGGATATTAAATTGAATAAAAGAGATGCATATAACTTAATATTAAATTGAAACTATTAAACAAAGTTTAAGGTATAAAGATAACATCGCTTTGATACTAAAATAAAAATTTTTATATCACGGGAAAAGATTTCATGGTAGGGATAAATATATATTTACGTCTGTTGTATATAAGTGATATAAGTTATGATTGTAAGTTTGTTGGTTGATAATAAGATGTTTTATTGGAAGCATGTTGTAAACAAGTAGTTAAATTAGGGTAAAAAGACAAAGAAAAACGCGCAACTTGACCCCATGTTCATCACAAGCGTGATGATGCCTGTGATATACATTAACAAATTTTTAAAGGGAGATCACGGACATGATTTTCACTTGCGAATCTCATCGTGACCTAAATCATAGCCATGATCGAAGGCTTAATCCTTGATCATGGCCATGATGCGGCCAGTGATGAGAATCACGACCCCCGTCATAGCTGTGATAGATCTCTTAGTACTATTTTAAAAAAAAAAAAAGAAAAGAAAAAGAAAGAAAGAAGGAATAAGTTAAAGTATATGTTTACACTAAGTGTTATTGGAATTATATAGTGTGTTAATAAACTTAATAACTTATTAGTTTGAACATGGATTGTAAGTACAAAGTAAACTTAAGTTCAACTTAACTTAATGAACTTTAGTAAGCTAAAATGAACTAAAATGATTAAGACTATTCAACTTGGATAAGTTAAGTTAATATAGACTTAATAACTTGTAATTAACTTAGATTAATATGCTAGACTAAACCATGGGAGTATATTGTTTCAAATATATGTTTGTTAGAAAAGTGAATTTTTAATATGAATTTATTGAAAGTGGGTAATTATAAGCAAAGGAAAAGAAATGAATTAACAAACAATCGAGAACTATTCGTATCTTGGCATGATAATTTTCACAGCCACGGTGGGATCACTACTTTAGTATATGATCAAATAAGTTTTTAATATAAGTTTGATGTATGTTAAATAATTTAATTGCTTATATAAGTTTAATTCTTGAACAGATATGGATAGTTAATATATTCTCTGCTTTTGTTTTGGATAGGATAAGCATCCTAAATAAACTAAAACTTAAAGATGACTTAATAATTGCTTGATGCTTGTGTGTGGTCATTGAATCTGGTTCGAGAAGTGACAAGCTTGCTTAGCAATGCCGGCACAACAGTTAAGCACTTAAGCTACCCCCTATTGTTGATATGATAAATCATAGGTGGCTCGTCGAGCACTTATGAAATAGCCATGAAATTCCTTAATTTATATATATATATATATATATGTGTGTGTGTGTGTGTGTGTGTGTGTTATTGAAATGAAATATATATATATATATATGTGTGTGTGTGTGTGTGTGTGTGTGTGTGTGTGTGTGCGTGCTTAGTTAATATAATTAGTGAATGTGTTATACATGTGTTATTTTGTATGTGTATAGTATTATGAAATTAATATTATTGTTTGATATGTATAAATGTGTGTATAATGTAATGAATAGGTGTGTCTTTTTCAAATTAATATGCATGTGTAATGTTTAAAATTTAATCAATTTACTTTGAATTGCTTAGAATTATGATAGAAATTTGGCAAACTTTAAACCTACTTTTTAAGCCTAAATACAACTCAAATGCATTTGAAATTTGCCCAAATTACTCCTAGGACAAATATACCCCTAATGGTCAATTTTGGATGACAAATGACTTTAATTGGATAAGTTAAGACCTCATTTTTGACAGCCCCATTTCCCATACGAATTTTCATTCCTTTTCTTTCTTTCTTTCTTTCTTCCTTTCTCATCCCAAAATCTTAAACCCTAAGCCAAGATTTATTACAAGCTTTAGGCTTTGAACATCATTCCAAGCCAAGATTTAGTCATGTGAGTTTAATGCAAACTTTATCTTTTATTTTATGTTCTATATTGTGTTTGTTTGTAAATATTAGATAGAAATGATTTTGAAGTGATAATTGGTGTGGGATTGATTTGGTGCTTTGATGGTGGTTTAAACAAGACTATGTGGCTAATGGAATAGTTGTGTATATCTTATATGAGTGCTTTGGAAGATTGAAGAATTGAGTAGTTAAGATGTGAATTTGAAGTGTGATTAGTGTTTTGATGATTAGAAGTAGAATTCATGTTGTTAGGATAGTGTTTGGATCATATAACAAGCTTTAGAAAGTTTGGATTAAGTTTGGGGAATTTTTGAAAAATGAACAAAGTTGTAATAAAACAGGGGAAATCAAAAACATTTTCGTATAGGCTAAAATTTGAACGTACGCCGGCATCTGGGGCTTCTACGCCGCCGGCTTACAGGCGGTGCTGGAAGCGAACAGAAGCAAATTGCTTAAAGCTGTTCGAACGCTGCCGGCTTTCATTGGAAAAGTCAGCCGGCGTTCATTTTTTCACATTGTACACCGGCTACTGGGATTCAAAGCCGCCGGCATAGAGTGAAAAGCTGTCAGCATACATATATAAGCTGTCGGTTTATACCTCTCTGTAAACTTTTGAAAATTTGGATTTTTCATTCTACACCGGCTCAAAGCCGCCGGCGTAGAATGAAGGCAGTCGGCGTACCCTTGAACGCTGCCAGTGTTGGCAGTGTTGATTTTCAGAGTATCGAACACCGATTCAAAGCCGCCGGCTTTAAGTGCCGGCATGTCCCCTACGCTTTTGAATTTTAAAAACTTTCTTTAAAATTTTCCGAAGTTTGATATATGATCAATTAAGTATTTGTTAAGCGATCTAAGATATAATAGGATGTTTAAATGCTTTATTATGACTTTGTATTAATTTATTTGGATTTCTTTGATTTATTTATAATTTCAACTAGTTAATTAGTGCTTAAGCTAAGTGTGAAATTCAATAATGATTTAAACAGTGATAGATCCTCGCTCAGTCAACCTCGTTAATTCCCGAGTTATCTCAGGTATGCAGTAACTTGCTTGTCTCTTTGCTAAGATAGGCATCAAAATCAAACTACTTTAAATTAAGTAAATCCTATTGATATATGAGTGTTGATTATCTTTGTTTGCCATTGAATCTGGTTCGGAGAGCTGCACACTGCTCAAATTAGGGGCAGGATGCTTTCTCGTTAATGGATAGAATTATTTAGGAGATATGAGTATCCGAGCTGCTCATATCAACCCCCTGAGCATCGTGATACGTTACTCAGGATCCCCTAGTATTACTAGCTATGTCGGAAGGTGGGGCTGCCTAGTCTGTATGAACAGTAGGGACCACTCAGGGAGGCGGACGTAATACTAGATCCTTGTTGTCCGGAGTTTGAATACTCCCGTGTTGTTTTACTAACTAAAGACTTAATAATAAACAAGTGATTGTTGTATAATGCATTTAGCCTAAGAATGTGTGATCCACTTCGCATTTTGTATTCGTTACTTGTGTACTGGGCCTTTGGATCATATTTTATCCATTTCAGGTGATGATTCTGATGAGTTCTATACGAGTATGGGGTATGGAACCGACTTTGAAGATTTTCTTAATGGGTTGGAGGATTAGAGATGACCATGGACTCAATGGAACCCTGTGAATGTAATAGATTAGATGTGATTCTTTTTTGTTGATGATGTAATTATAGTGTTAGTTAAGTTGTGTTTTGAGGATTTTGGTTAAGGCTTGTAAGAAGCCTTTGGATGTAATATGTATATCTATATATATATATATATGTGTACTTAGCTATTTAGAAGTTAAGTTGTACTTCCTTTGTAAGATGTGTTGGTAGTGTAGCTTTGCTTAAGGTTTTAAAAAAAAAAAATCTATGTTTTCTATTATATTATCTATATGGAATTAGATAAACAATTACTCAAACAGTTCTTTTAGGCAACCTTACATATAATCTTATAGGTTATATGTGGTTGGAGAACTATTATCGCCTATTTTAAATTTAGGGGTGATAGCGGGTCCTCACAACTTAGGCCAACCTTTATCATTGAAAATGATTATTCATAAGTGGCTTGGCCATTAACTGTTAGCAGAAGTTGTATTAGATAATGTAATTTATGGGCTCTGTTGCTCTACTTCATCACAATGGACTAATATGAATAAAGATGTGTAACGATAGTGACCCCTAGATGAAGCTATTATTATAGATGGCCATATAAGAGATATAGGTATTCAGGTTGCTCATATCAACCTCTTAAGCAGTTACTGCTATTCAAGACCTCTATATTCTCAATGGCTTGATCTCAGAGTGTGAGTACTCTAATGTTGATTTGCTTACACTTTAAATTAAAGAATCAATTTATTAGATGATGCATTACATTAGACTAAGCTTGTGTTTCATTTTATGTGTGCTTGTGTTATTGTTGTACTAGACTTTGACTCATTATTTTCTTCTTTCCAGGTACTGATTGGATGATGGTAATTATCTCAGGTATGGAATGACTCCAGAGGATTTCGTTGAAGAGTGAAGCGAGTTAGGTTTGCTGGACTTCGTTTTATTTTGTATCAAAATTGGATTTATCTTTTGGAACTTGTATTTTTCTTTAAGGGCCTAGTTGTAGAGTCTACAATTTGTATTTAAGCTTTAAAAGCTTTGTTTTACCATCATTATAAGGTATTATTTGATATGAGCTACCTAGTAGCGTGGTTTTGATTTTGAATTTTGAATTAATCAAGAGGGTAGCTTATGGTTTTGTTTTGAAGGTTAATCAACTCATGAGAGTAGAATATGACATGTTTTTACAAAACTAGTTTTACTGTTGCTAAATCCAATTATTTTCATAACTTAATTATATGATTTCAGAACTTAAAAGTGGTTAGCAAATGTTTGCAATAAACAAGTCCTCTAAGGTAGCCTATGCGTGGTTTTATTGGTGGTATTGGACACATCTAGACCTTGTTTCAAGGTGTGACATCAATATAAATTTAAATTGAGTTTATTTGGACGATGATAAGGTATCAGTATTTTTGTAGTAAAAGTGTTCTTAGATTACATGGTTTAGAATATATTATTATCTAAATTATATATTTAAGCAATTAATTATTTAAATGAAATTAAGAGAAATAACTTTTTGGAAATTGTGAAAAAAAAATATTTTTCCTATATGTAAAAAGGACATACTTTTTATTGTTAATTGAAAATAACATAGTATCATTATATTACAGTACATTTATCAAATTCAAAATGGATTCGTCTAGGGAAACGCTCCGATGTAATTAATTTTTCATATGGATAGTGAATAGTCACAGGTAAAAGAGTTGCATGGGATAAGGTAATCATGAACCCTTAAGTAATATACCTTGTAGCTCGTACTGTTTATTGACCATAATTCATGAATCCAGTTACAATAGGAAACATATTATAAAGATCTATGAAGAATTTGATGTTTGTTTCTTATACTAAATTAAACAAAAAAATCAAGCATGCATTATAATACGGGTTAAAGCAGGCTAACTTCTATAACCTAAGGGTCGAAACAAGGCGAGGTAAATTGCCCGCATAACTTGCTTACACAACTCTAATAGACAGTAAAGAAAATAGTAGTCTATATAAGTATCATTGAACCAAATTATTTGCTCTCCACTCTACCATTGTCTCAATAGAGAAATTTAACTTTGGACTAGTCTTCTTATCTTAATGAGCACCATAGTTTTATAGGTTAATGTAGCAAATGATACATGAACTTTGCTAAAATATACAATTAAATATTTAAACTTTAAAATTTATCAATTTAGTATATGAACTTTGAAATTAATCAATTAGGTACCTAAAAGAATTTTTTGTACATGCAAATAGTACCTCCATAATATTTGTTAGTGTAAATGAAAAGTTCTTTTAGGTACTAAAATGATCAATTTTAAAGCTTAAATATTAAATCTATCAAATTTAAAGTTTAAGTACCTAATGGCATATTTTACCAAAGTTTATGTATCATTTGCGATATTTACCCTAGTTATATGCATAAAGTTTTCAATTTTTGGTCATAGTCAATGATAATAAATGACCCAAGAGGAGTTTTAATAAAATTAAAAGGCTTCGTCTCTTTTATTGATGGATACAAGCGATGCAAATATCTTCAACAGCTCATATGTCCATCAGTCTCTAGAATCATCCAAGGGTTGAGATTAAGTACCAAAATACATATTGAGCCTTCTCCTCATGAAGATTTCTAAAAAGGTCAGCACTATGCTAAAATCAATTCAAGAAAGAATACAAGTGAAAGTATATGAAAAATGCTCGAGACTTATCATCAGCACCGATATGCATCTGACATGTGTTTGATTATATATAACAATCTCACCCTACAAATCGTATTAGTAATAAATATTCATAATAGAATATCATATACTTTACCAAGTGATAATGAAACTTTCATACTTGCCTTAATTTTTAGGGTTTAATACTGCCAATGATACTTAAATTTTGATAAAATATGCAATTAGATACCTAAAAACCTTGAAATTAATCAATTTTATACCTAAAAAGACTTTTCGTTCATACTAATGGTATCTCTATCAAACTGGCTAAACCATCATTCTACGTGGCATCTTTAACTGATATGACAAAGGTACCATTGGTATACATAAAAAGTTCTTTTAGTACTAAATTGATCGGTTTCAATTTGATCAGTTTCAATTTCAAAGTTCATGTACCTAATTACATATTTTGTCAAAGTTCATATATCATTTACAACATTTACTCTAATTTTTTTCACAAATGAAACTTCTATAATTATATTGGATAACATCACGAATAGTACTGAACTTTGGCAAAATATGTAATTAGGTATCTAAACTTTTAAATAGATCAATTCAATATCTGAACTTTAAAATTGATTAATTTAATACCTAAAAAACTTTGAAATTGATCAATAGTACCTAAAAAAACTTTACGAAAGTACTGTTGGTATGCACGAAAAGCTTTTCAAAATACTAAATTGATCAATTTTAAAGTTCAGGTACCTAATTGTATATCTTGTTAAAATTTAGGTACCATTCCTGATATTAACCCATTATTATTTGGTATACACTATATTATTATAATATTTTTAAAGAGTAATTATCATATTTGATATTTAAATTTTCCTTTATGGGAAGATATAATACCAATTCAATCTTAGCCACCAATGAAAATTTGGTTTAATGTCACAAATGGTACCTAAATTTTGATAAAATATGCAATTATGTACCTAAACTTTGAAATTGGTTAATATAATATCTGAACTTTGAAATATATTAATTTAGTACTTGAAAAACTTTTTGTGCATGCACAATAATACCTCCACCAAGCTCTTTTGGGTACTAATTTGATCATTTTAAAGTTTAGGTACTAAATTGATTACTTTCAAAATTTAAGTATTTAATTACGTATTTTAACAAAGTTTAGGAACTGTTTATAGCATTTTCCCTTGAAAAATTCTCTCCATAGTCTAATCCATATACTTCAGTTTTTACCTTTGAAAGTGCACTATTCACTCGTAAATGATCGGTGTCATAATTTAAAATTACTAGGCTTCTTTTTTTTTTTTCTCTTATCTAGCATATCATTCCTTCCACGTGGCAGTTAGTAATAGGCGTTTGAAATCACCAGTTTAGCTTGATGATGACTGAACAAGAAATTTCTCCCTTTGTTGTTTTATCTCGCTTTGTAGTTTTTCGACAAGTTCTTAAAGATAAGATTGAGGATCACCGAGTTTAGCTTTACCTAGGTGAGTAGGTATAAGATAGATAGTATATGAAGTCTTATCTATTTTCTACCTTGTAAAGTATAAGGTATTGATTTTCTACTCAAAATCCACCCAATAGCATCTTATACCCACTTTATATCATGTATTCTGTAAAACCTATAGGATACAAGATACTATATGAAACCTATAATTTCTTTACGAAATCTTTAATTTTTTTCACTTTAAATTTCAATTTTATAATGATATATATAATTTCATATAGTAAGTAAAATTACTTTATTTTAATATTTTAAAACTAAAAAACTAGTGGAAAGTAATTTAAAAAGTAATATCTTAATATAACAAGTTCTGTAATGTGGGGAATTTATTTATGTGTGAAAGTTGGAATCTATAATTTTCTTTAATTGAAGGAAAAACAAAAGGAAAAATAATAAAAATTGTAAAAGAACGAATATATTTACTGAAATTTTATTAAAATATTTGTATTTCAGTTTGATTATCCATGGGTAATACATATAATATTTTTCAAGTTAAGTCGTTAAGGGTAATTAGAGGAATGTAGCATTATTAAAAACAAAATAGTTAAGACAACAAAGAATTATCATTGTCTTAACTAATATTTATGTTAACAAAAAGATTAGTACTAATAAATAATGCTATTATATTGTTAAAAACTTAATATTATTTTATCCAATTTTTAAAGGATAGGTATATGAGTACTCAAGGAATTTGTACCTTATATTTAGTAAAACACAAGTTTTAGAATGGGTACAAGTATGGAAAGCATATACTTGTACCCTATCCTGTGAGAACAAATTCCAAAAATTTTGTATCTAAACCTACCCACTAACTCATAATACCTACCCGAACCTACTCGATCAAGTAGGGTCTGGGTAGGTATCTTATGCTACAGGGTTACCCGCTCACCCTAGTTTTATTTGGCATTTGATTCTTTACTTTTTGATATTTATCTTGAATAGAATTGATGACTAAATAATCATGATTTCTCTTTTCTTTTATCTCTTAAATATCATTAAGTTTCTTCAAATATTTTTTAAAAAATGATTTTGATATTTTTATCATAACGTGCGTGCTAAGTTTAAAAAAAATGGGGATATTGATTGATCTAATTCATCTCTATTTTTTTTAAATCATTTAGTTTGGTAATAACTTAGGTTCATGATTAACTACCTAAAATGGAAATGTGTTAATATACTATTTAAATTTTGCTCTATGTAGATGATGTTAAAAAATTGGGCTTTTGTTAAGTTTTATCGTCTTTATATCTTTTATCCATTATGAGTACTAACAAAAAGAAATAATACCAATCCGTTCACTTGATATGAATAACTATTCACTGATATTATTGTATTCAATGGCAATTCATAATGAATAATGATGAATAATAATTCATGTCTCCACCCCATAAATTATCATTTAATAGTCTATTTTTCAACTTTATCATAAATACTCCTGTCTTGAAAATAATACATATACAATTGCTCTTTCTCTCTCTATAATAAATAGAAGGGATATTATAAATATTTTATTGTTTACTCTATTAATTACTTGTTTTACTTTTTATACCAAGTGAACATTGTAATAGTCATTATAACTCTATTACATTTCCTTTGAATTGGAATTCTATTCTCCCATTATTCCACTCAGCGAAGTGAACGGACCATACATGCTTTTATGCGTCTGTTTGTTGTTTCATGAAACGAAAGATAGTTGAGATATTTTCTTATTGAGTTCACATTCACACAAGCTTCAAAATGAACTGCTTAAATGCTATTGCATTGGATTAGATACGAAGTGAAATGACTTTTAAGAATTCCCAATTAATCGAAACAAATCCAAAAGTAAGAAATCAAAGTAGGACACACTATAGTAGCTATCACTTACTATAGAGCTTCTACTTGCTAAATAATCAAAGTGAGGACACACTATAGTTCCTCCACTAATCAAGTAAGAAAGATCAAAGAAATATGCAACAAGAAAAATTGATTGCTCAAAATCAGTTCAAAGAATTTGGGCAAAAGAGCAAGCTTTTGCAGAGAGTTCTTGTTGTTTTTTGAAGTAGCATATTCTCTTTTCCTTTTAAATGCTCCAATTAAATAACAATATTATCTTCCAATGTTCAAAAATTTGTTGTGGTATGTTAGATAAGCTTCTCCTTAAATGTCGTGGCTTAATATCTTGAGTATCCTCTCAATTGATATCTTAAAATGAATTTGAATGAACGACGCTATAAACTTAGATTAGATCATAATAAACTGATGCTCATTGCTTGATATTTATCCTCAAAATCTAACTGATATTTGAAACACTTGATATTTATCTTTCATTTATACTATAGAAGATCTTCCATGCCTCGACTATCATAGACTTCATTGTGTCCCATAAAATAAGATAGTTTAACTCATGTTTATCTTGAAGCTCTTAAACATTAACTTGATCCCAATTTCAAATCCTCACGTGCATTGTTGCTCTGAACATATAAGGTAGTTGTTGTCTTAATAAAAACTTATATAACTTTGCAGCAACAATCAAAACAGATTTGTAGAGTCTAGTCTTGCATTACTTCTTATGAAGAATAAACTTTAATAATATTGATTTAATCCCCATGGATTGTAATCTAACTTAGTAGAACGTATGAATATATTACTCAAATGTATTTATCTTTTGGAGCTAGGTCTTGAAAATTCATTAAAACTTAATTTAAATAGAGGCTGTGATCATTCTATGCTTGAAGTCAAGATGAATGTGTCTACCTTATGGAGTACCCTTTGGGTTGAATTAAACTTATTTTGTTCTCCCGTTTTAGTCTCCAGATTTCCTTTCTAATTGTACTTTTTAGATTGAACTCATTAAACATTGAACATTTTGGATAAGCTTCTACGTACACTAATACCATTCATCATTTTATACTATTCATTTAAAATCTGCACACTTAATAATTTAATTAGTTCTTTTTTACTTATTTTGTTATCATCAAAAACTATCTTTAGAGAATAACAGGTTTGCTTACCGGTTGCATTTTTCTTGTGATTGTTTCATGGCTATTGAGGATGCACAGAATAAACAGAAGTTGAGATTATAAAAGACAGCGATTACTTAGCAACTAACTACTTTGTTGCCCATGATTGTTATCCATTTAAAAAGAAAATATGTAGTTGAATAGAAAGCCTATGACTAGAGAGAGATGACTAGTGGAGGTAAATGCATTATTTTTTATAATTATTGGCTAAGCTATGCCTCATAAGTGAGTTGTATGCATAAAGCATGCCACTAAATAGGTGGGGGGATTGTCTTAGCCCAAGTCGTCAAGTTTTGTTCTAATTTTAGGATGAAATATGGATCATTGGATTAACACAATTAAGTCGTGGTTGTCCAATTAAAAGTAAATTTCTAATCGAATGATAATTTCGTCGTGTTTTGGTAAATTTTTTCGATTATGATAAGTGGTAAATTTATCTAATTCTGATAAGTTTATCGCATTCTGGTTATATGTCTACTAGTTTTGTCTTTTAGTACTAAGTGGTAGTTTTGTCTTATTGTGGTAAGTTTATCCTATTTTGGTCAATTGATTTTACATTAACTTTTGGAAATTGTAAGTTCATTGTATTCATGTAAGTTCGTTCGATTGTAATATGTGTTATTTTGTTAGATTCTGATAACTTATTGTATTGTGGTAATTTTTTTTTATTTTTGTATGTAGCAGATTTGTCATATTTTGGAATGTTTATTGTATTATGGTAGATTTGTCTTATTTTGATAAGTTCGTTGCATTCTAGTAGTTTGTCTGGTAGTTTATTTTTTAGTACTAAGTAGTAGATTCATCATATTCTGGTAAGTTTGTTGCATTTTGGTAATTAATCTAGTAATTTTGTCTTTTAGTACTAAGTGGTAAATTTATCATACTCTGGTAAGTTTGTCGCATTTTGGTAGTTTGTCTTTTAGTACTAAGTAGTGAATTTGTCATACTTTAGTAAGATTGTCACATTTTGGTAGCTTATCAAGTAATTTTATCTTTTAGTACTAAGTGGTAGATTTGTTATACCTGGTAAGTTTGTTGCATTTTGATAATTTTTCTGTCAGTACGAAATGGTAGATTTATCTTATTATGATAAGTTTGACATATTTTGATTGGTCGATTTTATGCAAACTTTTAGAAGTAGTAAGTTCGTTCGATTCTAGTAAGTTTGTCCAATTGTGATATGTGCTATTTTTGTTGGATTTTGGTAGCTTTTCACGTTGTGGTCATTTGTCTAATTTTGGTATGTAGTAGATTTGTCATATTTTGTTAAATTCATTGCATTATGGTGATTTGTCTGTTAGTATTAAATAGTAAATTTATCAGGTTTTGATAAGTTTATTGCATTGTAATAAATATTTATGCATCCTACATTTATCTTTTTCACAGCCTTTAAAGCCAACTTGTTTGTTATTGTTGGTCGAAGATTAGTACCAGGTGAGAAATGGTGACTAAACATAAAACTAATTTTTTTTCTTAGCAAATCAAGTCTTAGTCTTGGTCTTGGTAAACTTTTTGTCCATCCCATTCCAATCAGAAAAGTGGATGTTACTTTAGAGAGAAAAGAACATGAGGGAAGTTCGTTGCTTTCTAGAAAATGCATATGTCTCATTATCGCATCAGTATGGAAAAATAACCCATCTTTTTCATAGCCTTTAAAGCCAACCTAGGGATCGACATGGTTCAAGTTAGACATAGGCATGGTTTGATTTCGAATGGGAAACTAAACCGGAACCAAAACCATCACCGGTAGTTCCAGAGCCGGCTATGAAACCACCGGTTTTACAATTCCTAGGCATTTCTTTCTCGTAGAACTAGTGGAATCGACGGTTTACCTGATTCCATTGAAAATAAATAAATAATGACAAATAATAGTAAATATATAATTACTAATATTTAAATTATTTCATATAAATAGTAAAATTTATTACTTATTCACAATATTTAATATGTTATTATCAATAACACAAATAAACATAGTTTAAAATCATATATAATTAGTTTACATAAACTTCTCGTAAAAGCAAAATTCATTTTCTTAATAATGTGAGACTATTTTTTGCATTGTAATTTTCTTTTTATCTTCTAGAGTATTTTACAATATCATAATACTAATTATAATTGATATTGAATGTATTTATATACATATAAATGTGCATTATAAATAAATTTTTAAAAATTTTGGTTAAATAATTTAATACTTTTAGATCTAATAATTATTTTGAATTTAAAATTTATTTTATTAAAAATTAAAATTTATTTATTTTGTTTTAAAAAAAAAAGATGGTTCCGTGGTTCCAAAATCGAAACCGGACCAAAACTATAGGAGAAGGTTCCAATTCCAGTTCCTGTTCCTCAATTTCAAGACCTAGAACCGGCAATTCTGGTTCCGGAACCGTGATGATGTCTAATTCAAATCGATTTTGGAACGGGATCCAAATCATTGGTTCATGGTTTTTGTTTCTGTGGAATTGGAATCGCTAAGGACGAGCTAGTTTATGGTTTCCAAGAACCGCCGGTTCTAACAATTTTAGTTTTATGGGAACATGAACCTTTTTTGTTTCTAAATCTGGGTAAATCTTTCGAATGCATGAATTGTACATATTTGGTCTTATCATCTCTTTTTCTTTTTCTTTTTTAATAAATATTGAACTAGTGTATGAGAAGTGCTAATGATCATGATTAGCTGTATATATTAGCTATCAATTCTGCTATAGTTTAGGCTAAATTATATGATTTTACAATTTACGTTTCTTCCCTTTTTTGTATATATTTCAGCCTATATATATAAGGCTTATATATTAGCTTCTATATAATAAAAGAATATATGTTACACACCAATTTCTAATTCATCTTTTCTTTTCTTTTCTTTTCTAGTTTTATCATGGTATCATAGAGATACCATTTTTCTTTCTAATTTCTCAATTCAATTTTCTTCATTACTTTAATACCTAATCTTTTCTAAGTCATGTCAAATATAGAAAACCATAATGATGTCTCTAGATCTTTTGAGAATCTTTTCAATGGTGCAATTATGTTGCTCGGTCCCAAGCTATGTCAAGTTTTCTAAAAGGTAGAAAATTATGGAGAATTATTATTGGAGAAATCCAAATACCTACTAAAATTACAGAAGAAACTGAGGCAAAATTTAGTGAGGGTCTTGAAGATTGGGATTCCAAAAATCATCAAATAATTACCTGGTTTTGGAATACATTGATTCCTACAGTCCATGAAGAATTTGGCTATTATAAATCCGCAAAGGAAATCTGGGACATGTTGAAACAACGATATGTAACAAATGATTTAACTTTTCAGTATCATTCGTCAAATGTTCTAAGTCGCATGATTCAAGAACCATGGAAATCTATTTGAGATTTTTATGCTCAAATGCGTTCTGTTTGGCATCAAATTGCTATGTCGGAACCTATTTGGGATACAACTGCAGATGCAATAAAGTTTCAAAATTATAGGAATGAAGATCGATTGATTCAATTCTTAATGGCTTTGAGAAACGAATTTGAACAGACATGAGCCAATCTTTTGCACACTATTCCATAACCTAATATAGATTAAGCTATTACTCAATTAGTTTCAGAAGAAACTTGTCTCGGCTCATGACATTCCCAATGTGGTGACATAGTTATGGTAGTAATAGATATAAACTCCACCTCACCAATTGTTGCCGCAACTACTCCTACATTCAAAATTGGATCTAATAGTTCTATTGAATGTCGTTATTGTAAGAAACCAGGTCATCATATTTTAGAGTGTCGAAAGTTAGCTTGCAAACAATCATCTACCTTTAATACTGCTCAATGTAACTCTACTATTGTTCAAACTAAATTTCCATAGTTTCGTAATTCTACAAAAATTGTTGCTTCCATTGCTATTATTGCCAATGATCCTATTGTATCCACTGATTCTACACCATCTAACATGTTAGTCTCAATGCATGATCTTTAAGCATTTTTGAACTATTATTCTTCTACTTCAGGTAACAATTTATCTTCTGCTATGTATATCCTACGAGGTAAATCTTCTTGGTTTTTCGACACCACATTTTGTAATCACATGACATCTGATGCTTCTTTATTTGTGTCTAAAGTCCTTGCACCTCATATTTCAAACATCTATGATGTTGATGGTTTCTCCATGTTTGTTTCTTATACTAGTCATATTTCTAGTCCTAAATTATCTCTTGCTGATACTTATCTTATTCCAAAAGTTGGTCTCGGTTTATTGTTGGTCAGTCAATTATGTGATACGAGTCTTGATGTTCTCTTTTCTTCTTTTGGTTGTGTTGTTCAGGATCCATAGACAAAACAGACCATTGGGACAGGGCATAAAGTTGGACGCTTGTTTGAGCTCATTTCTCTTCAAATTAATTCTACATTTGTGGTTGTTGCATCACCTGCTTCAAATCATCTAAACATTTGGCATTCTCACTTGGGTCATGTCTCATTTAATCGTTTATGTACTTTAGTTTCTAGTAGCAAATTAGGTCATGTGAAAGATGAACATGTTGATTGTTCATCATGTCAATTAGCTAAAAAACTCTTTTTTCTTTTTTGTATTAGTAATTTTATATCTTCATAACCATACGATTTAGTTCATTTAGACATTTGGGGGCCTGCTCCTATTACTACTTTTGTTGGCTCCCATTATTTTATTATATTTATTGATGATTTATCTAGATTTACTTGGATTTTCCTTACGCAAAATCGTTCTGAGTTACCTGAAATATATGATACCTTCGCAAATATGATTAAAACTCAATTATGTCGTACTATCAAAATACTTAGAACAATAACGCAATGGAGTATAAGGAGCATAATCATCTTAGGTTTCTCAACAAACAAGAGACGTTATTGCAACATTGTCTGGTACCTGTCAACAAAATGGTAGGCTGAGCAAAAACATAGACATATCTTAGAGTTCATGCTCTATTAATTTCAGCATCCTATCTATGATGTTTCTAGGGTGAGGCTACTCTTACAGGTGTCCATAATATAAATCGCATTCTTTCTTCCACCATTAATAATCAGTCCCCTTATGAATATTTATTTGGGTGCTCTCCTGATTGTAATTTACTCAAAATATTTTGTTGTGCTTATTTTATTCATTTGTAGCCTCATGAATACAATAAGTTAAAGCCTCGATCTAGATTATGTTACTTTCTAGGATATCTTGCTACTCATAAAGGCTATAGATGTTGGGATCTTATCTCATAATGCTTGCGTATTTCTTTTTTGGGAGCACAATTATTTTCTAGCATGTCTCAATTTTTTGTTACCTCTTTTTCTGCATATTTGACCAATCCCTCAATCAAATTGTTTCTTGAGGATTCTAATGCAGATACATCTCTTGAGCTCCATCCAACAACCAATGCCATGCCCTCTTCAAGTCAGTCTGTTACGTTTATTGATCCAGTTATTAGTACATCTTCAGAAAATCCTTCCTATTCCTATCCTGAAAGAGTAAGAAATCCTCCTAGTCATTTTCAAGATTATTATTGTTATTCCACCATTAATCCTTTTCATGAGTGTCAAAGTTTTCATGAGGCCTATTCTAATCCTATTTGGCAACAAGCCATAAAAGAAGAGTTGGAGGTGTTAGAAAAAATTAAAACTTAAGATTTTGTTGATCTTCCTTTGAGCAAATCCTTAGTTGGATGTTGCTGGATTTATATAAAATCAAGACTCATTCTAATGGGACAATTGAGCGATATAAAGCTCGTCTTATTACTAAAGGTTATACACAAGAATATGGAATCGACTACAAGGAACTTTTGCTCCAATTGCTCGGCTTACCTTTGTTCGTAGTCTTATTGTTTTTGCTGCTACTAGAAAGTGGAATATTTTCCAAATGGGTGTAAAGAATGCATTTCTCAATAGTGATTTGTCAGAAGAAGTACACAAGCAACCACTTCCTAGTTGATCATCCACCCAATACAGGGTGCCACCTTCCAAGAGCTTTGTATGGTTTCAAACAAGCTCCTCGTGCTTGGTTTTCAAAATTTAATACCACCATTTCTTAGTTTTGCTTTCATCAAAGCTCATATGAAGCACTTTTCATTCGAAAAAATGAATGTTGTATTGTTCTTTTATTACTCTATGTAGATTATATTATGACTGGCAATGGCATTAAAGTATTGAAGATCTTAAGGAATTTCTTAGCAAGTCTTTTGAAATGAAAGATTTGGGATTTCTCAATTTTTTCCTTGGGATTAAAGGTTACATCTTCATCTAATAGATATTGGTATCAGAAACAAAGTATGATTCTTATCTTATTGCTCGAGCTAGTTTGATAGATAGTAAAGTTGCTTCTATACCTCTTGAGCCTAATGTTCGTCTCACTCCTACAGATGGTACTGCTCTTTCTGATGCCACTCGTTATAGATAATTGATTGATGGTTTCGTCTATTTTACTGTTACTCGTCCTGACATTGCTTATGCAGTTCACATATCTAGTCAATTTATGTCTGCCCCTCGCTTTACTCATTACACATCTATTGTACACATTCTTCGTTATATTAAAGGGACTATTTTTCATGGCTTACATATTTCGGCTCAATCTTCACTACACTTACGTGCTTATTCAGATGGTGACTTGGTGAATGATCCCATTGATAGACGATCTACAACTGGGTTTTGTTTTCTTTTAGGTGACTCTTTGATCTCTTGGCGAAGTAAAAATCAAACTATAGTCTTTCGATCAAGTACTGAGGCAGAGTATAGAGCTATTGCATATACCACAGATGAGCTTTTTATGGCTATTAGAAGATATGGGTGTGGTTCATTCTGATTTCTACTCTTTCTTATGATATCAAAGTGCAATACAAATTGTTCATAATGATGTCTTTCATGAACATACAAAACATATCTGTAAACCTCGGGAATTTTCCACATTAGTACACGACCTTACAATAGATTGTATGGATTAGATAATAGATTTAGATTCCAATTAAAATCTAAGAATAGATCAATATCTAGAATTTGATTAAATAAAGAATTTAGAATTTGAATAAAGAATTTCTTCAAAACCCGAAACCTGATATACAAATAGATTTAAATAGGAAAATATAAATATAGAGATTTAATGATTGTTTTTTATCTCGATAATGATTCGAGATTGGAACAACGAGTAGTAATAAGCTTATATTTAGACTTGAACCCTAAATTCAAGATTCTTAGTTAAAATTAAAAGCTACTAATAGATTTCATGTCCAATATCAAAACTAAAGATATATATATAGTTTAGTTTCCGTATTAAGTCTAATACTACGTAAATGATTATTTATGCTTATAGACAGAAAACGATGATCTAAAGATAAACCGATAAGATTTTAAATACACAACGAAAATATAAACTATTATATAACTCAAAATCTGAACTCCAAATAAATAATCGAATCACGCTATTGTTCTAAACCGAGTTTTCTTAAGCCATTAAAGCATGAAACAAAATTTGACCTAATGAGCTTAAAAAATCCTAATCGCGGGAGATAAAATTATACAAATAATTTACTACGTATATATAAAATCTAAAATTGTATTATTTGATAATCTAAGTGTTTTGCATAATCCTATACACATATTTTTGTACAAAAACTCCCAAATATCAGCTATATTATACCGTATAACTCGTTAAATTAACTCAAAAATCAATTAAATAAATAACTAATATATATATATTATATATATATGGCTGCATTCAGTGGAAATTTTGGAGAGGAAGAGAGAAGCCGATTTTGCTCAATCATTCACCCAAGTTTGTCAACAAAAGCAACTCCCATACCAATCAATTGTTGACAACTCATCCTAACATTAATTGTCTTGAAAACAACAGCCAAATGACACCAAATTTGGGGGAAGAATCAGAGGAGAAGCAGCCGTAACTTCTTTCTTTTTCTTCTTCTATATATATGTGTATTAAATGACTTTAATGGAGAACAAACAAAACCCATCCACTCTGAAGCTCCTCAGCACGAAATAGCTTCCAGATAACAAATAAAACAAACCAAAAACAAAGAACAAATAGATCGAAACAACAAAGCTTGGATCAAAGGAAAAACAAAGCTAAAAACCCTTGAATACGAGTTTAAAGGTAAGTTGATATGATTCAAATGATATTCTTTCAAATCTAAGCTTTATAACTGACTCTTAATAATCTTAGTAACGTAATAAACACAATCACAAGCTTCGAATTACATCAAACGAGCTCCAACGAGACAAAACTCCAAAACCCTAGTTTTATTTTCCTAAGAATCGAAATCTATATATATATATATATATATGTATATGTATATAGACATGTTAAAAGTTGTTTTATGTCCTTATATAAGGTATATAAACACATACAAACGGTTTAGTAAAGTTTTTAACGTGTAAAACTTAAAGAACATGAATCGAACCGAGGAGGAAGATGGTGAACAGTACAATACTGCCTCAAGGCCGGCAGTGTAAAAGCTCAACGCCGGCGGCAAATGGACGGCTTACACTGATCAGAGGCTACGTAAAATAATTTTTCACGTAAAAGTTAAACGTAAGCCGGCTACCTGGAGATCTATGCCGACAGCGTAGGGCCGGCGTACGTTGAAAGCTGACAGCTTTCAAAGCTGGCACGCTCGATATGAAATATTCTTCGAAACCATATTTACACCGGCACCTAAGTTTGAAGGCCGGCAGCCTTGAGCCGACGTACAACCAAAATTTTCCAACAAAAGCTTATTCTGACCTAAACAGAAAATATGTATATATATATGTATACTATATATCTACTGAGTATGTATATATATATCTGATAATATTAGAATTTATTAGATAGTTAAGTAAATACAAATATTCAAACATATTTAGATTAATATTTAATATTCATTAAAACCCTAAGATTAAGAAGAGATATTAGGTGTTAATCAAAGTTAGTATTAGTCAAATATTTCTTTTAAATAGATAAAATAGGTAAGAATGGAAATTGAAATAAACTAATTTCTTGAGTAATATGACTCCTAAAAATAACAAAATAATTATGCGAGATAAAATGGGAGAAACACGACAACACTAAGTAGTAATAATTACCAAAATATCGAGTCTAGGACACTAATCACATATAGAAATTTAGTTAATTTGTATTGATGAATACTTTGTCTTAAATAGGTGACTTTGATTCACTAGAAGATCTACCAGCAGATTACTACAACTAAGTCAGTATGAGCAGGTGAGTAATTCAGTCATATTGTACTGGTTGTGCTTGTAAGTAGCTGAATATGTAATGTAAAGATAATCAAATGAGTGCTTGTTGAAGGTATGATATGATCTAATTGTATGATTGTTAAAATATCCTTACAAAAGCGATAATGCAATGATTGATGTTGTGAAATAGTATAATGATGATTGTATGTAATGTATGGTCACCTTGAAATTGATTAAGAAATATTGACTTAACAAAATAATATGATCATGCATTGCACGAATTGCATTATTGCATATATTGGTATGACAGCCTGCTACGTATTAATATTTCGGATCTCTGTTTTCGTTTGGTTGTTCTAATGTGTTAGTTCTTCCAAGGTTCTCTTTGGTCTGGCGATCCTATGAGGAACTAAAAGGCAGCAAAGAACGTTGCCCGTAGAATCGCTTTGAAATGATTAATACTTAGGGAGTTTCTAAGGGGATTGCAGGAGATGGCCAGTTTAATCAACTATATTAAGAGTGATAACTTAAAACGAGAAATCGTTGATTCTCTTGTGTACTTAGTCTCTCCTAGGCAGGTGGGTCATTGAGTACTGGTTCTTCAACCCTTTAAAAAGATGGCGTAAATCTTTTTCCTGTTTGGATTCTAGATCATCCAAACTTGTATATGTACATATGGTTGAGTGCTTGCATTGCATATGATTTGTTAATGACTTGTGTGATGTATGGTATGTCTGATTATTCACTGAGCTGTGGTTTCGCTCATACTCAACAATCTTTTAGGTTTACTTTACGACCTGGTTAGTTACCAGGAGTATGGTTCCGGTAAGGGCTTAGAAGCTGAAAGTCTACAGTTATAGTTTGGTTTAATGGTTATGTACTTTATAGTAGATTATTTTGTTGTGTACTTCAAAAGAACTATGGTTTGTAATGGTTTGTAATGTTTATTCACTAAGTTATTTCTTTCATATATTTGTTATTTCTTATCAAGCAACTAAAAAGATCCTGTTGTGTTAAAAACCTGTCTATCTGAAGGTAATCTAGTAATAGTATTCAAGTGTGACTTGTTTACTACTACTAGGGTCCCTCAGGGGTGACAATATCACAACAGACTGTCATTTCATTCGGCTTCATATTCGTCAGGGAACTGTAAAACCTCAATTTGTGAAACCTGCTGATCAAGTTACTGATATTTTCACTAAAGCACATCCGTCTGGCCGCTTTCGAGACTTGGTATCCAAACTCCATATTCTATAACCCTCTTGAGTTTTAGGGGTGATGTTAATGATCATGATTAACTGTATATAATAGATATCAATTCTGCTATAGTTTAGGCTAAATTATAGTGATTTAGAATTTACGTTTCTTCCTTTTTTTCATATATTTCAGTCTATATATAAGGCTTGCATATTAGCTTTATATAGCAAGAGAATATGTCACACCCAGAGGGTACCTAAACATGGTAGTCCGCCGCATACAATATTAAAGCTAATGAATGACAAAACGTAGTCATGCAGGAGCTTCGATATCATATGCAAGGGTGCTTCAAGATAGTAAGAGACTCATAGGGTATTGCATTTAAATAGATAGCAAAAAGCAAGCATGAACTTAAATAAATAATTATAAGATTTCATTTCATCATGAAATTCATACATCATCTTAGGGGCATTCCCCGCCTTAAAGTCTTAGATCACAAATACTATATCAAAATAACACATCTACTACATAGTCTGCTATAGAGGTTTTTTCTAGAAGTCTATGTTTAAAATAAAATACATAAACTTCCTCCAAAAAAAAAAAAACTCCTAGTAGATTATACTCGTACCTGGCATACGGGGCTCTGGGGCCAACATAGATAATATACTGTAATAGAAAACTATAAGGGTATAAGCATGACTAGCTTAGTGAGATAATTCCAACTATAAGACATTCCGAAAAATCAACCAAATATTTAATCAAAGCATAGGAAATGCATCAATCATATGAACATGTAAGATACACATGATTACGGAAATCAAGTGTAGCATGGATTTAACGCCCTCCATGACAAGGGTTGGGAGGTTATAGGCCATACGACATCAATATTGCAGATTTATCGGCTCTGCTTGCTCTGTAGACTTACCGGCTCCTACATACATCATGTAGACTTACGGCTCCTACCAGCCACCACTATCTTTCTCGTTTCCCACACGAAGAATAGTAGTGAACAAATGCGATTTATGTATATGATATGCATGAATAATTTTAATTTAACAATCGATCATATAAGTTGAATTCATATTAGAAAAGTGATCAACCATAATTTCATCATCTCAATACATAAATCACACTTTATTTAACATATCGTCTTTCGACATACTTAACTTTCATTCAACCATTATTTCATAGCAGTGGTTCATTTCTTTTCCTAGTTTTCTAATGCCACTAGTTACAAGCACAAACAAGGAAATGAATTTAGGAAAAGAATTAACTCACTCCATATCGGTGGATCTAATCGTAATAGTCCTCCAGATAGATGATCTTGGGTCCCTCATCACCTAGACAAGATGAAATACCCAAAATGAGTCTTTCATAAGACTTCTATTCTTGAAGATTCTAATCTTTCCTTAAAATCACGGTAAAATCGTATAAGGGGAAATTCCAACTAAAAATGGCCATAACTTGCTCATTTTAACTCGGAATTTCGCGTATAATATACCGTTTTCTACCTACTCGAAAAGATCTACGCATTTCTAAGCTTATTTTCATAAAACTAGGTCGTTTGGGCTCCGAAAAGGTAGCGACCAGATTTGCCACGAATTTGCAAACACTTGTTTTCCTTCTTGTAAACAAAGCTCATTTGAGAATATAATTATTTTGTAAACTTTTGAAAGGTATATATATATTTGTAATGACTCATAACAAATGTATGAAGTAAATGAAGTTGTCTCAACTTATAAAAAGTAAGGTTTTAAAAGACTTGGAACTTGAGATTCTATTGAATATTTATTTTACTTTTGAAAGATCTTGAGTTTATTGAGATGAATACTCTTTTTCTAAATTTAATCTTTCTTTAAATTCCTAAGGTGTGGTTTTATTTTCAAAACTTGGATTCAAAAAGTAATAAAATGACAATTTTTGTTTCTTGTAATGATTCTAAAAAATATTTCTTGATAAAATATAAGTTTTCATAAAACCTTTTGCTTATGTAAGAAAAATCATTTCCAAGCATGTTCATGAGTTTTTAGGAAATCTATTTCCTATTCTTATTTAATAAAAACCTTTAGTTTTAGAAAGACACTTCCTCCTCTATCTTTGTTGAGACAAAACATTATGTTCATGCATGAATATGAATCATAAACTATAGAATATAAAGGAACATAATAACTTGAAAGCTTAAGTAAATAATAGAGTAAATCAAGTATTGGGACCTTAGCTTTATCAAGGTTCCGGGACTAAGAAAAGATAGCTCGAAAAAGGAAAAGAAAAAGAATTGTTTTGACTTGATAATGACAAGTCTAAGACTAGAATGACTAGTCTTAAAAATCAATTTGAAATTAAATAAATTGCATTGGAGTAAATAAATTGCATGAAAGGTAAATAAATTGCAAGACTATGAGCTTATATGCTCTAAATAATATATATAGATATAGATATGCTAGATAGTAAAGAACATAAAAGAAACATAAATGAACATAGAGGAATTATGTTTATGAACAAAAACAAAGCATGAACCTAATGTTGCTTTCTTAACCTTCATGGTTTTAGAAAACACACACTAAGCTCATACTAAGTAGATGAACATGAAGAATTCTTAAGAAATTTCTTACCTAAAGGAAGCTAAACTAAGGAGACTTCTTGAAAGAACTCTTGAGAGAAATTGGAGAGAAATTTTTGTAGAGTAACTTTAGAGAAGAAGAGGTATGAAAGAAGTGAAGGTATGAGGGGATATTTATAGGAAAATGTGAGAGAAAATTTGTGTTAATTAAATAATTGGAAAATGAAACAAATTGAGCATAGAGAGAGGGGGGGCGGCGCCATTTTGTGTGCATGGGGAAGAGAAAAATTAAAATTTTGTTATTTTGTTAATTAAAAGTAAGAAATGAAAGATGTGAGATTGTATTGGAAATGAAAATGTGTAAGAAGTAGGTGTATGGTTTGTAAGAATAGGTTGTAAGAAAAAGTAGAGATAGATGAATAGTGTGGAATAGTAGAAAATAGTGTAATGAAAAAGTAGACATGACAATTTAATGCCGGTAGTAAGAAAATATGCATATAAAAGCGATATCTAATATTTTTATCTATCGAAAAATTATGAAATTGATATTTTTGGAACTCTTATATTTTTACGAGTCTAACGGTATATTCGGAATAGTTTTCCTATTCCGGGCTTCGGACACGTTTTTGAGAATCATGTCCGATCGGGTACAAAGGATACTCGAGATTCTTCAATCTGATATTTTTACGCAACTATAACTATTACGAACCATTAAGGCAAACTTTTTTCAACTTCGTTTTCTAGGGCTAGAGAAAACGGCAATGCCGGAGTTTAAGCGGTCCGATAAACTAGGGTTTGGTTGACTTAAGAGTCCGTTTGACTTTCGATTAGGGTTTAGGTTTTTAATTTGGAACCGAAAATTCGGGACTTACAACCTACCCCCTTAAAGAATGTTTTGTCCTCAAACTTGAAATTCATACCTGATTCCTTGAACAGGCTTGGGTACTTCCGGCGTATGTCATTTCTGCCTCCAGGTTGCTTCTTCATGTGAATGGTTTCTCATAGAACCTTCACATACTAATTTCTTTGTTCGAAGCTTTTGTACCTTGTGATCTAGGATCTGACGGGTGCTCTCGTATACGAGATTTTCTTTCAGCTGAATAGGTTCTAGCTCTGCAATCTTGTTCGGGTCTGACATGCTTCGTAGAACGGACACATGGAACACATTGTGAATTCGATAGGCTAGGAGGAAGTGCTAGACGGTAAGCCAGATCTCCTACTTTTCCAGTACTTCAAAAGGTCCAACATAACGTGGACTCAATTCCTTGTGCTCGGATCGGCGAATACTTTTGATAGGATTTACCTTTAAGTACATGTGGTCTCCAACTTCAAACTAAGTGTACGTCTTTCATGTCGCCAACTCTTTTGCTTATCTTGTGCTCCTTCATCTTTTGTCGGATGATCGTACTTGTTGGCTGCATCTTGTACTAAATCAGGTCGATGCTCAATTTTTCTACATCATCCCAAAACAAAGGTGACCGACATCTTCTTCCGTACAGTGCTTCATAAGGCGGCATCTGGATCGTGGAATGGTAGCTGTTGTTGTAGGCAAACTCTACCAAAGGTAGGTGGTGTCCAGCTACCTTTGAACTCTATTACACAGGCTGCAGCATATCCTCCAATGTTTGTATCGTCCTTTTGATTGACATCCGTTTGAGGGTGATAAGCCGTACTAAAATGTAGCTTAGTCCCCTTTAATTTCTGCAAACTTACCCAAAATTTCGATAAACCTGGATCTCGGTCGGAGACTATTCCAGGGGTACTCCGTGCAAGCGCACTATTTCCTTATGTACATTCTTGCCAACTTTTCCTAGAGTACGTCATGTTCATTGGAAGAAATGTGCCGTTTTTGTCAATCGATCCACATGACCAAATCGCCTCATATCCAGCCGACGTTTGGCAATTCACACAAAAGTCATCATGATTTGGTCCCACTTCCACTCAGGTATTAGCAAAGGTTTCAGAAGCCCACCAGGCCTTTGGTGCTTACTTTTACTTGTGGCACGTGGGACATTTTAGCAAAAATCTGTACGTCTTCTTCATGCCATTCACCAATAGTGGCTCTTTAGATCTGGTACATCTTCGTCCTCTGGGTGTATGGTGTATCTGGAGTGATGTGCTTCTTCATGATTTCTTTTCTTATGTCTTCATCATCCGAAAACACATAACTGCCTTTCATCTCACCACTTCGTCCTCATCATGGAAAAATCTGTGTATCTCCTTCTGTATTCTTCTTGATCTTCATGATCGCCTCATCATATCGCTGGGCTTTCTGATTCTTTGCACCAAAGTGGGTTCCAAACAAGGTTAGCAATCTCTACTTCCACACTTGCCCAATGAATTCAATGCTCATTCTTTCAAATCCTTTATTAACTCTCTCTTATCAGTGAGCAAAGAAGCAATTTCTCCATAATTTTTCCTATCAGGGCATCTGCAACTGCGTTCACTCTCCTGGACAATAATTGATTCCAAGGTCGTAATCCTTAATAAGCTCCAACCATCTTCATTGCCGCATATTCAACTCTTTTTGTGTGAATAAGTACTTGAGGCTCTTATGGTCCGTGTAGATTTCACCTTTGCCCGTATAGGTAATGTCTCTACATTTTGAGAGCGAAAACAACGGCGGCTAACTCCAAATCTTGGGTGGGATAATTATGCTCATGGGGTCTGAGTTATCGAGATGCATAAGCGATCACCTTTCCATCCTGCATCAGCACGTTCGAGGCCATTCCTGGAAGCATCGCTGTGCACTGTGTAGGACTTCTCGGGGTCCGGTAGAATTAGAATCGGGGCAGAGACAAGTCTTTTCTTTAGTCCTGGAAACTTTGTTCTCTCTTGTCTGTCAAATGAACTTCTCTTCCTTTTGGGTTAACTGAGTGGGGCTTGGCGATGGTTGAAAAATTCTTCACAAACTTCCTATAATACCCAGAACGAGAAAACTTCTCACCTCAGTCACAGTTTTAGGTTGTTTCCAATCCATTACTGCCTTGATTTTCTCAGGGTCTACCGATATTCCTTCAAGATATCACATGTCCTAGGAAAGATATCGATCCAGCCAAAAGTCACACTTAGATAGCTTGGCGTACAACTTATGCTCACGCAGGGTCTGTAATGCCATTCTTAAGTGTTCCTCATGTTGCTTCGCGTCTTGGAGTAGATTAGAATATATCAATGAAGACTATCATGCACTTGTCCAACAGGGGTTATATACTCGATTCATGATATCCATGAAAGTGCTGGTGCGTTGGTTAGTTCAAAGGCATCACTAGAAACTGTAATGTCTATAGCAGTTCTGAAAGGTCTTTGGTACGTCTTCAGGTTTAATCTCAACTGGTGATATCCTGACGTAGATCGATTCTTGAAAGACACTTGCTGGAAGTGATCGAAGAGGTCATCTATCCTTGGGAGGGGATGCTTGTTCTTGATGGTGACTTTGTTTAGTTCCCGATAGTCGATGTATAAGCGCATGGAACCATCTTCTTCTTCACGAACAACACTGGTGCTCCCCAAGGCGATACATTGGTTGGATAAAACCTTGATCCAACAAGTCTTGCAACTGGATCTTTAACTCCTTAAGCTCCACTGGTGCCATCGGTAAGGTGCCTTTGAGATTGGTTCCGTATTGACCAATAGGTCGATTTCAAAATCGATCTCTCTTTGGTGGCAATCCAGGCAATTCGTCGGGAATACATCTGGGAACTCATTGACGGGTATGGATCTAAGCTCAGGCTTTTCTCTTCTTCTTCATCTAGGTTACTAAGGTTGATCTCTCGTCGTCCATTAATTCGAACGAATTTAACTTCACCATGGATTCTCTCTGAATATCACTTTACATCCATTTTGGTCTTTAAACTTCACTTCCTTTGTCTGCAATCTACTAAGGCCTTGACGGATGTTAACAACTCATACCAAGATTACTTCGTATTTACTCATCTCTAAGATTATTAGGTCACACTTGGAGTGACTTCCTTGTATTTCCATTGGACAGCCTTTAAGCATTTCTTTTGTTGTTACTATGCTTCGATGGGGGTCTTAACTCGAAAACCAGTAGCATCGTATCTATGGGTAACCAATTTGTTTAGCTAGGTTAGCGGTGATAAAGGAATGGGTAGCTCCCGTATCGAACAAAGCATAAGCGGGTTGACTAGCTACACGTATGCGCCGTGCACTCGAATTTTTATACTAATTACGAGACTGGTATACTTAAGCTAATCGCAGGTATAAAACTTCCGTAGCATAGGGATTGATCGTAGAAAACTTAATAACTAGCTTTTAAAAGAAAGGATTTCGATTCTGACCTGTTACCAATCCAAAATCTGAGCCATAATCCCCATCTTCGGCTGCTAACTCTGCTCCTTCACCATCGGACTCCTCGCATACCCACTGTCCTTCCAAGTTGTATATCCTCATTCCATGGACAGCTGCTCCAGTCCGATTCGAGTTGCTTCCTCCATTTCCATTCTTTGCTGGTGTGCTCCTCCTTAGAACCAAACGGTCTTGTTGGTGCATTTTTCCTTTATGGCATTCATTGGCGAAGTGCCCAGTTTGCTTGCAAACGAAGCAGACGGTGGAAGCCTTTTTCGGGCAATCTCCTATCTTGTGACTGGGATCTCCACAAAAGTAGCTTTTTGTTGCAGTAGCGGGCACCTCTTTGGGTAATGCTCTCTTGCATTTCCAGCAGGTCACACTGACTTCCGGTATCTCCTTGTGTTACTAACACTTCCTTTGAAGTATGGAAAGGTTTAAACTTCTTGTTTTGAAGTGGGGCTGTAGCTATCTTGAGTTCTCTTTAAACACGAAGGTCTTCCTTTCAGGAGCTTTGCTCTTCTCTTCTTTGCTCTTCAATGATACGAGCCCTTTCTACCAACTCTCGGAGGGTCCTCAGGTCTAACTCCTCCCGACGATCCTTATGTCTTCATCAGGCACTTAGGAATACTTGCCTCTTCAGCTCCTCACTGTGCTGAAGGACTCATGTGCGTATTGGAGCAGTCGGCTAAATTCCGTCTCGTACTGCTCTATCGTTCTTCCTTTCTGGGATATATGGAGAAAGTCTCCACTATATTGAACTCTTAAGCTTCAGGGAAGTAATTGTCCAAAAACTCTCTACGGAACGCTGCCCAGGTCACAGGTGGCAACAATTCTCTGCGCTTCGACTCCCCATACTCTAGCATTGAACCGTAACATGTACGTGCCATAGTTCAGGCGCAAATGATGGGGAATTTCGTAGGCGGCGAACGACCTTTCTATCTGGGCTAGCCAGTCTTCAACTTCGTCTGGCTTTCCAAAATTTCTGTCGAAGTACTGTTGCTTTTTATGAAGTATGGCAAGGAACTTCTATATGGTCGAGGCGGCGGTGGTGCTGGCAAAGGAACGGTATGAGACTCAGCTTCTGGAGCTGCAGGTGCCTCAACGGTGCTTCTGGTGCATTTGTAGCAGGGGTGGTGCGTTTTGCGCAGGTGTATGAATTATTGAAACCTGTCAGTTGGTTGATGGCGGCCCACACATCTCCTGTTGATTTGGCGAAGGATTTGGGGCTTGTTGTCCTGTCGGGGGATTCTCGGTTCTGCTTGTATATTGTTGAGGCACGACTTCGGTCTTCTACCTTCTACGTTGTTATTTATTCTAGTTTTAGACTTTAACAGAGATCGGAAATATCGAAAATTGCATAGAAAATATTTAAAGCAATCAAATTCAGAAATCTCAAACAAAACACTTGCATTCAAATGAGGAAAATTAATATTCTTACATAACTTGAGAAGGTATAACCATTCTCATCAAAAGATAATGTTCAAAATATAGAAAACAAAACACAATGCATTAAAAAGAGATAAGCCTAGGAAAAACTAGGTTGGACTTGTCGGGTTATGCTCCTTTCTCCATTCCTTCAATCTTTTACGGGGACGGAGCTGGGTTCGCACTCCTGCTAGTGGATCCTTTGTGTCGCTTGACGAATTGTTGTAGGTATTGGCTACAGTCATTCTTTTCCCTAGGTATCGGGAGGTGATCTTTGCTTGAGACGGCCAAACTTCGTCATGCAGGACATCCTCTCTCCATGGGTTGTGCCATTCGTTTCTTTGGTTCTTCTTCTTCCTCCGGTGCCATTGTCATTGGGGGTCTAGGATCTGCTCCTCAGGATCTATTTGGATCAAAAAACATTGTTCCTTCTTCCTCATTCTCAGAATCAAAATCATCACGGGGTCCTTCTTGCAACGGTCTCATTGGTACGTCTTGGCTTAACCTTCGGGGAGGTGCTTGATTGGGGATCAGAGGGTGTCTTCCAGAGGGATGAGATTGGGTCTCCTCAGGCTTCCGAGTCCTCGTTCGGATCTCTTGGACTATCGTTTGTCTCTCCATCTCATCGTTGGCATGGACTTCCTCCATGATGAAGTCTTCATCTGGAATGACATCTAGTTGCATTCCAATGGAGTTTAGGTTGAATGTTGTATTCTGAAGGCGTAGGGACAATTGTCGAATAAGCGGCATACCAATAAAATCGATCCTCCGATCTGCTTTAGCCATTCCGTATGATCTGTCAACTCATCGTGTGCGTAGATGTACAGGGGTTAGCTTGTTCCATGTCGAAAATCTGTTCCTGTCGTCCTTCCCCTTTTTCAGGACGAAGGTCATCTGCTGAAGCATGGTTCCTGATATATGGAAAAACCATCATTCTCTCGACCACGTAAATGACTTTTCTAATCATCATCTTGATTGTTACTGCGTCAATCTCAATTCCTGGGGCAAGTTCTCCACAGGGAATGTCTCAGTCCTTTCTCCCACAATTGAACATTTCGCGGGCGGTCCTGGGCCTTCAACTAACGCGAACTCAATAGAACCCTTAGTCTAAGGGGTAGTTCACAAAGGTCTCATCATGGTCCTTAAGGAAATGTCGGGATTTTTCTTACCTCAGGGAAAGTCAGCTATCAAGGAAAACAAAGAGGGGATCAGCTCTTAAGTAGAGTTCTATCTTGTTACTATCTATCTTAAGGTCTATTTCTACTATTCTTATATCTATAAACTTGCGCTCTGATACCAACTTAAATGTCACGCCCAGAGGGTACCTAACGTGGCAGTCCACCGCATACAATATTAAAGCTAATGAATGACAAACCGTAGTCATGCAGGAGCTTCGATATCATATGCAGACGTGCTTCCAAGATAGTAGGGACTCATAGGGGTATTGCATTTAAATAGATAGCAAAAGCAAGCATGAACTTAAATAAATAATTATAAGATCTTCATTCATCATGAATTCATACATCATCTTAGAGGCATTCTCCCGCCTTAAAGTCTTAGATCACAAATACAAATATCAAAATAACCACATCTATACATAGTCTACTATAGAGGTTTTTTCCTAGAAGTTATGTTCAAAACTAAAAATACATAAACTTCCTCAAAAAAAAAACTCCTAGTAGCTTATACTCTTGGCATACGGGGCTCTCGGGGCCAACCATAGAATCATACTGTAATAGAAAACTATAAGGGTATAAGCATGACTAGCTTAGTAAGATAATTCCAACTATAAGACATTCCGAAAAATCAACCAAATATTTAATAAAGCATATGAAATGCATCAATCATATGAACATGTAAGATACACCATCATCAGCCGGAAATTCAAGTGTAGCATGGATTTAACACCCTCCATGACAAGGGTTGGGAGGTTATAGGCCCATAGACCATATATCTGCAGATTTACCGGCTCCTGCTTGCCCTGTAGACTTGCCGGCTCCTACTAGCCATCATGTAGACTTACCGGCTCCTACAGCCACCACTTTCTTCTCGTTTCCCCACACGAAGAATAGTAGTGAACAAATGCGCTTTATGTATATGATATGCATGAATAATTTTAATTTAACAATCGCATATAAGTTGAATCATATAGAAAAGTGATCAACCATAATTTCATCATCTCAATACATAAATCACACTTTATTTAACATATCGTCTTCGATATACTTAATTTCATTCAACCATTATTTCATAGCAGTGGTTCATTTCTTTTCCTAGTTTTCTAATGCCACTAGTTACAAGCACAAACAAGGAAATGAATTTAGGAAAAGAATTAACTCATCCATATCGGTGGATCTAATCGTAGTAGTCCTGGATAGATGATCTCGGGTCCTCGTCACCTAGACAAGATGAAATACCCAAAATGAGTCTCTTTCATAAGACTTCTATTCTTGAAGATTCTAATCTTTCCTTAAAATCGGGTAAATCGTATAAGGAGAAATTCCATTAAAAATGGCCATAACTTGCTCATTTTAACTCGGAATTTCGCGTATATATACCATTTTCTATTTACTTGAAAAGATCTACGCATTCTAAGCTTATTTTATAAAACTAGGTCGTTGGGTTCCGAAAAGTAGCGACCAAATTTGCCACGAATTTGCAAACACTTGTTTTCCTTCTTGTAAACAAAGCTCATTTGAGAATATAATTATTTTGTAAACTTTTGAAAGTATATATATATTTGTAATGACTAACAAATGTATGAAGTAAATGAAGTTGTCTCAACTTATAAAAGTAAGGTTTTAAAAGTTTTGAACTTGAGATTTATTGAATTTTTTATTTTACTTTTGAAAGATCTTGAGTTTATTGAGATGAATATCTTTTCTAAATTTAATCTTTCTTTAAATTCCTAAGGTGTGGTTTTATTTTCAAAATTTGGATTCAAAAAGTAATAAATGACAATTTTGTTTCTTGTAATGATTCCAAAAGAATATTTCTTGATGAAAGATAAGTTTTCATAAAACCTTTTGCTTATGTAAGAAAAATCATTTCCAAGCATGTTCATGAGTTTTTAGGAAATCTATTTCCTATTCTTATTTAATAAAAACCTTTAGTTTTAGAAAGACATTTTCTCTATCTTTGTTGAGACAAAAACATTATGTTCATGCATGAATATGAATCATAAACTTAAAAATATAAAGGAACATAATAACTTGAAAGCTTAAGTAAATAATAGAGTAAATCAGTATTGGGACCTTACTTTATCAGGTTTCGGGACTAAGAAAAGACTAGTCCATAAAAAGGAAAAGAAAAAGAATTGTTTTGACTTGATGAAGACAAGTCTAAGACTAGAATGACTAGTCTTAAAAATCAATTTGAAATTAAATAAATTGCATTGGAGTAAATAAATTGCATGAAAGGAAATAAATTGCAAGACTATGAGCTTATATGCTCTAAATAATATATATAGATACAGATTATGCTAGATAGTAAAGAACATAAAAGAAACATAAATGAACATAGAGGAATTATGTTTATGAACAAAAACAAAGCATGAACCAAATGTTGCTTTCTTAACCTTCATAGTTTTAGAAACACACACTAAGCTACATAGTAGATGAACATGAAGAATTTTTAAGAATTTCTTACCTAAAGGAAGCTAAACTAAGGAGACTTCTTGAAAGAACTCTTGAGAGAATTGGAGAGAAATTTTTGAGTAACTTTAGAGAAGAAGAGGTATGAAAGAAGTGAAGGTATGAGGGGGTATTTATAGGAAAATGTGAGAGATATTTGTATTAATTAAATAATTGGAAATGAAACAAATTGAGCATAGAGAGAGAGGGGGACCGGCGCCATTTTGTGTGCATGGGGAAGAGAAAATTAAAATTTTGTTATTTGTTAATTAAAAGTAAGAAATAAAAGATGTGAGATTGTATTGGAAATGAAAATGTGTAAGAAGTAGGTGTATGGTTTGTAAGAATAGGTTGTAAGAATAGGTTGTAAGAAAAAGTAGAGATAGATGAATAGTGTGGAATAGTAGAAAATAATGTAATGAAAAAGTAGACATGACAATTTAATGCCGGTAGTAAGAAAATACGCATATAAAAGCGATATCTGATATTTTTATCTACCGAAAAATTACGAAATTGATATTTTTGGAACTCTTATATTTTTACTAGTTTAACGGTATATTCGAAATAGTTTTCCTATTCCGAGCTTCCGGACACGTTTTTCGGGAATCATGTCCAATCGGGTACAAAGGATACTTGAGATTCTTCAATCTGATGTTTTTATGCAACCTATAACTATTATGAACCATTAAGGCAAACTTTTTCAACTTCGTTTTCTAGGGCTAGAGAAAACGGCAATGCCGGAGTTTAAGCGGTCCCGATAAACTAGGGTTTTGGTTGACTTAAGAGTCCGTTTGACTTTCGATTAGGGTTTAGGTCTTTTAATTTGGAACCAAAAATTCGGGGACTTACAGAATACACGTTACACATCAATTTCTAATTCATCTTTTCTTTTCATTTCTAGTTTTATCAAGAAGTAATCTGGATTTTGCTTCCAAAGAGGTGATTAAAGATTAAACAACCAATGGTGTGAACTCACTGAGGTTGCCTCTCTCTAGTCAGTAGTGAAGGTTGTAGAAGAGAGAAATCCATTAACAACTAAGTTACTTTTCTTAAATATTGACATAGACAAGCCAACTGCTATTTGTTACTTTGTGGAATCTTTTCATGTACCATGTCATATGTGTGTGTACATATGTAATACTATTTTTAGGCATCAAATATTTATAAGGAGTCTAAAACTAGTTTAAGTAAATCTTATTTTACACATGTATGTATTTTTATTTTCGGTATTTTGTATACTCATATTTACTTTTATTTATTATTATTAATTACCATATATGTTAGCTTTTATAATTTAATAAAATAATATTATTAAATATACTTAGATATGGAATGAAATTATTTAGAAATGAAATTTAACGAATAATTTAAAAAAAATAATATAAATAAAACAAACAAAAATCATTGGCCAATGGCAATGGCTAAAGACATCTCCACTAGGGGAGTCCCCTCTATTATTAATGTGAGTGTGACTTTTATGCACGCCAAAACTGACACTGTACAATAGTGTCAAGTCTTCGTCTTGGTCTCGGTAAATTAAAAAAATAAATAAATAAAAAGGAGGAAAGAAAGAAAGAAAGAAAAGAATTTGAGTGGAAGACTTTTTTTCGCTGCCAAAAGTCATCGGATAGCTTTAGAAACCCGAATATCAACCTGATGCTTTTCACAAGAATACTATACCATTAAAATATCACGTTTTTACACTGAATCAAATTTCCCCTAATATCGTGTTTTCAATAATTTGAGTTCTATGATCTTGAATCCGAATGGTTACGTTCGACGTTGAATCCCAATCATCATCATCATTTTCAGAATCTTCTACTGAACAGGCATGTGTTGGTTGTATAGGAATGCTTTCTAGTGCGACTCCTGCACCAAAAGATTCTTCTTCCGCTTATAAACCTCAACATCATGATCGACGGCATCGGCCTCATCCTCAGCCTCTGCTCTGCCTCTGCCTCTGCTCTGCCTCGGCCTCAGCCTCAGCCTCAACTCATACCAGGTTTTACAGTTTGAGTATTTCATTATCTCTTAGATCCATTGCATATGAATAAGACAAATTTTTTAAAATCATCAAATACTATGCGCGAAGTATTCATAATGAAACAATAAAAAGTAAGTTTGGTGAGCAAGCATATGTTATTGGTTCATACAGTATATAGACTGGTATTTTACTAGTCAGTTTATCCTGAAAGGGTCAAGAGCCCAAGAAAAATAAGTTGTATCAAAACAAGCAGGAGCTTGACAGGATCTGAATCAGGTCAAAGATTAGGCACTTAGAAAAGTTTGTGTCCAATAAAAACATGATGACAAACTAATTAAGGAGCATAATTAAAAGGGTACTTATTAGGTTTGATGTCTGAACTTTATTATTAAAAAAAAATTAACTATCTAATAAAAAGTCCGAAAATATCAATTTAGTATATTAACTTTGCTCCCTCCGCTTTTTTACTGTTAACTATCTAAGTTTTATCAATTTTTATTATATAATCAACTACCTAAATTTTGGTTATCTTTGCAACTAATTATCTTTCCCAAATACTAGAAATGACCTTAAAAAATTTATAGATATTAAGTTAATAATTTAAAAATGTAGACAGTTAATTATAAAAATAAATAAATTTTAGATATCAAATGTACTATTTATTCTAATTCCGCTGAGTATCTATAAAGTAGCTCTTCTTAATAGATTTTCAATAGATAATAAGCTCCAAGTCCTATGCTATGCATGCTCGTTAAAGATAAATGGAAAGTATAAATCTTTTTTCAAATGGTACAACTAATGAGTTAGCGTCATCCATCCATAAATCCTTCTTTTTTTTTTTTTTTTAAATCCCTTTTCCAATTGTAAATATTTAAATATTTTTCCACTTGTAATTATTAAATTAAAAATGTACAACCTCTCATTTTATAATACCCTACAACAGGACTTGTGTAACTTTTTTAGTATTGTTATGGTAGTTTATAATGAAGCATTAAGATATTTAAAATTTTATAAAAAAATATATTATAAAATATTAAATAATCATTTATCACTTGAACTTAAGAATAACATTTATTATTAAATTAATTTTTAAAAATATCTTTATTAAGATAAAAAAATTAACAAATAAAAAATTATTTTCATTTTATTATATCTCTTAATAATAATATTACAGTTTTTTCGTAAATTTATAATTTAATTTCTTTACTATCAAGTATTAACAAAGCCTTTAGCTTGGTTTCCGGGAAACTTCAGTTGCAGCGGTCCCAAATTTTCAATATAAGTATCTTTTGCTTGATCGTTTTTATCATTTTCGAATAAGTATTTACTAGAAAAAAATACCCATGAACTAATAATTTTTCTAGTAAATGAGTAAAATAGATACAATACAAATTGATATATATAAATTACAAATATAAGTAGGGTAAATTACATTAGAAGATTATAATATTTGAAAATAAGTTTATTTTGGATCACAACATTTCAAATGATTAAAAATAGGTTACAAAGTTAAGCGATAAGTTATTTTTTGTCACAATGGTTGGAAAAGTGATTCAATTCAGATCTTCATGGATATGTGTCAATTTCTCTTGTTAACAAGTGTCAATTTCTCCTGGTGACATGTGTCTATGGATACTTAAATTAAATCACTTTTCCAAACATTATAATCCAAAATGAATTTAACTCTAAACATTGTAATCTCTTTTTAACCACTCTAAATATTGTGAGCCAAAATGAATTTATCTCTAAATATTATGACTTTCTAGTGTAATTTTCTCAACATAAATAAATACAAAAAAATTTTGATGAAATTCGAAAAATCCAAACAGAACTAAAACTCCTCAAGAAGGTAATGAACCTAAAACATTCATATATATATTATATATATATTAATAAAAATCCCCTTTTTTCTTTTTTTTTTTTTTTTCTTAATTCCAACTTCCAAAGCCATCTTTTCCTTCTTTTTTTTTCCCTTTCTCTTCTTTGTAATTTTTTTTTTTTTAATTGGTTCTTTGGCTAGCTTTTTCGATAGATATAGACATATTATTAAACTTTTTTCTAACAAATTATTTATCAAGAAATAGATACAATAACAAAAGTTGACGGTTTCATGAAAAAATCAAATAGATCATATATAGATAAAAAATAAATACAAATCAAATATATTTACACATATCGTTTCGATAGAGATATAGATATAAATAAAAAACATATTATTTAAACATATCCATATGGGCCTATTTGGCTAGCTTTTCCTGGTAAATACAAATATTTTTTTAAACTTTGTTCTAACAAATATTTATTAAGAAATAAATATAGATAAAAAAATTAACAATTCTCATAAAAAGATCAAATAGATAAAATCTAGATATAAAATTAAATATATTTATCTAGTATTTTAATATAAATATACATGCAAATGAAAAACACATAATACATATCAATTTCTAATCCATTGGTACTGTGTATGTCATTAAATGTTTGGACAACACCAAGGGACAGGCTCCTGTAGACATGAGATCAGAAATGCTGTTTGTCGTTATGATAAGAATAATATTCAATTTGGAACGAATCCCCATGTTGTAGAACAACTTCTTCTTTCGGCCAAAACTTGTACTGCCCTTGGAAGCAATGTTTGATGAAGCAAAAGTCAACTCTCCTCTTTTCATGTGTTTCTGCAATCTTCTATTACCCTTAACTTTCGAAGCCACCTATGTAAGAAGCCACCTATGTACAATTGATTACATGGTTCTCTTTTCTTTTTTTTTTTTTTTGCCATTGATTGATTCCAATAGTTGTTTATGTCTACACAATCATTAATCATTTAAAAATAATTATATAAATACCATCATAAAATTATATATGAAATATCCGATTTTAAATAAAAATTGCATGTTTAAATTAGGATTTAAGAATGATAGAGACCTTTGAAAATCATAAATAATTGGTTGATATTTCAAAAGAAAAATGGAAATATCAAGTAATAAATACCATGATTGTCAAAACCGGCCTAGACCAATCGATTCAACGCAGTTTGACCGGAATTAGCACTAATGCTAAACCGATTCTCGTTTAAAACTCGTTTTTGCAACAAACTAATGAGATCCGGATTGACTTGGTCAAACCAAATTGAACTAGGAAACCAAGGGGCTCGAACCGGTCGACTTGGCCCGGTTGACCTGAATCAAAAAAATAAAAATAAAAAATAAATAAATAATTAGAAATTAGAAATTTAAATATTTATTCATATTATTATAAATTTATAAAATATAATCATTAAATCATATTTATTTAATAATTAATTGATGAATTTAATCCAAATATAGATATAATCAAGTAATGATATATATTGGTCTTTTATAGTTAAATTATACCTTATATTTTTACTTTTTCGTGACTCCAGTTTGATCCCCTGTTGAACCCAATCCGACCTTTGACCTCCTAGCCTATTCGAATCAAACCCCGATCCAGTTCTAATAACATTGATAAATACGATTCTAATACATTTTAAAGATCACATTAATATTTTATGATCTACATTAGTAATTGGTAATTAGTTTTTATAATTTATATTTTGATAATTTTTCTTATAAGGTGTTTTAAACCGTATTATACCCTATATGTGTAGGTATCTGATTGAATTTTCATTTACATGATATATATTAAGCTAGACGAGTAGAGATATTGATCCAATTATATTTTACCGATATGAAGTATGAGCAAAACATAATATATACATGTACATTTATATATATATATATTCTCATTGAATTTTCATATTACATGTCATTATGTCATAAAATGACATAAGAATAAGCTATATTATATTCTTGTTTGGATAGTTTGTTTGGTACAAAACATTTATTAGAAGGCAATTCATCCCTGGGGAATTCCAATCGATTTCCAATAGATAACAATCCGATCTAACCATGAGCAGCTTGAAGAGAGCTCTTACAGGCCTTGGAGGATCGAGTCCACGTATGTGGCAAAATACGGGGATGACTTCGATAGTTTTATTTATAAATTGATCAAAGCGAACCAATACTGACCCAATACTGATTTGATACCGATAAGTTACCGATGCAGATTCGATATAAATAAAAATTTAATAATTCAAACAGGCAATGTTTATTGAATTGCTTGACTTATAGACATACAATAGGGAAATAATAATTCAACTGATTAGATATGTCTAAACAGATAAGCCTCAAATACCGACCGGCAATCATAAATTTAATCCTATATAATTTATCATTATGTTACATTTTTTTTTATTAATTTATACAACAATGGAAGTGGACTTATTTAGAACTTACATCGTTCCAATCATTAAGTGTAAAGTATAAAAATAGAAACCTTGACCAAATCTATGAAATATTATGAACTTTTTAGAATATGTGAACTAATTATGGAATTTTATTCCCTATTAGGCATCCAACATAATAACTATATAGAAAACCACAAATTACCAGATCTTCTCATATATATGTGTATATATTGATGACCCAAAATTATTTGATATCATAAATGAAACATTTAAAGCTATGTAAACTGTAAAAATTAACAATTTCACCGATTAGGTCTACTAAATCTATTATTGGACTTCAAGTTATTGGATAAAGTTCCTAAAATAAGCTTCAACTTATATCTTATAAGAGGTTTTCTAGGCTCCTAGCTACCTGAAATTCACTCAATTATATCACCATTATATAAATATAAGAAGTTATGCATTAAATATTTCATTGTGAGATTAAGATTTATTATGGATTTTAGCCATTTAAGTAACTAATGGAACTATTCCCATTAAAGAACATGATAAACTATAATATATTCTTCACTTGTATTCAATGATTGAAGGCCAATGACTTGATGTCATGTTTGGTATGTAGCAATGGAATCAAAATGAGATCGCGATTCTGTATTTCATTCTATTTTCTATGTTTAGATGCATCTTTATAAGCCGGAATCGTGATTCCTCAAAATTAATAATTCCGGCTTTGAAAGGGAATTTCATTCCTCCTTTCAAAGACGGAATCACGATTTCATTCTAGCTTTATAAGTTGCATGTAATATAATTACTCTTTTATTCTATTGCATAATCACAATTTGCATTTATTGCTATGGACATTTCTGACAAATACATCCTATAGTCATTCCATGTACCCTTTCAAAATAGCAATAGATTTGTCATTCCAGAATACATTCCAATCCATCCCATTCCATTCCAAATCATTCTGGTGTACCAAATGTAATCCAATGACATCTTTCTTGATATTGCAAATTAGAAATATCATATTCGAATTTACCCTTCCCTTTGTAATGGCTAATTAATTAACCCCCAAAATATGACTCATCATCTAATTTTAGTCATAGCTAGGAGTTTATAATCAATTGGCTAACCATTTATTTGTTTTGTTTTTTAAACTTGAAACCCCACCCTAACTCCTATGATCTAACATTCTAACCTCTTTATACCCTACATTACCATTAATTAAGAAAACATGAATTAGATAGCAGAGACTATACATAAAGTCTTATGAAGTAACGCAAGGAGAAATGATAAGAAATCTCGCTAGAAAAAAGATAATAGAAAATTAAACATTACTTTTTTTTAATCTAGGTCCATTCTAACCTCTTGAATTCCATTAACCATTCTAATCAATCTTTTTTTTTTTAATCTAGGTCCATGCAGAAGTAAAGAATTCTTATTTAATTAATAAAAAACCTTTTAGACATTTTTAATTTTATTTATACTATTTTTTACATAAGGTCCTTCACATTTTTTTTTTTAAATCTGTATATGTCTCATATACCTTGACATAATACACTTAATAAAATAAAATAAAATGAAAAATGAAAAACTTAACTTTTGAAGCCTTAGCAAGGCCCTTAACATTGAAGGACTCATCTAGCTGTTAAGAATTTTTTTTTTTTTAAAAGTAACATTCTTATATAAAAGGATTTGGTTAATGGTTTGTTTGAATTGTTAGATTTTTGTTAGTGTCTGTATCTGTATCGAATCAGCATCTATAACTTATCTATATCATATCGGTATTGATTCAATATCATATCAGTGATCAGTTTATGAGTACAACTGTTAGTTTTTTATTAGTATCAGTTTGTTGACAATCATCAATTTGAAAACAATACCAAAATCATACCAAAATGATTCAGAAATAATGAAACAAACAGAGCTTGTCATATTGTCAGTGAGAGTGTTTTTGGTCTTTTTGCATGGACAGTCTGTTACCAGTTTATAAAATTAAAATTACTAAGAAATCCTTTCTCTTTTGGTTTTCTTGAGTATTAAGCTAAAAAATTCAAATGTAAATGACATGCATAAAATTTTTTTATTATGTATGGGACTTATAGAAACAAACTGTAATTGTAAATTGATATGCAATTTAATAACCATTTCCATCTTTTTATCATGTATTAACAATATCCTACATATTATCCATTTTGGCTAGATATATAAAGACCGACTTTATGCAAATATCTCCAATCAAGTATCATCACTATTCACTCTTTAGTATTCACTAGCAAATTTTATGGTATCATATTGTTATGGTATAATGTCACGATTGTTACCCGAACTTTGACCAAATTTTTAATTAACTATCTTAATTTTAATTTAATTAACTTGCCATCTCGCTCGACTTTTCACTATAAAAAATATTACTTCGTTAAACTCCATTAACTCTGTCTTTCCAGTTGGCACGAATGACCAATAGATGCATGCCACGTGTCTTGAGCCACACAAGTGATTTTCTACATCTAAATTTCATGTTAATTGAAAAAAAAAAAAAACAAAGTTTGTGTGTCTTACTTCTTCTTTTCTTCTTGAATTTCTCTCTTTTCTCCTCCCCCAGCTTTTCATTTGAGTCTCTCTCTCTCTCTCTCGCCCCCTCCCTCCCTCTCCCCCTCCCCCCCCCCCCCCCCCCCCCCCCCCCCCCCCCCCCCCCCCCCCCCCCCCCCCCCCCCCCCCCCCCTCCCCCCCTCCCCCTCCTCTCCTCACTTCTCTCTCTTCCTCCTCCTTCTCCACCAATTTTTTTTTAACATATTAATGTAAAAAACCCAAAATTGAACCACCGTACAACTCCTAAACAAAACCTTAGTTGAGTTAACTCAAAATTCGTGAAGATTGCACCAATGTTCAACTGAGACGTCTTAGTTGGATTGGTTTGTTAGTGCTTATTTTGGGACGGGATAAAGATGGCGGGGCCTAAGTCAGCTCAGTTTTCTAGTTTAGGTGTTTAATTTGGATGGAGCTATTAAAGATGTCCAGTATGGATGTTCGCGGAGAGGAGTTTCTATGTTTTAATGGAGGTTTGGTAAGTGAAGAGTCGATTAGATATGAGAAGTGCAAGGACTAGGTTTTGGTGAATTGATGTTGCGGTGACTCAATATATCAGGTTAAGGGAGAAAGCTCAATGGAGGCTGAACATGAAGGTTGGTGTTGGGTTTGTTTGGTTGTAGTGATAGAGATACTGAGTTGACTTGGTGATGGAGATTGATGTGGTGTGATTTGCTTCTAGCGGTGTGTAGGTTTGTGTTCAATAATGGTGAATGTTGTGGTGTAAGTTGCTAAGTAGACATCCGCATCTATTGAAGGTCATCAATGGTGGCCAATTTGTTAGTGGTCGAATATGGCTTAGGTTTTTTAGAGAGAGAAGTGAAGAGGAGAGAGAGAGGGATTTAGAGAAGAAGAAGTAAGAGGAGAAGGAGGAACATGGCAAGCGTAAATTATTTTGATGCTACTGACACGTGTCAAGACACCATTGGTCACTAAAGCTAGCTGTGTTAATAGAGGCAATGGAGTTAGATGAAGTAGTGTTTATGATCACGAAAAGTTGATTCAAGTAGTAAATTAACTAAATGAAAGTTCAGGTAGTTAATTGAATATTTAAACAAAGTTCAGATAATGTTTGTTACATTGTCTTCATTTTTATTTGACACATTTTTTATTAACATATTGCAAAATATAGATAAGTCTACTTCTTTTTTTACTAAGAAGTTAGGAACTTCTCACATGACACTGGTTAATTGTTGCAACGGTATCACAAATAATGGAAATTAATTCGTTGCATATAAATACTAATAATATTTTTTATATAAATAATTTCATAAAGATTTATACATTATTTTTTTTCTATTTTTTATGTTTATCTAAACAACATTAATATTAATCTATCACTCATGATGTATTAGTACCATTTAATGTTGTTTTATGATAGTAATTATTTTATAATTGGTCTTTGAAGATATATCAATCAGCAATGTCGACTTCTTTTTCTTTAAAATTTTAATTCTCTAAGCTAACCTTTTTCGTTCAAAGCATTCAATTGGACAGTTGTTTTGATAAGTCATAGCCAACTTCGAATACAAAATCCAAGCTTTCCCACTTGAAACGGATGAACAAAATCCACTTTTTTATTGCCTTTGTTGTTGCTTCTTTCCATACTTCTTAAACTTCCCATGTTTTTCCATCTAACAGGCTTCATTGTTTGAACTACAAACACTTCGGCTTTCTTTTAAGGTCGTTCCTGAATTGGATATCCTGCTAAGAAAATTTGAGTCGTTTTTATGGGGTCTTGTTGGAGTTATGATACTAAAGCTGCTGAAAGCCCTTTACATGTAGGTATATATGATACTATATTTTTAATATTGCCCATGTAGGTCTGCACAGCCTTCAGCACGGTGCAATAGTCGTGCACCCCTAAATCTGCCCAATTAAAAAAAAAAAAGAAAGAATAAACAAAATAAATTAAATGAATGATAGCTAAAATGTTATATTAGTTAAATGATATAATTAAAGATGATTTAAGTGAATTAATAGGTTTAATAATGCATTAGCCTTAACATGGATTTAACCTTAAAATGAATCTTAAGTATAAAATGAACTTAGTTAAATAATTTAAGTTTAACTTAACGTAACATAACTTAATAACTAAATTAGACTTAATATGACATTTGAATATTCAGTAGACTAGCTAATAGACTTAATTTGATTTAACTTGAAAGAACTATAAGAAGTTAAGATGAAATTGATCTAAAATTGAATAACTAAGTTAATTAAGGTCCTAATAGATACATGATAGGAATTTGTAAGATAATAAAATAGGGCTTAGTAACTAGATTAGATAACTAATTCTAATTAATTTGGCTAAGTTTAAGTTAATATAGATTTAAATTGACATGAATCTTAGATATAAAATGAATTAGTACTATATCTAATTTCAACTTGACTAAATAGACTTTAATGGACTAAAATGAATTAGATTGATTAAGTTTAATCAACTGATTTAGTAACTAAATTAAATGATTAATTATAATTAAATTGGTTAGGATTAAGTTAAAATAGGCTAATAACAAATAATTGGCTTAGGTTAATGAGTTAGGATAAACCATAAATAACATAGGGAATATATTGTTTCAAATATACGCTTGTTTGGCAAAAGAATGTTTTTGAAAATGAATGTTTTGATTATGTTGTTATATAAATAGTATAAACAAAGTGAAAAAAAATGCTTTGACAGACAATGGAGAACTATTGTATCTTTGTGGGGCGAATCCAATAGCAATGGCGAGGTTTCAAATTAGTATCTGATCAAATAGAGTTTTAAAAACAAGTTTAATATAAGTGGATAATTAATTTAATTTCTTATATGAGTTCATTCCTTTAATAGATATGGATATCTAATTTATTCTCTGAGATAGCCTTGGCCTACCTTCTATCTCTGTTTAGATTTTATATAAAAGGTACGCAGTAACTTGTGTGTTGTACGCTAGATGGCATCTAAATGAATTAAAACTTAAAGACGGCTTAAATTGATGAGTGTTGCTTGTGCGTGTGCCATTGAATTGGTTTGAGGAGCAACAACCTTGTCTCAAGGGATACTGTAGTTTAGGCGGTTAGACCACCCTTATCATGATGCAATGACTTTCATAAGGCTCGATGGGTAGCTGATGAGACAAATAGTATCGGTGTAACATTTACTTAGGCCCGGGGTGAAGTAACATGTTTTAGTTCATATTTATGGGACCAGTTGAACTAACTGATGTTATGGACTGAAATGAGTGGACTTGTGTCACGACTGTAAACCTTAAATGAGGCTATTTTCTTGTAACATTATGTAAGAGATATAAGTATTTAGGCTACCTATATCAACCCCTGAGCGTCTGTTGTTATTCAGGACCCCGGTTTTCTTAGATTGTCTCGGAGTGTAAGTGTTTCAGTGTTGATTTATTTACTTTACATTAAAGATAATAAATTGTCGTTGTTTCGTTGCATTTAGCTAAGCTCGTGTGTGATATGATACTATATTGTTAATATAGTGTGTTATTTAATTTATTCCTTTTTATTATTGTTATTATATTTATTCAACATGGAAAAAAAAAGGTGTTCTAATAAAATGTCCAATATTAAATCATGTTATGTCCTATTTTTGGTCTTTGATTTTAGGGGACCGTCCAGTTCATCATTGATGGAACCATACCAATCCTTGGTTTTAAGGTTCATGCTGGTTATAATTATGAATTATGCTTTGTTATGGAGCTAAGGTTATTAAATTTTCATGATTTGATGGCATTTAATCATGTTAGGCACATTAAAGTTCTATTTGCCACACATAGAGAGGAAATAAAAAATGTCTAACTTAGTTATGATAGTATTTCTAGAAATTTTTCTAGTTTAATTTGATGCGTGTGTTAAAAAAGATCAAGTATACCAATCCCATGAAATAAAAAGTTCAGCTTTTAGAAGGAATAAGGTGAATATGAAGAATTTTGGGTAAATTTTGATTATAGGCATTGGATTTAATTTAAGTTAATTTTATTTTTTTTAAGGGTTGGATTTGTTTCATTGTGTAAAACAAGGGAATGAAGTGATTGGTTCATGTAGCAAGATGTCATCTGCTTCGACTCCTCACACTCCCCGAACAGAAGGTGAAATTCTGCAGCAGTCATCTAATTTAAAGAGCTTCGGCTTTAATGAACTTAAGAGAGCAACCGGCCATTTCCGCCGTGATAGTGTGTTGGGTGAAGGGGGTTTTGGTTCTGTTTTCAAAGGTTGGATTGATGAGCAAACATATACAGCTGCCAAGCCTGGAACCGGCTTGGTAATTGCGGTTAAAAAGCTTAATCATGAAGGATTTCAAGGCCACCAGGAGTGGCTGGTGAGTGACAGCTTAATCACTCTTGGTTATATGCATTTCCTATGTGGGACTAGATCCTTAATCCCTTTGTGTCGAGCACATGTTTGCGTTTATTTGATGGGTTGAAACAGAACAAGACAGCAACGCTTGATAATTACTTTGATCCTTAGGATTTTAGATTGGATAAAATAACCAAGCATTTATACACACGCCCGTGTGTTTAATATGTGGCGGCCACCGCCCGAGCTAGGCCCCTTTCCTTCAGGGGTGAAATCCTTATACCATAGTGGAGGTGGTCTTTTAAAACTGTGTTTGTTTGATAGGTTGAAATGGTGAAAGGATAGTAACCTTTTGATTCATAAAATTCATATCTTGTTGTTCTTAATGAATGTTTAATGGCCTGTTCAGCAATTCATGATATTTGCCATGAAAGGCCAGTTTATAGGTGGATAGTTTACCACCTCAAGATAACTAATTGGTTGTTTGACCTACAGGCAGAAATAAATTTCTTGGGGCAGCTTTATCATCCAAATCTTGTGAAGTTAGTTGGGTACGGCATAGAGGATGAGCACCGGATGCTTGTGTACGAATTTATGCCTCGGGGTAGCTTGGAGAATCATCTGTTCAGAAGTGAGATCCTCTTGTCAATATGCATCGTATCTCAATAATTTGTATTGAATTATTATTATTATTTTAACTAAAAACTTCTAATTTTAAACAGGGAGCTCTTATCATCATTCGCTTTCTTGGAAACTTCGAATAAAGGTGGCCCTTGGTGCTGCAAAGGCTCTGGCTTTTCTACACAGTGACGAAGCGAATGTCATACATAGAGACGTCAAAACTTCCCACATTTTGCTTGATTCGGTATGGAATCACAATTTGTTGTTTATCAGTATATAGGGCAACAGATTCCACAAACATTTACTTTGTTTCTTAACTATTCTTAACGGTAAATGGCAGAATTATGATGCAAAACTTTCGGGCTTTGGATTGGCTATAGTTGGGCCGCTAGGCAGTGAAAGCCATGTCTCCACAACAGTAATGGGCACCCATGGTTATGCAGCTCCAGAATACTTGGCCACAGGTACTTATTGATTTCCAGTACATACATCCACAAGGTCATGGGCAGCCTTGTTATTTCATTGTCGTGGTGCAAATTTTAAAAGAGGCTGTTTCGGTTGCATTTTGGGTACATGTGGTGAATTTTTTGCCATCTTACATATTTCTACATTTGAGGCACAGCACTTGCAGCTTCAAATTTACCCTTTCTTTAATACTATCCCACTTCTTGTCCATATCGAAATAGAGTTTAAAGAATATTGAGGATTTGAGTGGCTGAAGCTAAAGCTGTTACCTAGACGTCCAACCCATAGTTGCAACGACCCAATTGTTGTATGTCGACATTGTTCTGCCTAAATCCGTTTACTTTGAACTTCATCAACTTCGTATACTTTCTTCTCAATACTAAAAAAATGCTTTCGTTTTTGAAGGGCATTTGACAACAAGATGTGATGTTTACGGTTTTGGGGTTGTGCTACTCGAGATGTTGTGTGGTCGAAAGGCTATAGACAAAAACAGACCATCCGGGGAGCAGAATTTAATAGAATGGGCCACGCCATATCTCACAAGCAAACGCAGGATTATCCACATCATGGATGGTTGCATTAAAAGCCAGTATTCACTAGCCGGAGCAACAAAGGCAGCTCAACTAGCATGTCAATGCCTGTCAATGGAACCCACGATTCGGCCAAACATGAGTGACGTAGTAAAAGCATTGGAGGAGCTACAAGTTTCCGAGGAGATGGCAGCCAATGCTCCAGCACAACATTCGCCTCACTTCAGCCAATGGTCCCTAATACGAAAGAAAAAGGGCAAATAACCTTCTCAATGGAAAGCCTGCTGCTTATCATTGGCCGGCTGTTTCTCCAATTCACGCATGACAAATTTCATTCTTTTACATGGCTAGTTCTCAAATTCTGTTGATATTATCTGTATTTATCTTATAGGTCCACTTGTCTTGTTTAGATTGGTCCACGTGTAAGTTAGTGCTTGATAGTTAATAAGAATGTATATATATAGTAATGAACAGAACAAGTAAAATTAGTTGAATAGAAATAACAAATTCATTTTCATTTCTTCCTCTTCTTTGTTCGTTCGTACTTCGTCCAATCTACAGCTACGGATGGAAGTTGTTAATCACTGAGATTCATCCGAATTTCACATGGTATCAGAGCCACAGTGAGATCTACAAATCTTGAATTTTTTTTTTTCCGATTCATTGTAGACATGAACGGCATGACTGAACAGAATAGATCTTTGTCAATTGCTTCTGATTTTAATGATCCTTTATATCTCTCGGGTTCCGATAATCCAAACATGTCTATAGGAAATATCATGTTTAATGGATTGAATTACTTAGCTTGGGCAAGATCTGTTAAAACAGGGTTAGGAGCTAAGATGAAACTTGGATTTATCGATGGCAGTTTAACTAGACCTAATTTGAATTCTCCTGAGCTTAAGCTGAGGGAAAGAGCTAATTATATGGTGAGAATGTGGATTTTGAATTCAATAGATAAAGAGATTGCTCAGAATTATGTGTTTACTTCTTCTTCGATGGATTTATGGAATGAAGTCATGGAACAATATGGACATACTAATGGTCCTTTGAATAGCAACTTAAAATCGTATTACAATAAAATGAAGAAGTGTTGGGATGAACTTCAAGAATTACATACTTATCCTACATGTTCATGTGGTCATTTTGATTTTTGTACTTGTCGTCTTAAGGAGAGAATTCTTGAATATGAATCAGAAACTAGGTTGATTCAATTTCTCATGGGACTCAATGAGAATTATGAGATGGTACGAAATCAAATTCTTGCTATGGATCCTCTACCTACAATGAATAAAGCATACTACTTAGTACAACAAGTTGAGAGACAAAGGTTGATAACGTCTGGAATATCTTCAGATGTTGAAGTTGCTGCATATCAGATGACTAGAACAAATGTTAATTCTGCTTCTAGAGGAATTCCTTTTGATAAGAAAAGGGGAAGACGATTGTTTTGCAAGCATTGTAGGAGTGAAGGACATAGTATTGACAATTGTTTTCAACTTGTGGGATATCCTGAGTGGTATAAAGGGAAAAGGTTTGGAAATGCTGGATCCAAGATGTCAAAGTCATCATTAAACTTTGTGGATACTAAATCTGATGCGGGTTGTCATTCGCAATATTTTTCCAATCCTTTAAACGTTCATGCTGCAGATTCTGTTACTTTGTGACGCAGCGTAAAACGTTCAAAGATCAAAATTTGCAATAACAATGCAAACTTTAAGAGAGAATTTCTCAATAATAAACTTCAAATATCAAAAGTTAATAATGATCTGTACAAAGGGTTACAATGCCATTTATAAGGCTTGAATACGACCTTTAAGTTCCTTAAAATAAATGAAACGAAAACGGTAAAATAAATAAAATAGAAATGTCAAAATAAATGAAATAGAAACGGTAAAATAAATACGACCTTTAAGTCCCCTAAAATAAATGAAACAGAAATGGTAAAATAAATAAAATAGAAACGTCAAAATAAATGAAACAGAAACGGTAAAATAAATTAAATTGGCAAGCCAATCTATCTCCTACAGCTTAGTCTTCCTCCATTGCTTCTTCGACAACTCACTTGTTCGCGATCCCGTCTACATCAGTCTCCTCCACTTAAACAAGACTCGTCCTCGAGTCATTGGATAGGTCCGGATAGAGAGCATCTCCAGAATCATGAAACTTTGATAAATCTGCCACATTGAATGTTTTGGAAATACCCCAGCTGTCGGGCAAATCCACTATGTATGCATTATCATTTATGCGTTGCAGCACTGTATAAGGACCATACTTCTTTGGTTTAAGCTTGTTGTAGGTTTCTATAGGAAATTTCTCCTTGCGTAAGAAAACCATAACCTGATCACCTTCTTGAAATATTTCATGCCTTCGATGTTTATCAGCAGCTTGCTTATAGCGTTGATTGGCTTCTTCCAACCTTTGCTTTACCTCTTTCTGAACATCTACCACTTGCTCTACCATATGCTTTGCTGGAATATTTCTACTCTCTCATTTGGGCAATTTAAGTAAATCAAGAGTGTGTTGTGGTACCTTAGTGTAGACAATTGAAAAAGGAGATCTTCCTGTAGCATTATGACAGCACTATTATAGGCAAACTCAGCCTGGGGAAGGATGATGTCCCATTGCTTCGGTTTATCACCACAAAGACTGCGAACTATATTTCCTAAAGTTCGATTAACCGCTTCCATCTGACCATCAGTTTGTGGATGAGCTGTGCTGCTAAATTGTAAAGATGAATCAAATAGCTTCCACAATGTTCTCCAAAAATGACTCAGAAATTTGCTATCCGATCTGAAGTGATGGTCTTGGGAACTCCATGTAAACGAACAATTTCCTTAAAGAACAATCTAGCCACACCAACCGCATCAGTAGTTTTTCTACAAGGAATGAAGTGTGACATTTTAGAAAACCGGTCAACAATTACAAAAACAGAATCGAATCCTCTCTGTGTACGTGGCAATCCCAGCACAAAATCCATGGACAAATCTTCCCAAATGTGTTCAGGCACTGGTAAAGGCATGTATAAACCAGTATTTTTAGAATACCCCTTTGATCTTTGACAAACATAACACTTCTCTACAATCTGCTCACATCTGTCTGACTTGTGGCTAATAAAATCTCCCTCACTGCTGCTAGAGTTTTATCACGCCCTAAATGACCAGACAATCCAACCCCATGAAGATCACTAATCACCTTCTCTCTCAATGAAGTTCTTGGCATACATAATTGATTCTCATGCATCAAATAACCATCAGATAAATAAAAATCAGAAACAAAAATGATTATTTGATACCTGGTGCCATATGTCAAAAAAATCCTCATCTTGAGCATATGCATCTTTAAGTTGCTCAAACCCCAAAATATCCTGACTCAAAGTCATCAACAAAGAAGCTCGCCTGCTTAAAGCTTCTACAACTTTATTCTTAGCTCTAGATTTGTGTGTTAATCTGAATGGAAACTTTTGTAGAAATTGAAACCATCGCATGCATGTCAGTACTTATTCTCTTTTGACTATTCAAATATTTTAGAGCCTCATGATCTGAAAATAACACAAATTCCTTTCCAATCAAGTAATGCTCCTAGATTTTAAGAGCACGCACTACAAAATAAAACTCTGTGTCATAAGTGCTCCATTTTCATCTGGCATCACTAAGTTTCTCACTAAAAAATGCAATTGGCCTCTTCGCTTGAGATAGAACCGCTCCTATGCCCACTCCACTGGCATCACAATCCACTTCAAACAACTTCTCAAAGTCTGGGAGAGCAAGTACTGGTGCTGTACTCAATTTTTCTTTTAAGATTGCAAAACTAGAAGCTGCTTCTTCAGTCCACAAGAACTTCCCTTTCTTCAGACACTGTGTCATAGGTGCAGCAATAGTGCTAAAATTCCTAATGAACCTGCGATAGAAAGCTGCTAAGCCATGAAAGCTTCGCAACTCGGAGACATTTTTAAGAGTAGGACACTCTCCAATTGCCTGCACCTTTGTTTCATCAACCCGGACACCATCAGCCGAAACAACAAAACCCAGAAAAAAGCAACTTGTTTGTCATGAAACTACACTTCTTAAGATTAATATATAATTTATTCTTGTGCAAGGCTGTCAGTACACTCTTCAAATGCAACAAGTGTTCATCCTCACATTTGCTATAGATCAAAATATCATCAAAATACACCACTACAAATTTACGCATAAAAGGTTTTAATATCTGGTGCATTAGCAGCATGAATGGCTAGGAGCATTGGATGACCCGAATGGCATGACTAACCACTCATATAAACCCTCCTTTGTCTTAAAGGCAGTCTTCCATTCGTCACCAGGCCGGATTCTAATTTGATGGTATCCATTCTTCAGATCTATTTTGGAAAACCATTTAGTCCCATGTAGCCTATCAAGCATGTCATCCAATCGTGGTATTAGAAATGTGTATCCCACAGTGATCCTGTCTATAGCCCTACTATCCACACACATTCTCCAACTCCCATCTTTCTTGGGTGTTAATAAAGCAGGCACTGCACATGGGCTCAAACTTTCTTGGATCAAACCCTTTTTCAATAACTCCTCAACCTTCTCTTTGAGAATCTCACTCTCTTTCAGGTTCATCTTGTAATGTGGAAGATTAGGAAGGCTGGCTCCAGGAATAAGGTCTATTTGGTGCTGAATGTCACTCAATGGTGGCAACCCAGCTGGTATGTCATCTGACATCAATTCCTTAAATTCCTGTAGCAAAGGGTGAACTAATTCAGGTTGCTCATCCACTTGCAACTCAACATCATTCATCAGAACTTGTTTCACAATTAACGCATGCACTTGCCTAGTTTCTTTCATCTCAGCCCCAAAATCCTTCATCACAGACAAAAACATACCCTTATCTGGTAAAGGAGTCTTGTCTTTCAGTGGTAGCAAAGTATATTTCACCCCTTCCCTTTCTAATTTATACACATTACTCTTTCCTGAATGTTGTGCATCAACATCATATTGCCAAGGCCTGCCAAACAGGAGGTGGCACACATCCATGTCAACTATAACACAATACACAACATTATTATACTTACCTATGGAGAATGGAACCTTGCAGCGTTCCGTCACTTCAATTTTTCGAGCGGCTGACTTAATCCACCCCAAAGTATAAGTATTTGGATGTCTCTTTACAGGCAATCTCAATTTTTGAACTGTCTTCTTTCCTATTATATTTTCACAACTACCGCTATCAACAATCACACTAAACACCTTACCATCGATAGTACATCTAGTTCTAAACAATTGGTGGCGCTGGGTATGATCTTCAGACTTTGGTGTCAGCATCAACCTTCGAACAACATACACTCCCTCTTCTTCTTCATCATATTCCTTCTCCTCATCTCCATCAGCTTCACAACAGATGCCTTCATCACCTTCTTCTTTTTCTACAATATTAACGGTCTTCCTCTTAGGACATTCATTCGATCTATGCCCCGGTTGACCACAACAAAAGCACTTCCCCACCATGGATCTCGCATAAGGATTATCCATCTTCTTGCCCTCTTTATCCTGTCCCTCATTCATAGGACGTTTTCTTGCAACTTTATCCTCTGGGGATTTGTTCTTTACATTGAATCCACGATTCGTTTGGTCCTCTACCTCTTTGCTCTTCTCCTTTGACCAAGTAGTAGATCTATATCCCCCATAATTTATATTTTCACGCTCTTGCTGCATCAATTCAGCCCTCAATGCCAGATTCTTCGCTTCACTCAAGATGCAAATTACCTGGACCCCAATTCTATCCCGCAAGGTTGGTTTCAATCCTTCCAAATACTGAGCCACCTGCTGACCTTCAGATTCTATAAGATTATTTCTTTCTGCTGACCTCATAAATTCAACAGTAAACTCATGGATAGATTTATTTCCTTGTTGACACCTTTGATACTGTTGAAACAAAATATGCTCGTAATTAGGTGGTAGGAATTCTGATTTCATTAAATACTTCATCCGATACCAAGTGCGAACCGGACCTTTCCCTTCTCGTTCTCGCCTATATTAAATCCGCTCCCACCATGCAGAAGCCATTCCCTTTAATCAACATGCCACTAACTTAACTTTTCTTTCGGGAGGAGTGTCCGCATAATCAAAGAACCGATCCACATCAGCAACCCAATCTAAAAACTCTTCAATTCCAAGATTTCCATTAAAATATGGGATGTCAACTTTCAATTGAAAGTCTCCACCATCTCGATCATCATAACCATCTCTTCTATACCCGCCATATCGTTGATTTCAAAAATTTCCAGTATCTCTATCATCATAATCATTCCGTCTTCGACCACCGTATGGTGGATTACGAGCAAACCGAGGTGGTTCTACATCGCTCTCTTCAGAATTTTCATCATAGATAAGTTGTCTACGGGCAAGATTTGGTCTGTCAATAGGTTCCCCACGAGCTACATCGTCCCCTGGTCCTCTATTGTCATCCCGTCTACTGTTTGCATCAATTTCCAAAGCAACCAGACGATCTACAATCTCATCAAGACGTTCCTCAAAACGCTGGAATCTGTGATCCATCCGTTGCTCCAGACATCGCTCCAATAGTTGCAACGCCTCGTCTTCCTGAGAGGCTCCACCCTCCAGATCACCGTGACGTAGAGCAACGCTATCACTATAGGTATCCATCCTCGGTCTGATACCACCTGACGCAGCGTAAAACGTTCAAAGATTAAAATTTGCAATAACAATGCAAACTTTAAGAGAGAATTTCTCAACAAGGAACTTCAAATATCAAAAGTTAATAATGATCTGTACAAAGGGTTACAATACCATTTATAAGTAGTCCATCCACTACGAAAGCTGAATATCGAAGTTTAGCTGCTTTATCCAAAGAATTATTGTGGACATCTTACATTCTTCAGGATCTTCGAGTTTATCATTCCTTACCCATCTCTGTTTCATGTGACAACAAGTCCACAATTTCGATTGCTCGCAATCCATGTCTTCATGCTCGAACTAAACATATTGACATAGATATTCATTTTGTTCGGGATTTAGTTTCTCATGGATTTCTTGTTTTGTCGCATGTAGCTTCTACTGATCAGCTAGCTGATATTTTTACGAAGCTCTCTACAGTTGGCTCCTTACCCAGTATTTTGTTCAAGTTAGGTCTTCGTACAACACTAACTTGAGGGGGGATGCTGATATTATCTGTATTTATTTTATAAGTCCACTTGTCTTGTTTAGATTGGTCCATGTGTAAGTTAGTGCTTGATAGTTCATAAGAATGTATATATATAGTAATAAATAGAACAAGTAAAGTTAGTTGAACAGAAATAACAAATTCATTTTCATTTCTTCCTCTTCTTTGTTCGTTCGTACTTCGTCCAATCTATAGCTATGGATGGAAGTTATTAATCACTGAGATTTTTATTCCTGTTCTTATGTCACGGCACATATCACATTGATGGAAATTATCGTACAGCAGTTTAATTCGAACGGGATCTATCAAAGAGGTTTTTATTCCTAGAGTTGGTCATGCTTCTCCTACAGCACCTTACCTCGGCTTAGAGTGCAGAGATAGAGAGTTTATGAGAAGAAGACAACCGATTGCATCTATTTTGGGGCTACAAATAGAAAAATGGAGCCATACGTTGGTGCTATCTTCATATGATCGAAAGATGCATCTATTTCTATGTACAATTTGATCGTCTTGTCTGTTTGTTGTTCGATTATGAGGCTGCAACTTGTGATAACATGGATTTTTACAATCCGTCCTACCTAAATGCTGTATCGTGTCTATATTAGTGTACGTTTGGTCCTAACATTAGCTACAGCTATGTCTTTCACATTCTAATATGGGGGTTTATCGTATGTTTTTGGTAGATTCAATCAGAAACATTCTTCAAAATGAGCCCATGAATAAATCATTATCATCCCTTTGATTTGATTCCTTTATTTCTTTTTTCCAATTTTTTGAATATTCTATTTCTTATCCCCAAATCCAGCCCCATAGCTATTACAATTTTTATGACGGGGCATTAATCATATGAAAAATCGTTTGCTGCCTAACTGGAGACACTTTTCTTAGTCAAATAGGTTGTTGAATGCCTACTAACTGTGAGCACAATTCTAAATTGACTGTCCAATTGGGAGACTGACCAGGGAGATGTGATATTAAAGAGTGAAAGGGTTCAGTATATTATAGAGATCTTTTATCTCAGTAATTATATACGAATTGCATGCCTCCTGTTATGATCATCACAAATGAGGAGGGGCTCATAAAAGCAATCCTTTTAAGACGGACACAACTTGTTTGTTTTGTCGGCGTACAGACAATATGTTGATGTTTATAATGTTTATTAAAAAATAGATACATATAAAAATAGATATTTTTATTCATAAACATAATAAACAAACTAGATATAAATCAGACACAAATAAGATTAGATCAAATCAGGTATAAATATAGATATAGATAAAAAAAAATAAACCATCTTAATCTGGTATGAATAGCAACCCAATTAGCTGTTCTACTAGTTTGTCTTTTAATTAAACTGAACTGACCATGATTCAACTAGGGCATTAAAGATCTAAGATCAAGGATGTGTAGATGGACACGTTTGTTCCTCTAGAAGCAATTGAGGAGAAGGATTATAGGCCAGAGCTATCCTTAGTTGATACAAGTGTTGGAGAATTTTGGCCTTTTGATATCTTACATTCCCATAAACTTCTTTATTCCACTTTCTAAACTGAGATGAGAGTCGTTGAATGGCTTCAAGACAATTATCATGACTTTCCCTCCATATCCTCACAACTAACAACTAACAACTAACAAGTGGGATGTATAGTCCACATGGGCTAAAAGCGGAAAGAGCGGTTGATCATTGTTTATGGATCATAATGATGTGTTTTTAACAAAATTGGACAATGATCTAATGGCCATTTAGGGAGAAGAAAAATTTTTTACTCTGCGAAGAGAGTATACCATGCATTATTGGCCCAGCTCTATCCAGTCGTAATTGGACAAGTCTAGGTAGCTTTTGTTTGTTTGTCCATGTGTATTTTGGACCAACAAAACCTAGTTCCATGATATCATTGAAATCACCCATGTTGAATGAGCCGTGCATTGTCTATTAAACGAGACCAAAAAGATGCTTTTTCTACCACATGTGGTGGACGTGGAGCATAAATGCCAAAAAAAAAAAAAAACCATTAGAAAGAGTTTAGAAAGTTGCAAACCTTTAACATGACATGCAATTCATAAGTTGATGATCTGAGAATAGTGACATCCATGGGATCTTTCATCCAAAGCAACAGCATGCCTCCACTTTGACCCACCGAGTCTACACCATAGAAAGCATCAAATGGTGACTGACGTCAGTATAACTCCGCCGAGAGATGATCAAGTTTAGTTTCTAGAAGAATAACCATATCAGGCTTATATTCGGTTAAATTTTGAATGATTGCCTTACGTTTCCTTGTAGAATTTAATCCTCTGGTGTTCCAAGCTAACACACGTGTCGGGTGAACAACATGCGGAATGAGAGAATCAGCCATTTGTTGAGTGATAAACCTATAGAATTGGATTTCAGAACCATAAATGTTGATAGCTTTAATTTGAAAAGAGAAATTAATTGGAGAACATAAGCTATCCAGCATTAGCAAAGCTTCCTCTCTGTTCTGAAATGTTGAGGAGAACGTTGGTCCTTGAGTCATCCAAAGCAAATGAAAATGATATGTATGTTGTGTATCCCTCCTATATGGATTATTATTATTATTATTTAAAAAAAAAAAGGAAATTGGAAACGGAGATGAGGTAGCCAAGTTGGCTACGTGAAATGGCAATAGAGAATTCTTGAATTCTCTTGAAAGATGTTTGCAAGCTGGTTTTTAAAAATTCCAGCCGCTTTGACCAAGGAATCGAGCTGTCCTTAAAATTTCAAGGTATTGAAATTTCCAGCTATGAGAACTTAAGGTGAAAGCTGGCTCCAGGCGATAAAGTCGGTTTTTAACCAACTTTTGGTGCGTGAAAAGCAAGCTGTTTTGCCTATAAATAGGCATTATTGTCATAAGAAAGTATGTTAGCTTTCTGTGAGAGTTTTTCCAGCTTATGAACGTAAACTCCTGTGGGAGAAATTAGGCCAAAGCAAAAGTTTTGCTTTGAGGAAAATAATTTAGAAAGAGAGAGATAATTTTTAGTGAGTGATAAAATAGTGAGAATATTTTTGGGGTTTTTGGGAAACACTTGTGTCACTATTTTAGATTTATCTCAATTACTTGTATTATACCTCTAGAATATTTTTCTAGAGAAGTATCTCTCTTGTAAGCCTACTATTGTTATAGTAGAAGAATTTTTCGGAGTTGATCCCGTAGACGTAGCCTATTCAAAGGGTGAACCACGTTAAATTTCTGGTGTCATTTATTTTATTTAATTGCTTTGCTCGTATTTTATTTATTTATTATCCGCCTCGTATTTTATTATTTCCGTTGCGTGCTCTATATCCCAACAACTGGTATCAGAGCTAGGTTTGGGTGAATATATCTACTTATCGTATGCTTTGTGGTTGCCACTAAATTGTGGATCCTCCACATCAGAAAATAAGTTAGATTATTATTCATTCATTTGAATCATAGAGGCGAGGACGAGCAAAATGATCAATTTAAATGGCACAAATTATCACATATGGAGAAGCAAGATGAAGGACCTCTTGTTCGTGACAAAGATGCATTTGCCGGTGTTTGGTACTACTAAACCCGAGGATAAGACAGACGAGGAATGGGAGTTTGAGCATGAGCAAGTATGTGGAATTGTTCGACAGTTTGTCGAAGACAATGTGTATAATCACATTTGTAATGAGACTCATGCAAGAACTCTATGGAACAAATTAGAGGAGTTGTATGCTTCTAAAACCGGCAACAACAAATTGTTTTACTTGACAAAGTTGCTCCAGATGAAGTATCGGGAAGGTACGTCAATGGCAGATCACTTGAATGATTTTCAAGGAATTGTGGAGCAATTGTCAAGAATGGGCATAAATTTTGACAATGAAGTACTCGCTCTCTTAATTCTAGCATCCTTACCAGAGTCTTGGGAGACTTTAAAGATTTCACTTACAAATTCTGCACCAAACGGTATAGTAAATATGGAATTTGTTAAAAGTGGAGTCTTGAATGAAGAAATGAGACGAAGAACACAAGGGTCTTCTTCATCAAAGGAAGAAGTCTTTGTTGCAGAATCCAGGGGGAGGAGTCAGTCTAGAGGTCTAAGATCAAAGGACAAGAGTAGAGGAAAGTCAAATAAATATGCCAATGTTGAGTGCCATTACTGCAAGAAAAAGGGTCATATAAAGAAGTTTTGCCGGAAGTTTAAGCAGGATCAAAAGAAGAACAAAGGCAAACAAGAGAAAAGATGGTGGCAGTGATGATGAGCAAGGAAATGTTGTCGAAGAATTCAACCTTGTCTATGATGATGATGATATGGTCAATCTTGCTATCCATGAGACAAGCTGGGTAATAGATAGTGGTGCTACCATTCATGCTACATCTCGAAGGGAATTCTTCTCATCTTACACTCCAGGTAATTTTAGTGTGGTAAGAATGGGGAATGAGAAATTTTCTAAAATTGCAGGTAAAGGAGATGTGTGTTTAGAGACCAAGAATGGTACCCGGTTGGTCCTTAAGGATGTCAGGCATATTCCAGATATGCGTTTGAATTTAATTTCTACAAGCAGGCTGGATGAAGAAGGTTTCTGCAATACCTTCTATGATGGTAAATGGAAACTTACCAAAGGTTCTATAGTAGTAGCTAGAGGGAAGCAATTCTCTAGATTGTATTTTATGAAGGCAAAGCTCTCCCAAGATGCAGTGAATGCAGTGGAGAATGATAATACAGTTGAGCTATGGCACAAACGTCTTGGTCATATGAGTGAGAAAAGTATGACCCGTCTGGCTAAGAAGAATGTATTACCTGGATTGGATCAAGTTAATTTGAAGAAGTGTGCTGATTGTCTAGCAGGAAAGCAAAACAAAGTTGCTTTCAAAAGTTCCCTTCCTTCTAGAATGAAGAATGTACTGGATTTAGTACACTCAGACTAATGTGGGCCGATGTCAAAGTCACTTGGTGGTGCTCAGTATTTTGTGACTTTCATTGATGATCATTCTAGAAAGACATGAGTATATCTTTTGAAATCTAAATATCAGGCATTAGATGCTTTCAAGAAATTTTTGTCTCTAGTTGAGAGGCAAACTGGCAAAAAGTTAAAGTGTATCAGAACATACAACGGTGGAGAGTACACTGGACCATTTCATGCTTATTGTAATGAGCATGGTATTCGACATCAAACTACACCCCCAAAGACACCACAGTTGAATGGTTTAGCAGAAAGGATGAATAGGACTTTGATGGAGAGAATTAGATGCCTACTCTCACATGCAAAGTTGCCAAATGCGTTTTGGGGTGAAGCTATATTGACAGCAGTTCATGTATTGAACCTTTCACCATGTGTTCCTCTACAGTTTGATACTCCTGAAAGAGTATGGTCAGAAAGGATGTTTCTTATGATCATTTGCGTGTTTGGTTGTAAAGCCTTTTGTACATGTGCCAAAGGATGAGAGGTCAAAACTTGATGTCAAGACAAGACAATGTGTGTTTATTGGCTATGGTCAAGATTAGTTTGGCTATAGGTTTTATGATCCAGTTCAGAAGAAGCTTATGAGAAGCCGTGATGCGGTGTCATTGAAGATGAGACCATTGAGGACATAGAGAAGGCTCATAAAGATGCTTCTAGGTCTAGCAGCAGTACAACAGACCTAGAAATGATACCTCAAACAATAGTGCCAATAGAGGTTGGAGATGAAATACAGAATGACCAGCCTGAGACAGGTGATACAGATGCTCACATTGGCTTTCCATCAAATGATTCTGATGAAGATGATGGAGTTCATGATCAACCACTAGCTCCAGTGGGTTCTCCAGAATTGAGAAGATCTACTAGAGTTCGACAACCCTCTACTAGATATCCTACAGATCAGTATGTGTTATTGACTGATAGGGGAGAACCAGAAGACTTTAAAGAGGCAATGGATGATGAACACAAAAGGAAGTGGATTGAGGCTATGCAAGATGAAATGAAATCCTTGCATAAGAATGAATATTTTGAGCTAGTGAAGTTACCAAAAGGTAAGAAGGCCTTGAAAAACAAGTGGATGTTCAAGATAAAGCATGATGAACACAGTTCTCAACCACGATTCAAAGCCAGATTAGTTGTTAAAGGATTTAGCCAAAGGAAAGGGATTGACTTTGATGAGATATTTTCACCAGTAGTGAAAATGACATCCATTCGAACAGTGCTAGGGTTAGCAGCAAGTCTTCACCTGGAGGTCGAGCAGATGGATGTGAAGACTGCCTTCCTTCATGGTGATTTGGAGGAGAGATATACATGGAGCAGCCAGGGGTTTTGTAGTAAAAGGAAAAGAGGATTATGTTTGCAAGTTGAAGAAAAGCTTGTATGGCTTGAAACAGGCACCAAGACAGTGGTATAAGAAGTTTGATTCGGTTATGGGAGCAAGGCTACAAGAAGACTACTTCAGATCACTGTGTTTTTGTGCAGAAATTCTCTGATGATGATTTTATTATTCTATTGCTCTATGTGGATGATATGTTGATTGTTGGCCAGAACATTTCCAGGATCAATAACCTGAAGAATCAGTTGAGCAAGTCTTTTCTATGAAAGACTTAGGGCCAGCAAGACAAATTCTTGGCATGAAGATAACCAGAGATAGGGATGCCAAGAAATTATGGTTGTCTCAAGAGAAGTACATTGAGAAAGTACTTCAAAGGTTCAATATGGACAAAGCTAAAGCGGTTAGTTGTCCTCTTGCTAATCACTTTAGATTGAGTTCCAAACAGTGCCCTTCTACTGAGAAAGAGGAGGAGGAGATGAACAGGGGTTCCATATGCTTCAGCAGTTGAAAGTTTGATGTATGCTATGGTATGTACACGGCCAGATATTGCTCACTCAGTTGGAGTAGTGAGCCGGTTCCTTTCAAATCCTGGAAAGGAACATTGGGCTGCAGTAAAATGGATATTTAGATATCTACGTGGTACCTCCAAAATGTGCTTATGTTTTGGAGATAAAAAACCTGTGTTAGTTGGTTACACAGATGCAGATATGGCTGGCGATGTTGACTCAAGAAAGTCTACATCAGGATACTTGATTTCATTTGCAGAAGGAGCTGTGTCATGGCAATCAAGATTACAGAAATGTGTTGCTCTCTCAACAACTGAAGCTGAGTTTATTGCAGCAAATGAAGCTTGTAAAGAGTTGCTATGGATGAAAAAGTTCTTAAATGAACTTGGTTTTCACCAAGAGAAATATGAGCTATTTTGTGACAGTCAAAGTGCAATTTACCTTGGGAAGAATTCCTCCTTTCATTCTGGATCAAAACATATTGATGTGAGATATCATTGGATTAGAGATGTATTGGAGAAGAAGTTATTATGGCTTGAAAAGACCCATACTGATGAAAATGGATCAGATATGTTGACTAAAGTTCTTCCAAGAGATAAATTCGAATACTGTCGATCAGCAGCTGGATTGGTGGAGCTCTCCATATAGTCAGGAGGGGGAGAATTGTTGTGTATCCCTCCTATATGGATTATTAATATTATTATTTAAAAAAAAAAGAAATTGGAAACGGAGATGAGGTAGCCAAGTTGGCTACGTGAAACGGCAATAGAGAATTCTTGAATTCTCTTGAAAAATGTTTGCAAGCTGGTTTTTTAAAATTCCAGCCGCTTTGACCAAGGAATCGAGCTGTCTTTAAAATTTCAAGGTATTGAAATTTCCAGCTATGAGAACTTAAGGTGAAAGCTGGCTCCATGCGATAAAGTCGGTTTTTAACCAACTTTTGGTGCGTGAAAAGCAAACTGTTTTGCCTATAAATAGGCATTATTGTTATAAGAAAGTATGTTAGCTTTCTGTGAGAGTTTTTCCAGCTTATGAACGTAAACTCCTGTGGGAGAAATTAGGCCAAAGTAAAAGTTTTGCTTTGAGGAAAATAATTTAGAAAGAGAGAGATAATTTTTAGTGAGTGATAAAATAGTGAGAATATTTTTGGGGGTTTTGGGAAACACTTGTGTCACTATTTTAGATTTATCTCAATTACTTGTATTATATCTCTAGAATATTTTTCTAGAGAAGTATCTCTCTTGTAAGCCTACTATTGTTATAGTAGAAGAATTTTTCGGAGTTGATCCCGTGGACGTAGCCTATTCAAAGGGTGAACCACGTTAAATTTCTGGTGTCATTTATTTTATTTAATTGCTTTGCTCGTATTTTATTTATTTATTATCCGCCTCGTATTTTATTATTTCCGTTGCATGCTCTATATCCCAACAATGTACTAGTAAGTTAAATTGTAGATATAATAAGCAGATGGAATATAAAGAACGGGTTAGCAAGAAAAAAAATAATTTTTTAAAAATTTATACTAAAGCCGCTGTTACAAATAGTATTTCAGATGCTTTTAGTTGGTTACTAGTTTGTTATCTTCATAGTGTTCCCATCAACAATGTTCAAACAAGGAAGCAGATTGAAAAAAGTCTAGGTGTCTGATTACTATTGGTGGAGACATCCTATGACAACAAAGTGGGGGCAGCAGATATGAAAAATCGACACAGAAGAACTTTTTGTTCTTTGGGTTCATTTTAAGGAGTTCCCCTTAGGCATTTATCAATTTGATGCTTTGTTGGAAGTCGAAGCACTTTATATTTTTTGTCAGAGAATTGGAATACTTTGTTAACAAGTGGATGGGAGCGTACCAATAGAATTCTTTCTATTTATAGTTAATGGTACTTGTGCGAACTTTACCATCTTAGCTAATAAGTGATATCAGAGAAAGAGTAAACCTCTAATGATATTTGAAAGCACCTTCCTAGTATTAGTTGCATTTGTTTTGATGTGGCTTTACAGATGGAATTTGGTTAACTTACCAGTTGCATCTCTTGCGGTTTTCCATGGCTATTGAAGATGTGCAGAATAAACAGAAGAGGAGATTATAAAAGATAGCGGTTGCTTAGCAACTAGCTTTGCAGCCTATGATTGTTATCTACTTTAAAAGAAAATGTGTAGCTGAATAGTATGTCTGGAGAGAGATGACTGGTGGCTTTGGGAAAGCTCTTTGTTGATAGATGGATGCATATGAGCTTTGACTTTCAATTTTGGATTTCCAGTGCCAAGTCTCTTGGCATCTCCTTGACGTGGTCTTGACTGTTTCAGCTTCTTGGTCTGTGATGGCTTTGGTTTTTATACCTAAGGATTGACAAGCCTTAGGAAATTTATAAAAATTCAATGCTATAGATTATTTGAAGAATACGGAAAGTCTTTTAATAAAAGAGGTAAAGTTCTCCTTTCTGGTTTCAGGTGACATTCATGGGCAATACAGTGATCTTTTGAGACTTTTCGAGCATGGGGTTTTTCCTCCAAATGCCAACCATTTGTTTTTGGGTGATTATGTTGATCATGGCAAGTAGAGTTTGGAGACCATATGCCTTTTGCTTGCATATAAAATCAAATATCCGGAAAACTTTTTCCTTCTAAGAGGAAATCATGAGTGTGCTTCTATGAATAGAACATATGGATTTTATGATGAATGTAAACGACGGTTTAATGTGAGACTTTGGAGAGCTTTCACCGATTGTTTCAACTACCTTCCTTTTACCGCACTTGTTGAGGACAAAATATTATGAATGCACGGTGGTCTTTCCCCCGATCTCAATAACTTAGATCAAATAAGAAATTTACCCCGTCCAACCGACAACCCTGACAATGCTGTTGCAAAGATGACTGTTGATGAGAGCTTGACGTGCTCCTTCCAGATTCTCATGCCAGCAGAGAAGAAAGCCAAGTCCTTGATGTTGACGAAAATGTCACTGGCTTCCTTGAATGTTCCTTTCAATCCATTATGTAATGGAGCATAAGAAATGGAAATGTGGATTGTCCTAATTGAAATGGCGTAATCTCGAGGCAACCAGTTCATTGTGGTGTTGTTCTGTATGTTGGATCACATGCACTAATGCTTCAGATGTTGTAGGTGTGTTATTTTTAAATGAAGACACTCGATATGCAATTGAAACCTGCACTGGAGTCATAATTTAGTTGCTTACTGCTGTCTCTTTATTCTTTGATAGAAAATTTAAAATTGCTAAATCCGGACTAGATATAATCTGTTTGTTTTGGCTTTTTTCTGACAGATACAGATACTTTTTCAAATTTTTTGCTAACAAATTATTTATCAAGAAATAGATATAGATAAAAAAAAGTTGACAGTTCTCATCAAAAGATCAAATAGAATAAATATAGATAAAATTTAGATGCAAATCGGATATATTTACACATATCATTTTAAAAAAGATACAGATACAGATGAAAAACAGACAATCCAAACAGACCCAAAAATTCAATATGAATTGATTATTTCTGTTATTGGTAGATATTTTATAGACTCTTTAAATTTTAGGAAGTGTAAGCTGAATTTTTAGCTCCTTACTCGTGTTTAGGTTGGCAATTTGAAAGCGCAGTTACATAATTAACTTATTCAATCTTAATGTAAAGATGGTCTCATTATAGGATATGGTTTGCTTTATGAAACAAACGGCAGATTTCATAGCAGCTATCATAAATTTTCTCGTCCACTGGGTCATCATTTTATCAGATATTACCGTTGTTTTATCTATCTATTTCTTTGAAGATTGTTCATGGCAATAGCTTGGTCCTGCGACAAACTGGTGTGACACCTGGACTTGTATTTTTGTCTGCAGTAGAGAGATTGGAATTTAAAACATTGACGAATGTGATTACTATCACTAGTTTGAACTCATATTCTATACTAGGTTCACAGCAGAAGTACGTATATCAGCGAAAATTTTTTCGGGGAAGGAGAATCTGTTGGCTCATAGCTTGAAATCTTTTCTCAATAAACATGTTACCTGAACTTTTTTTAATCACATAGAAAGGCCTAGCATAGGAAGTCGAGAAGATAATAGATAATTAACAATTTAAATATAGGTACGATGCAAAGCAAAGCTTCGATTTTCATAAATGATACTTTAAATTAGTTGCATTTGGGTGAGGATTTTAACTTCAACAATCTAAATTTCAAGAATAACTGAGAAGATTCGTCAAATTAGAATACAAAACTGCCTTGTTGAATTTTCTTTTTTTAGGAAGAAACCCAATTAAGCACCCCTCTTGAATTTGTATCATATATTTTGTGTGGTTAACATTAGACAACAATTCACCGAATGTATAAGTCAGTTATTGGGTGAAAATTGTACCTGCTTTGCTCTTTTGCATTGGTAACATAAATGGTTCGTTAAATTTGTGGATTATTCAATGGCAGCAAGTTCTGTCGACCTTTGAAAACACAATTATGTAAAATGTAATATTTTGCAGTGTCCCTGCTGCTGACAACTGGAGAATGGTGGAGAAGTAAATTTGAATATATTTAGCCATTGGAATGTGTTTGTACGTGTCATAACAAATGACAATATAGGATCTCACAGGCGAAGTCAGTTCCGGAAACCACCTCCTCCAGATTTGGTTCCAAGAAAAGCTTTTGCTTAGGCTCTTGCCCTGGTAGTCCTTGCAGTAGATGGACTCAGATTCGTGTTCACATGCTCGTACCAATGGTCCAATTTCCTTCATGTTAATGGCGGTCTTTTGCAGGGTCAGTGTCCTTACGTCGAATCACTTGTAATGATAGTGTAACTTTGTGTGTCACAATGAGATGCAAATTTATAGATTGTTTCCCCTTCTCGATGTCAGTTTCATGGGAAGGCTGGTTCCTTGGTAATTCAAGATAAAAAAAGAATGTCTTCTTAAGATTTTGCTGATGAATTTTTGAATTTATGCCAAGTTACCTTTTGCTAAAGAAGTAAAACCTACATAGCTAATAGCAGTGACAAAACTGGGGAATCGTAGGCTGTCAGCAACTGCCCCCGGCTTAAGAAATATTCACCTTCATCTGGTGAGATCCTTTGGTCCACAATTGGCTACGAGATACAGGTGTGCTGCACGGCCGTGTGCCAGTTTATGTATAACTGAAGCCTGCCCGTTGTTATGACTTTATGAGCCTATTCTCCTAGCTACCGAACATTCCCTCAATTATATTACCATTATATAAATATGATAAGTTATGCATCAAATATTTCAGTGTGAGATCAACATTGAGCATGGATTTTAGCTATTAAGTAACTAATGGAACTGTTCCCATTAAAGAACATGACAGATCAATGAAATATTCTTCATTTATATTCAGTGATTGAAGGCCAATGACTTTATGTCTTGTTTGGTACGTAGGAATGAAACCGGAATAGAATTGTGATTCCAAATTTCATTCCATTTTCCATATTTAGATGTACCTTTAGAAGCCGGAATCACGATTCCTTATAATTAACAATTCTAGTTTTGAAAGGGATTTTGATTCTGCTTTTGAGATAGCAAAATCGCGATTCCATTCTAGCTTTATTAGTTGCATGCAATATAATTACTTTTTTATCCTGTTGTATATTCATAATTTGCATTTATTGCTATGGACATTTCTGATAAATACATCATATAGTCATTCCATGTACACTTCCAAACATAGCAATAGATTTGTCATTCCAAAACATATTCCAATCCATTTCATTCCTTTCCAAATCATGCCGGTATACCAAACGTGACATTATAATCCAATGACATCTTTCTTGGTATTCCAAATTAGAGATATCATATTCGAATTTGCCCTTCCCTTTTAGTGGATAATTAATTAACCCCCAAAATATGACTCCTCATCTAATTTTAGTCATAGCTAAGAGTCTATAATCCATCAGCTAACCATTTATTTGTTTTGTTTTTTTAAACTTGAAATCCCACCCTAACTCCTAAGATTAAACATTCTAACCTTTTTATCTACTCTACATCACCTAATTAAGTAAACATCCATTAGATAGGAGGGACCATACATAAAGTCTTATGAAGTAACGCTAGGAGAAATGATAGGAAATCTCGCTAGAAAAAAGATGATAGAAAATTAAGCATTATTTTTTTTTAATCTAGGTCCATTTTAAGCTCTTGAATTCCATTAAGCATTCTAATCAATCATTTTTTTAAATCTAGGTCCATGTAGAAATAAAGAATTCTTATTTAATTAAAAAAAAATTTTAGAAATTTTTAATTTTATTTATACTATTTTTTACATGAGATCCTTCACATTTTTTTTTTAATTTTTATATGTCTCATATACCTTTACATAATACACTTAATAAAATAAAATAAAAAATGAAAAACTTAACTTTTTAGAGCCTTAGCAACGCCCTTAATATTGAAGGACTCATCCTAGTTGTTAAGAATTAAAAAAAAAAAGTAACATTCTTATATATAAGGATTTAGTTAATGGTTTGTATGGATTGTCATATTTTTGTTAGTGTCTGTATCTGTATCGAATCAGTATTTATAACTTATCTGTATCATATCAGTATGGACTCAGTATCGGTTCTGTTATCATTTTATGAGTAAAACTATCAGTTTTTCATTAATATCAATTTATTGGCAAATATCAATTTGAAAACAATACTAGAATCGTACCAAAATGATTCAGAAATAATGAAACAAATAGAGCCTGGCATATTGTCAATGAAAGTGTTTTTGGTCTTTTTGCATGAGTAGTCCGTTACCGGTTTATAAATCAAAATTACTAAGAATCATTTCTCTTTTGGTTTTCTTAAGTATTAAACTAAAAACCTCAAATCTAAATACCATGCATAAAAACTTTTATTATGTATGGGACTTATAGAAACAAAGTGTAAATGTAAACTAATATGCAATTTAATAACCATTTTCCATCTTTTTATCACGTATTAACAATATCCTATGTATTATCCACTTTGGCTAGATATATAAAGACCGACTTTATGCAAATATCTCCAATCAAGTATCATCACTATTCACAACTCAGTATTCACTAGCAAACTTTATGGTATCATATTTTTATGGTACAATGTCATGATTGCTACTTGAACTTTGACCAAATTTTCGATTAACTATGTCCATTTTAATTTAATCAATTTGTTACATCGCTTAACTTTTCACTATGAAAAATATTACTTCATCAAACTCTATTAACTCCATCCATCCAGTTGGCATGAATGACCAATAAACGCATGCCATGTGTACCTAAGCCACACAAGTGATTTTCTACATCTATATTTCATGTTAATTGAAAAAAAAAATTTAAACAAAGTTTACATGTCTTACTTCTTCTTCTTTAAATCTCTCTCTTTCTCCTCCTCATCCTTTAGCTTCTCATCTCTCTCTCTCTCTCTCCTCCTCCTCCTCCTCCTCTTCCTCCTCCTCCTCCTCCATCGATTTTTTTTTTTTTTTGACATGCTGATGTAAAAACCCTAAAATTGAATCCAACGTACAACTCCTAAACAAAACCTAGTTGAGTCAACTCAAAATCCATGAAGAGTGCGCCAATGTTCAATTGAGAGGTCTTAGTTGGATTGGTTTGTTAGTGCTTGTTTTGGAGATGGGACGAAGATGGCAGGGACTGAATCAACTCAATTTTCTGGTTTGGATGTTTGATTTCGAGATGGAGATATTGAAGATGTTTAGTATGGATGTTCAACAAAGAGGAGTTTGTGTGTTTTAATGGAGGTTTTGTGAGTGAAGAGCCTATTAGATATGAGAGGTGCAGAGGACTAGGTTTTTGGTGAATTGATGTTGTGGTGACTCAGTGTATTAGGTTAAGGGGGGAAAGCTCAATAGAAGTTAAACATGAAGGCTTGGTGTTGAGTTTGGTTAGTAGTGATAGAGAATACTAAGCTGACTTGGTGATGGAGATTGGTGAGCTAGTGATTTACTTCTAGTAGTGTGAGTGGGTTTGGTTTAGTAATGGTGAATGTTGTGGTGTAGGTTGCTAAGCAGATGTCCGCATCTATTGAAGATCATCAATGGTGACCAATTTGCTATTTAGTGCAACTTAGTGGTCGAATATGGCTCAAGTTGTTTAGAGAGAGAAGTGAAGGGAAGAGAGAGAGATGGATTTAGAGAAGAAGTAGGAGGAGGAAGAGCAGGGCAAGCATAAATTATTTTAAGGCTACTGACATGTGTCAAGACACCCTTAGTCACTAAAGCAAGCTATGTTAACAAAGGCAATGGAATTAGATGAAGTAGTGTTTATAATCACGAAAAGTTGAGTCAGATAGTAAATTGACTAAACGAAAATTTAGGTAGCTAATTGAATATTTAAACAAAGTTCAAATAATGTTCGTTACATTATCGTCTTTTTTTTTTTGGACACATTCTCGATCAAGATATTGCCAAATATAGATATATCTACCTATTTTTACTTAGAAGTTAGGAACTTCTCACATGACACTGGTTAATTGTTGCAAGGGTATCATAAATAATGTAAAATAAATCGTTGCATATAAATACTAATAATATTTTTTATATAAATAATTTCACAAAGATTTATACACTATTTTTTTTCTATTTTTTTTTTGTTTATCTAAACAACATTAATATTAATCTATCACTCATGATATATTAGTACCATTTAATGTTGTTTTATGATAGTAATTATTTTATAACTGTGTCTTTGAAGATATATTAATCAGCAATATCGACTTCTTTTTCCTTAAAAAATTAATTCTCTAAGTGAACCTTTTTTGGTCAAAGCATTCAATTAGACAGTTGTTTTGATAAGTCACAGGCAACTTCAACTACAAAATCCAAGCTTTCCCACGTGAAACGAATCAACAAAATCCACTTTTTTATTGTCTTTCTTGCTGCTCCAGTCCATACTTCTTAAACTTCCCATGTCTTTCCATCTTACAGGCTTCATTGTCTAAACTGCAAAACACTTCAGCTTTCTTTTAAGGTCGTTCCTGAATTGGATATCTTGCTAAGGAAATTTGAGTTTTTATGGGTTCTTGTTGAAGTTCTGATACTAAAGCTACTGAGAGCCCTTTACATATGGGTATGATAAGATATTGTATTGTTAATATTGCCCGTGTAGGTCTGCACAGCCATGCAACAGGTCGTGTATTCCTAAATCCGTCCACTTAAAAAAAAAAAGAAACAATAAACAAAATAAATTAAATGAATGATAGTTAAAATGTTATATTAGTTAAATGATATAATTCAAGATGATTTAAATGAATTAATATGTTTAATAACTCATTAGACTTAACAGATTCAAGCTTAAAATGAATCTTAAGTATAAAAAATGAACTTAGTTAAATAATTTAAGTTTAACTTAACTTAACATAACTTAATAGCTAAATTAAACTTAGGGTTTGTTTGGATAGTCTGTTTTTTATCTGTATTTGTATTTGTATTGAAATAATATATGTAAATATGTTTGTTTGTATCAATATTTTATCTGTATTTGATCTTTTTATGAGAACTATCAACTTTTTTTTTATCTGTATCTGTTTTTTCATAAACAATTTGTTAGAAAAAAGTTTGAAAAAAAAAGTGTCTTTATCTGTCAAAAAAGGCTAACTAAACAGACTCTTAATGTGGCATTTGAATATCTGGTAGAGTAGCTAATAGACTTAAGTTTGATTTAACTTGAAAGAACTATAAGAAGCTAAGATGAAATTGATCTAAAATTGAATAACTAAGTTATTTAAGGTCTTAATAGATACATGAGAGGAATTTGTAAGATAATTAAATAAGGCTTAGTAACTAGATTAAATAATTAATTCTAATCAATTTGGCTAAGTTTAAGTTAATACAGATTTAAGTTAGCATGAATCTTAGATATAAAATAAATTAGTAATATACCTAAGTTCAACTTGACCGAATAGACTTTAATAGGCTAAAGTGAATTAAATTGATTAGGTTTAATCAGCTTGATTTAGTAATTGATTGAATGATTAATTTTAATTAAATTGGTTAGGATTAAGTTAAAATAGGCTAATAACAAATAATTAGCTTAGGTTAATGAGTTAGGATAAACCATGAATAACATAAGGAATATGTTGTTTCAAATGTATGCTTGTTTGGCAAAAGCATGTTTTTAAAATGAATGTTTTGATGATGTTGTTGTAATATATTAGAAACAAAGTGAAAAGAAATACTTTGACAGACAATGGAGAACTGTCTCTATCTTGGCGAGGTGAATAACGCAGCCATGGCAGGGTTCTAAATTAGTGTTTGATCAAATAAGGTTTTAAAACAAGTTTAATATAAGTGGATAATTAATTTAATTTCTTATATGAGTCCATTTCTTTAATAGATATGGATGTCTAATTTATTCTCTAAGATAGCCCTGACCTACCTTCTATCTCTATTTGGATTTCATATAAAAAAAATGTTATAACTTGTGTGTTGTCTACTAGGATAGACATCTTAACTGAATTAAATGTGAGAATTATACACGATCTTAAACATGTTCTACAAACCCAATGAACATGAAAGAAAATGAAAAAGAAAGCGGAAGCAAAAAGGATCATGTCACAGACCTCCAGCCATTGCGAATTAAGTATAAGAAATGCTTAAACCGAGCTTCAATTTCGGATTTTTCTTTAATTTCATCTCGGATTTTCCTTTAGTTTCTACCGGGTGTTTCTAAACTCCTTCTATACGATCGTGTATATTTTTTGAATATGAGTAGGCTTAGGGACCTTTTACAGAAAAGCACGCACCTTTATATAACTTTGTCCATCATAGAGTTTGTTGAACGTGATAGAGGCATGGATGCGAGATTTCCTCGCGTGTGGATAGTGGGTTGAACATGTGCTAGAAATGGACCACGTTCAATACCGAATTTCCCGATGAAAATGCAAAACATCTCAACCAAAACTCTATCTAAAAAATAGAGCATAATATCCTAGGAAAAATATCCCAAGTAAAACGGGAAATTCCAACATTCTCCCACTTGGTTCATTTAACCCAACATCAAACATAACAAGAAACAAAATATATGAATCATGACGATAGGTCCTCCAATGACGAGTATTATCTTTCATGTATTACAATACAATATGTTTCTCAAGCCCATACAACTTAACGAATAAACCTAATGTTTATTTGAGATCCAAAATTAATCATATTTCTAAAAATAAATGAATAAACGAAACATGTACACAAAACCAAATAAGCAAGCATCAACTGAATAAGAGTTTCATTAAAACATCAAATGCATGTATAATGAAAAATTACATTATGGAACCAAGTCTCATTCTCACTACATAATCCTTAAAATTCTTTGGTGGCATGCCTTTAGTTAAAGGATCAGCTATTATTAACTCAGTGCTAATGTGCTCAATGACCACTTTCCTTTCCTTAACACGTTCTCTTATGGCTAAGTATTTGATGTTGATATGCTTACTTCGAAGACCATTCTTGTTGTTCTTGGCCATAAATACAGCAGCTGAGTTATCATCGTACAATCTCAATGGCCTAGAAACAGAATCTACAATTCTAAGCCTAGACATGAAACTCTTCAACCATACACCATGTGAGGTATCCTCAAAGCAAGATACAAACTCAGCTTCCATAGTGGAAGTAACAGTCAAGGTTTGCTTTGCACTCCTCCGAGACACGGCTCTACTGGCAAGCATAAAAATATAACCAGATGTTGATTTGCGTGAATCAACACATCCAGCAAAGTCTACATCGGAGTATCCAACAACTTCCAGATTACTTGTCTGTCTATACATAAGCATATAATTCTTTCTTCCTTGAAGGTATCACATTACCTTCTTTGTAGCTTTCTAGTGGTCAACACCTAGGTTACTTTGATATCTTCCTGGCATCCCAATGACAAATGCAATGTTAGGTCTGGTACAGACCTAAGCATACATTAGGCTTCCAACGGCTGAAGCATATGGGATGTTTTTCATTTGTTCCCTTTCAAGCTCATTTTTGGGGCATTGACTTAAGCTGACTTTGTCACCCTTCACAATGGGTGCCACACTGGGTAAACAATCCTTCATTCAAAATCTCTCTAAAACTTTGTTGATATAGGTCTCTTTAGACAAATCTAAAATGCCTTGAGATCTTTCCCTATGGGTCTTATTGCCAATGACATAAGATGCCTCACCCATATCCTTCATATCAAAATTCTTCGAGAGGAATTGTTTCACCTCATATAGAAAACCTTTATCATTGGTTACAAGCAAAATGTCATCCACATATAGCGCAAGCAAACAAACTTCACTCCTACTGACCTTCTGGCATATACATTGATTCATAATGTTCTCTTTAAAACCAAATGAAGTGATGACATTATGGAATTTTAAATACGACTAGCGGGAGGCTTGTTTTAATCCATAAATGGATTTATTAAGCTTACAAACCAAATGCTCACCATTACTAGTAGAGAATCCTTCAAGTTGTTTCATGTAAACCTCTTCCTCTAGATCAACATTAAGGAAAGCTATTTTAATATCCAGTTGGTGTAACTCCAAATCAAAATGTGCAATCAATGTCATAATTATAGGAAGGGAATCTTTCTTAGATACAGGAGAAAATGTCTCTATGTAGTCAATTCCTTCCCTCTAAGTGAATCCTTTAGCAACGAGTCTTGCTTTATGTCTCTCAATGTTGCCTTGTGAGTCTTTTTTTATTTTGAAGACCCATTTGCATCCAATGGCTTTTACACCATTAGGCGACTTGACAGATTTCAGACTGTTAGATGCCATCGAATCCATCTCTTCTTTCATGACATTATGCCATAAGTTCAAATCTTCATAACTCATGGCCTGTGAAAACATTTCAGGATCATTTTCGGCTCCAACATTGTAGTCAGACTCTTGCAAATACACAACATTATCACTAGGAATTGATGATTTCCTTACTCTAGTAGATCTTCTTAATGTTACATCAACATTCTCTTGAGCAATTGAATCATGTTGATTAACAGGTTGTTCAACATCTTCGGACATCTGTTGAACTTCAATATCTACTAGATTAAGATCAGCAATTTGTGGTACCTTCGGCACTAGTTCTTCAATACGCATTTGCACTAGAGGCGTGTTGCTAACAACAATGATCAATTCGCTACTTGAAGTGGTACATTGAGCATCTGTATGATCTTTCTCAGAACTAATGCTGTAAGATTGATCGCTCTCACTAATCAAGTCATTCTCAAGAAATTTTGCATTTCTTGACTCCACAAAACCTAGACAATAAAATCTATATCCTTAGACTTTTCAGCATATCCAATGAAATATACACTAATAGTCCTTGGTCCAACTTCTGCTCTTGTGGATTATAGACTCTTACTTCAGACGGATATCCCCAAACACGTATATGTCGTAAACTCGGTTTTCATCCTTTGAATAACTCAAATGGCGTCTTTTCAATAGCCTTGGTTAAAACTCAGTTTAATATATACGCTGTCGTTTTAAGAGCTTCAGTCCACAAGGAGTTAGGAACTTAGAGCTTGCAAGCATGCTCCGTACAATGTCCAATAGTATTTGGTTTCTCCTTTCAGCTACTCCATTTTGATTTGGAGAACCAGGTAAACTGTATTGGGCAACAATCCCATTCTCTTGAAGAAACCTTGCAAATAGACCAGTCGCTTGTCCACTCTCTGTGTATCTACCATAGTACTCTTCGCCTCTATCGGATCTCATGATTTTAATTTGTTTTTCGCGTTGTTTCTCTACTTCAGCTTTAAATACCTTAAAAGCATCTAGTGCATCATTCTTATTGTTAAGCAAGTAGAGATACATACATTGTGAGTAATCATCTATGAAAGAGACAAAGTATTTATCACGATACACATCCATGTCTAGACTACAAATGTCTATATGTATGATTTCCAATAATTCAGAACTCCTCTTGGCACCCTTATTTGACTTGGTAGGCTGTTTTCCCCTAATACAGCTTATACAAGTCTCAAAATCAATGAAATCTAAAGAACCAAGTACTCCATCATTCATCAACCTTATAATTCTATCAATGGAGATATGTCATAATCTCTAACGCCACAACATAGAGGATTCTTCATCCACGACACATCGTTTAGTGCCAATTTTTTCATGAATGTACATAATAGTATGGTTATCATCATTGCGTAGATTAAGAAGGAAAAGACCGTTAGACAAAGTACCAAATCCAATAACATCATATTTGTAAATAAATTAAATCTAGAGTTTGAAAAGTTAAAGGAATAACCATCTGATACAAGTCTGGAAACTAAAATTAAATTCCTAGAATAACCAGGAACATAAAATATCCTTTTTAAATTCAAAATGTAACCACTACTTAAAACTAAGCTGCACGTCCTACAGCCCCCACATGTGAGGACATTTTATTGCCTGAATAGATGCTACGCTCACTTCCCACTGCACAGGTCCACTAAATCCTGTAATGAATTGGTCACATGGATTGTAGAACCATAATCAATCAACCATGTGTTATGATTAACATAAGTCATATTGGATTCATAACAAACAAATGAAAGTTGAGTACCTTTATTATCAAGCTACTGCATGAACTTGAAGCATTGTTTTTCATGTGTCCCTTTTTTTTTTTTTTGTTTAATAGAAGAAGCACACAGACTCCTTCTTTATGTCCTTTATGGGAGGGACTTTCCCTTTCCCTTTATCTTTGGCCTGATCCTTCTTCTTGCTCTTTCCATGAGTAATCAAGTTCACCTTTTCCTTTTCCTCCATAAGTAGTCTACCCTCTTCCCGAACACACATGGTCAATAACTCATTGATTGACCATTTATCCTTATGTGTGTTGTAAGATATCTTAAATAGGCCATACTGTTGAGATAAAGAGCAAACGATGTAGTGAAATGGGAAGGATTCTAGCAACTTGACTTCCAATACCATTAATTGGGCCACAATGTCCCTCATGCGCATGATATGATCACGCACACCCTTAACGCCGGTGAGCCTCAGAGTTGAAAGCTCTATAATTAGGGTATTGGCCATTGCCTTATCTGAAATGGCAAATTGCTCTTTAGTGGCCTTTAGCAAATCTTGGACTCGTTGATATTGCTCGATGGAGCCCCTTATACCAGCAGAAATTTTAGTCTTTATGAACATAACTAAAAAGCGATTAGATCGCTCCCATTTTTCATAAAGACTTATTGCATCTGGAGTGTTGGTTTCGATTATAGCAGGAGGTTCCTCCTTCCTTATGACATAATCAATGTCCATCCATCCTAAATGAAGGAGAATTCTCTCCTTCCAAACTTTATCGTTATTCCCTTTAAGTTTAGGAGCATCACATCACATATCAGAAAAATTGACAGGTTAAATTATGCAATAATTAAACATACATGCTCATGTTACTAAAATTTTGAGACTAATTAATATAGAACAAGTTTTACCAATGTAAAATCATGCTGAAATATGAATCTGGTGATATAAAATTTGCCTGTGGGCTAAAGTTATAATTCATTAGATTCATCTTAAGTCTTACGATAAAACTATCAAATCATGTTCCTTTTCCTAATCCCTATGGGTAAATTAGAAAATAGAATTTGATAGTTATCCTAATTAATCATACACAATATAATAAAAATTCATGTGGGATAAGATCTATTATATTGCATATAATTAATCACAACTAATGTTTATTTTCCATATGTGATTATAAATTATCCTTGTATATAATTTAAATTAATTAAAGATGCTGTGGCTACTCCGTAATTAATTTAAATTATATAGATCACTTAAATATTAACTAAGTTCTTAGGCTCAATTATTGCATAAAACTATAAGCAATACTCTATGAACTTAATTCTAACACACTTATATCACATAATCAACATTTCATGTATAACGATAACCACAAATCATACACATAAATAAATAAATGATATAAGCACATAACATTAAATTCATAGAGAGCCAATAAGAATTAATTCACTTTAATAAGCAATACAAACTAATTTTAATGTGTTAAATTATTTACTAAATGTTATAAAAATAGTTAACAATAAACACATTAAAATTATAAAAGTCTAATTGGCCAATATATTTGATCCATTGAAAAAACGCACCGGGCTCGGTCACGTGGGCAAGGCCACCCTTGGACGAAGGAAATGTTGACGTTCCTTGTATGTACTAAACGTTCACATACCAAAGGGGTCTTAATGTGTATTCATGAACATTTCATTAACTGACAGGAAGGCCCACATTACATTGATTCAATGCTTTTCAATTAATAAAATAATCTAATTTAAATTAAGGATTTCTCTGAAGCAATGTTAAACTCAAAACATACGCACTGTACATATATATATATATATATATATGTTTATGTCGTCAGCTTTCTTGCCATAACATTGACATTTCATTATCGCATGTACCAAGGGAATAGTCCAGCGTCAATTACTCCATTTGCATTAAATACTGGTTCAATAGTTTCTGACTTTCAACATTTGCGTTGTGAATATATATATATATATATATATATATTTATATATGTTTATGTGTCTACTAGGATGGAAGATTTCTAGCCACATACTTCAACATATTAAACTCATATTAAAGTACTTCAATTTTAAAAAACAAATAGGCCACATTCTGGAATATTAACGCATATTTTGTATGTATCGTCTTCAACCTCATAACCGTTTCAGATCCGTCCTTTTTACACACCCAAAACAAGAACTCAAACCTAGAAAAGACACAAACTCATCTATATATATCAGAAAATAAACCAAATTTAAATGCTCTAATACCAAATGTGAGAATTATACACGATTTTAAACATGTTCAGCAAACCCAATAAACATGAAAGAAAAAGAAAAAGAAAGCAGAAGCAAAAAGGATCGTGTCACGTACCTCCAACCATTGCAAATTAAGTGTAAGAAATGCTTAAACCAAGCTTCAATTTCGGATTTTTCTTTAATTTCATCTCGGATTTTCCTTTAGTTTCTATCGAGTGCTTCTAAACCTTAACTCCTTTTATACGATGGTGTATATTTTTTGAATATGATTAAGCTTAAGGACTTTTTACAGAAAAAGCACGCTCCTTTATATAACTCTATCTATCACAAAGTTTGTTGAATGTGATAGAAGCGTCGATGCGAGATTTCCTCACGTGTGGATAGTGGGTTGAATGTGTGCTGGAAATGGACCACGTTTAGTACCGAGTTTCTCGAAACATCTCAATCGAAACTCTATCCAAAAAATAGAGCATAATATCCTAGGAAAAATATCCCAGGTAAAATGGGAAATTCCAACATAAAAACTTAAAAATGACTTAATAATTAATGAATGTTGCTTGTGCGTGTACCGTTGAATCCGGTTCGGGAAGCGGCAACCTTGCCTCGAGGGAACACAGTAGTTTAAGTGCTTAGGCCACCCCTATCATGATGCAATAACTTTTATAAGCAGCTCGATGAGTAGTTGATGGGGCAAACGATATTAGTGCAACGTCTAGTTAGGCTTAAGGTGAAGTAATATGTTTTAGTTCACATTTATGAGACCAGTTGAACTAACTAATGTTATGGATTGGAATGATTAAAGTTGTGTAGCGGATGTAAACCCTAGATAAGGCTATTTTCTTCTAACGTTATATAAGAGATATAGATATTTGAGCTACTTATATCAACCCCCTAAGTATCTACTATAATTCAGGATCTCAAGTTTCCTAAGTGCTCCAGTGTTGATTTATTCAACATGCAAAAAAAAAAAACAAAAAAAAAAAAGAAGGGTGTTCTAATCAAATGTCCAATATTAAATCATGTTATGCCCTATTTTTGGTCTTTGATTTTAGGGGACCGTCCAGTTCATCATTGATGGAACCATACCAATCCTTGGTTTTAAGGTTCGTGCTGGTTATAATTATGAATTATGCTTTGTTATGGAGCTAAGGTTATTAAATTTTCATGATTTGATGGCATTTAATCATGTTAGGCACCTTAAAGTTTTATTTGCCACACATAGAGAGAAAATGAAAAATGTCTAACTTAGTTATGATAATATTTCTAGAAATTTTTTCTAGTTTAATTTGATGCACGTGTTAAAAAGATCAAGTATACCAATCCCATGAAATAAAATGTTCCGCTTTTAGAAGGAATAAGGAGAATATGAAGAATTTTGGGTAAATTTTGATTATAGGCATTGGATTTAATTTAAGGGTTGGATTTGTTTCATTGTGTCAAACAAGGGAATGAAGTGATTGGTTCATGTAGCAAGATGTCGTCTGCTTCGACTCCTCACCCTTCCGGAACTGAAGGTGAACTACTGCAGCAGTCATCTGATTTAAAGAGCTTCAGCTTAAGTGAGCTTACGAAAGCAACCCAAAATTTCCGCCCTGATAATCTGTTGGGTGAAGGTGTTTTTAGTTGTGTTTTCAGAGGTTGGATTGATGAGCGAACATGTACAGCTGCCAAGCCTGGGACCGGCTTGGTGATTGCGGTTAAAAGGTTTAATCGTCAAGGATTGCAGGGTGACAAGGAGTGGCTGGTGAGTGACAGATCAATCACTCTTGATTACATGCATTTCCTAGTAGTAGTGGATCCTTAATCCCTTTGTGTCGAGCACATGTTTGCGTTTATTTGATGGGTTGAAACAGAACAAGACAGCAACGCTTGATAATTACTTTGATCCTTATGATTTTAGATTGGATAAAATAACCAAGCATTTATACGCACCCACTTGTGTTTAATATGTGGTGGCCACTGCCCGAGATAGGCTCCTTTCCTTCAGGGATGAAATCCTTATACCATAGTGGAGGTGGTGTTTTAAAACTGTCTGTTTGATGGGTTGAAATGGAGAAAGGATAATAACCTTTGATTCACAAAATTCATATCTTGTTGTTCTCAATGAATGTTTAATGGCCTGGTGAGCAATTCATGATATTTGCCATGAAAGGCCAGTTTATAGGTGGATAGTTTACCACCTCAAGACAACTAATTGGTTGTTTGACCTGCAGGCAGAAATAAATTTCTTGGGGCAGCTGTATCATCCAAATCTTGTGAAGTTAGTTGGGTACGGCATAGAGGATGAGCACCGGATGCTTGTGTACGAATTTATGCCTCGGGGTAGCTTGGAGGATCATCTGTTCAGAAGTGAGTTCCTCTTGTCAATATTTATCGTATCTCAACAATTTGTATTGAATTATTATTATAACTAAAAACTTCATATTTTAAGCAGAGGGCTCTTATTTTCATCCGCTTTCTTGGAAACTTCGCATAAAGGTGGCCCTTGGTGCTGCAAAGGCTCTGGCTTTTCTACACAGTGACGAAGCGAATGTCATACATAGGGACGTCAAAACGTCACACATTTTGCTTGATTCGGTATGGAATCACCATTTGTTGTTTATCAGTATATAGGGCAACAGATTCCACAAACATTTACTTTGTTTCTTAACTACTCTTAAATGGCAGAACTATGACGCAAAACTTTCGGACTTTGGATTGGCTATAGATGGGCCGCAAGGCAGTGAAAGCCATGTCTCCACAGCAGTAATGGGCACCCTTGGTTATTTAGCTCCAGAATACATTGCCACAGGTACTTATTGATTTCCAGTACATACATCCACAAGGTCATGGGCAGCCTTGTTATTTCATTGTCGTGGTGCAAATTTTAAAAGAGGGTGTTTCGGTTGCATTTTGGGAACATGTGGTGAATTTTTTGCCATCTTACATATTTCTACCTTTGAGGCACAGCACTTGCAGCTTCAAATTTACCCTTTCTTTAATACTATCCCACTTCTTGTCCATATCGAAATAGAGTTTAAAGAATATTAAGGATTTGAGTGGCTGAAGCTAAAGCTGTTACCTAGACGTCCAACCCATAGTTGCAACGACCCAATCGTTGTATGTCGACATTGTTCTGCCTAAATCCATTTACTTTGAACTTCATCAACTTCGTATACTTTCTTCTCAATACTAAAAAAATGCTTTCGTTTTTGAAGGGCATTTGACAACAGGATGTGATGTTTACGGTTTTGGGGTTGTCCTACTCGAGATATTGTGTGGTCGACGGGTTCTAGACAAAAACAGACCATCCGGGGAGCAGAATTTAATAAAATGGGCCAAGCCATATCTCACAAGCAAACGCAGGATTATCCACATCATGGATGGTCGCATTAAAAGCCAGTATTCACTAGCCGGAGCAACAAAAGCAGCTCAAGTAGCATGTAAATGCCTGTCAAAGAAACCCAAGACTCGGCCAAACATGAATGACGTAGTAAAAGCATTGGAGCAGCTACAAGTTTCCGAGGAGACTGCAGCCAATGCTCCAACAGAACATTCGCCTCACTTCAGCCAATGAAATAGAAAAATGGAGCCATACGTCGGTGCTATCTTCATATGATCGAAAGATGCATCTATTTCTATGTACAATTTGATCATCTTGTCTATTTGTTGTTCGATTATGAGGCTGAAACTTGTGATAACATGGAATTTTACAATCCGTGCTGCCTAAATGCTGTGTAGTGTCTATATTAGTGTACGTTGTCCTAACACTTGCTTCAGCTATGTCCCTCACATTCTAATATGGGGGTTTATTGTATGTTTTTGGTGGATTCAATCAGAAACGTTCTTCAAAATGAGCCCATGAATAAATCATTATCATCCCTTTGATTTGATTCCTTTGATTCTTTTTTTTTTTCCAATTTTTTGAATATTCTATTTCTTGTCCTTAAATCCAGCCCCATAGCTATTACAATTTGTATGACGGGGCATTAATCATATGAAAAATCGTTTGCTGCCTAACTAGAGACACTTTTCTCAGTCAAATAAGTTGTTGAATGCCTCCTAACTGTGAACACAATTCTAAATTGACTGTCCAATTGGGAGACTGACCAGGGAGATGTGATATTAAATAGTGAGAGGGTTAGTACATCATAGAGATCTTTTAGCTCAGTAATTATATAAGAATTGCACACCTCCTTCCAAGATGATCACAAGTGAGGAGGGGCTCATAAAACCAATCCTTCAAGACAGACACAACTTGTTTGTTTTATCAGCATTTACATAAAACCGATCCTTTATGACGGAGACAACTTGTTTGTTTTGTCGGCGGACAGACAGCACGTAAATGTTTATAATATTTATTAGGAAATAAATAAAGATAAATACAGATATTTTTATTCATAAACATATTAAATAAACCAGACATAAATCAGACACAAATAAGATATAAATCAAATAAGATACAAATATAGATATACATGAAAAATAAGCCATCTTAATCTGGTATGAGCAGCAACCCAATTAGCTATCCCACTAGTTTGTCTTTTAATTAAACTGAACTGACCATGTTTCAAGTAAGGCATTAAAGATTTAAGATCAAGGATGTGTAGATGGACACGTTTGTTCCTCTAGAAGCAATTGAGGAGAAGGATTATGGGCTAGAGCTATCGTTAGTTGATGCAAGTGTTGGAGAATTTTGGCCTTTTGAAATCTTACATTCCCCAAAACCTCTTTATTCCACTTTCTAAATTGATACAGGAGTCGTTCAATGGCTTTAAGACAGTTGTCATGACTTTTCCTCCATATCCTTACAACTAACAACTGACAAGTGCGATGTTCAGTCCGCATATGCTGAAAGCAGAAAAAGCGGTTGATCATTGTTTGTGGATCATAAGGATGTGTTTTTAACAGAATCGGACAATGATTTGATGGCCATTTAAGGAGATGAAAAATTTTTTACTTTGGGAAGAGAGTGTACCATGCATGATTGGCCCAAGCTTTATCCAGTCATAATTGAACAAGTCCAGGTAGTTTTTGTTTGTTTATCCCTGTGTATTTTAGACCAACAAAACCTAGATCCATGAGACCACAGTTAGCCATACAATCAGAGTAAAGCCGAGCTCGATTAACATTGAAAGGACTGCATCCCCACTTTTCTTGATGAGATATGATATCACAGAAATCATCCATGTTGAATGAACCATGCATAGTCTGTTAAATGAGAGCAAAAAAATGCTTTTTCTACCACACATGGTGGAGCATAAATGCCAGAAAAAAAACCATTGGAAAGAGTTGGATTGGTGGCACCCTGTTTAGCTTTACTTATAGCTTCGACAACCTAGGAAAATTCCTCCTTTACCTCCTTAAGCTCCTTCACCTTGAGGTTGAAGTTGGATTGCAAGTCTTGATATTTCTTATAGGTATTGAAGAGCTCAGCATCATATTTTTTGGCCTAAATAATCCCAGTTGATAGATTTTCACGAGTCTTCGTTTAGTGAATTGAGATTGACATCATTCCCCGACTGTCAAATTCTTTACAAGCCAAATCCAACGATAAAGAATCCTTGATACGATGCAGCACTTACAAACGTGTATGAATGTGAGGTGTGCATAACCAATTCACACTTGACATGTACCGCTTTAGAATTTGAAGAGGGAAGCTTGTTCTACATGACAACTCCACCAGTAGACATTTTTCTAATAAAGAGTTGCATTTGATTGAAATCCATGCATCATCACATTAGTCACTTAGCTAGCTGCCTTCTTTAAAAAATCCAATACGTTATGTTTAGATTTATCGTTAAAACACTCGACCTAACCATGGAACCTTATTCAAGTTGAAGTGCTCCCCACGGACATGGGCGGGTATGTATACCGATAGGGCTTCAGTTGTTTAGGGTCTGTTTGTTTTGGCTTTTTTCCGGCAGATACAGACACTTTTTCAAACTTTTTGCTAACAAATTATTTATCAAGAAATAGATATAGATAAAAAAAAACTGACAATTCTCATCAAAAGATCAAATAGAACAAATATAGATAAAATTTAGATGCAAATCGGATATATTAACACATATCATTTTAAAAAAGATATAGATACAGATGAAAAACAGACAATCCAAACAGACCCTAATCAAGGCTCACTTCTTGGATCGATTGAGTACTTCACTAACTTTCCTATATTTAATAACTCAATACTGGGCTTGAGAAACCCTTTTCCAAACTCACTTTATATATTGACCACTCACTGGGGGGTGGTACAATAGTGATGGGTAAATTTGGACTTAGGGCTCTCCAAACCTAGATCAACTGAATTGGAAGTTGGAATAAAAGTTGATCCTATGACACCTTAGCAGACCTCTAGGCCTTGCTCAATCGCTTGCATCAAAGCTAAGCGGACTAAAGATATGTCTATTCTATTCAGCCACAAGTGTCCACTCAATATGAGATTGCTTGACTTCAACAACACCCTCCCACTGCCTACATTCTTAGGAAGCGGTGTAGTGGCCTCATAACTATTATTCTGGTAATTTTCACGCACTCCACTAACTTTATGAACAAGCAACTATCTAAGATAAACACTTATCATTAACATTTTACTAATATCATCATGAAATATCCTTAAAAATGGGTAACATTTGGCAAAACTCTATCACTTTCTTTACTTAATATTTCTATTATCATACTAATTTGATCGTCACAGTAGTTGCACAAGACGACTTAGAGTACCTACTAATCTATTCTTATTTTGCAAGCCCATTCATTAAAAAGCCTGTATTAGTAAAACTAACGCACCAACAACACAAATCCACGATATATATCTATAGGATTTATAGTTATTTAGCATATGTTGCTTCCCATATAGTAAAATTATTTATATATAAGTGACCCTAATATTAGAGAAAAGGAAATAAAATTGTAATTGAAAAGAAAACTAAAAAATCCGAAGTTCTTTAATAAATCCCAAAACTATCACATTTAATGAGATTATGACCATCTACCTCTACATTATGTAACTATATATGTTCTTATATTTATAATATTTACTTAACTGATATAATTTAAATGAGGTATCATTCGATTCTTGGAATTCAAAATTTTTTTTAAATTTATATTTTTTTACTTCCTTTTCCTATGAAACTATAACTCACGTTTGACTATATTATGACAATTTTTTTTATAAAATATTATGACAAATTTTAGCTTAATAATATACTAGCAGATGATGCACTCGCATTACGGATGTAAAAATTAAATAAGAAAATGAACTTCTATAATGAGCAAATATAGTTGAAGTTAATTACGTATAAGATCGATAGACGAAGGAAGAAAGTAAAAACGTTACATAAATCGCATAAAAATACATGAAAAAGAAATAAAAAAATCAATGAAATAACACTCTAATACACAGTAAATATTCATTACGAAGTTTATAATACATGATTGTAATCATAATTATTTTGCTTCATCGAAAACGTAGCTAAATACCTACAAAACAAATGAGACATTAGAAAATAAATTTATTTAATCAAATTATACTTCATGTATACATTTAAGTTACTTGGTAATTAATTTATTGAACTCTTTGTATAACATCTCATTTACAAAATTTTGGTCTTGAAGAACTGCATATTAAATGAAATATAGTGGAGTAAATGAAATAAAGAGTTTATACTTATTAAATTGAAAAAAAAAAAGAAATAATTGTAGTAGGGCATAATTTTAAACCTTAGCAAGACAAAATTTGACATATGTAATAGGTTTCGCTCTGCAAAATGAAACGTATTTAAATTAAATAAAAGCTAACATATAAAGGGGATGATGTTTGATAATATCATACTACAACAACAATCGTATATGATGATCATAATTAGATTTATTTTACTTATTAGATTCCACATATTGTTCGTGTTTTACTTGATGATTAGGCCCATCTTCATATCTGTAAGTAATTGATAATATAATAAAAAATAAATCATACTTTTGCACGTAATTAGTAATGCAATATTTAAAAATTATACAATGAAAGTTACGACCTTTGTTTATATAGTGGTATATTACTTGTGTTGTTAAAACTTTCTAATTTATTGTTTTATCATCTTAATGAATGTTCTTTTGTCAATTTTAATAGAGAATGCCCAACAAAAACTATAAATCCTCAAATAATTTCCCTGCATAAGGAAAAGACTTATGTAATCAGTAAAATTTCATTCCTTACTGCAATTTTAAAGTCTTAATCCAAAAAAGAAAAACATATAATAAAAAGAAAATATACGCGATAGATATAGATATCGTGTAAGGGGCTCGTTGGAGACATATCGTGAAACTCTCTAAATTAGTCAACCAAGCATCAAGAGGAATTACATAATTTAATGTGAATTAAAGTAAACGTAAGATAAATTATACTTTGTTATTCCTTCAAATGGATGTGGAGATGAATAAGAAAGTTCTCACTTAAATTATAAAGATAAAGATGATCAAATAATAATATAAAGAGATTGATAAATTACCATATAAAACTATATGATAAAAATATATAACGAATGAAAGTGTTCTGGCTTAAATTATATAGATAAATAGATATAGATTAAATAGTAATGGTGATTCTTTTCTTTACTCAATATTCTTAAATGCAATGATAAGTTTATTTTTTTATTAAATAAAATAATTAAATAATAATATTAGAGAGATTGATAAATTATCATATAAAACTATATAATAAAAATGTGCGATGAATGAAAAGATTCTCGCTTAAATTATATAGACAAATATAGATATCGATGGAAATAATAGATTTAAATAGCAATGATGATTCTTTTCTTTAGTCAATATTGTTAAATGCAATGATAAGTTTGTTTCTTTAAATAAAATGGTCAAATAATAATATTACAGAGATTGATAAATTACTATATATAACTATATGATAAAAATATGCAATGAATGAAATGGTTCTAGCTTAAATTACATAGATATAAAACTATATGATAAAAATGTGCGACGGATGAAAAGGTTCTGGCTTAAATTATATTTATATTGATATAAAACTATATAATAAAAATATGTAACGAATGAAAGGATTCTGGCTTAAATTATATAAATATAAAATTATATAATAAAAATGTGCGATGAATGAAAAGGTTCTGGCTTAAATTATATAGAAGAATAGAAAGAATAGATTTAAATACCAATGATGATTCTTTTCTTTAGTCAATATTCTTAAATGTAATGATAAATTTATTTCCTTAAATAAAATGATCAAATAATAATATTAAAGAGATTGATAAATTACCATATAAAACTATATGATAAAAATGTGAGACAAATGAAAGAGTTCTGACTTAAATTATATAGACAAGGCTCTTGGGATTTGAACTTGAACAACTCTAAGATAAATAAAATAATAAGAGTATTCAAATCCGACGTCCTCAACACAGGATCTTATATGAATAAACTCACTTTTTTTAAGTCTTTGTAAATGTGGATAATTTTTTCAACTTTTAGTGGTTTTTTCTGAAAAAACCTAAAAAGTAAGTTTTTCCAGAGTATTTTATTAATATATAAAAGAAAAGTACTGTATAAAAATAATCGAGACATATAAAAATATAAAAAAAAAAACTTATATGAATAACCTTAAGAATAAAGTGATGGATCCTTCGAGAGAAAAGTTATTTAAGATATTTTGTGTTATGTTAAGAAATTTGTAAAGTTTCTTCCAGACGAGAATGCTCTAGTATAGATATAAACCGAATATGTATACTAATCATATAAAAAGAAAGTATAAATAAGGCGCTCACTCATTTTAAATTTTTGCTTCATCTCTCGCTTTCTCCATTTCTCTCTCTCTCTCTCTCTCTCTCTCTCTCTCTCTTAGGGCTTTTATTTCTTCAATAATTCCCAAAACCTTAAGCATGAATTGTTCCCGCATTTCTCAATTCAATCAATCCAACCTTTTCTAGAACACCGACCCATCTACAATTTTCCTGGAAAATTACGAAATTTTCTCGAGAAAAATTCACTTAAAAAACCGGAAAAAAGACTGGACAATGATGAAGAACTTGCTGGATCCATCAATGCCATTGCTCGTGGCAAGCGGTGGCGACACCGTAAAGCTGTTCGATGTATCGGTGGAGAGTGGCGATCCGTGTACGTTGAGTTATACGCCGTCTCCCAGTTGCCTTGTCAACTCAGTGAAGTGGAATCACACTAGTGAGTGGTCTCGAGTTCGTTAAACTTTGATGTACTTTTAGGTTTGGATCGATCGATAGATCGTTTTTGGATCGTTTCAGCATTCAAGTTTGAATTTTGAATTTTTTATTTTATTGGTAATTTACTTGGTTGCTATTATTGAAATGATGAAATGATATGATGTTTGTTTAGAGCGATAAAGAAATGAACCTTGTCTCGATTAAGAACATGCTGCGTATAATTGTCTGTGTTTCATCTACGCAAGGAAATGATACATTTAGAAACCGAAAAGTTTCTAGTGGACTGGATGTTGTTTGAGAATAATTGGCATTTGGCTGATTTAGGGGTTTAGGATACATATTTACGTTGACATATGATAGAATGTTTATGCAGAGAAGCTGCATTGTGACTAAACATTTTGGGGGATGATGTGAAGTGTGCTTTTTTTCCATCTTTTATTGTTCAGTTTTTGATCCAAGGTCTAAGTTTTCTATATGAGTTTTGCTTACGAGTTTGGCACCTCACAAACATATTGAATAAGTGCACCCATTAGCCGCAACTTGATATAGCTGGTTGCACTTTCTGATTGTTTTTGTAGTTTTCTTTGTGAATTCTTTTATATTATGTACATTACTTGTTTTCTATAGCTGAATAAGTGAAGGCAGGGAAATAAGATAGAGAGGAACAAGCTAATGAAAGCTCAGAGTTGCCTTTTAGGTTTCTTCTAGAACAGGAGGTGAATTTTGGGAGAGAAGTGGATTAGTGGAATTGTTTTGTGAAATGTAAAACTAATAATTTTCTTAGCCTGCATTTGGCTCCATTTAAGGTTTTTTTTATTATTTTTTTTTTTTTGGTCACTTTGTATTGATACCAAGTCTCTTGTCGTTTGTAGATTTGGTGGTTGCAAGTGCTGGGGAAGATAAGAAGATCTCATTTTGGTGGAAGAATGGGCAGAGCGTTGGAACAATCCCAGTTGCTGGGACAGACAGTGGAGATAACATTGAGGTATATTACTTTTCTGTAAAATTTCTACTATTTCATCCCTTTTTTGTTGTGGTTCTGGTGATTTTTGGATTCTGAGATATTTTTGTTGTTAATTCAAATACTAATATTGTTGCTGGATGCCTAGAGTGGCCTTTTGGCAATGGCAGTGCTGCATGATAAGGCAAAATTTGTAGCTGATGGTAAATGGCATGTGATGATTCTTGCCCATCTTTTTATTGTAGTTGATAATTCTAAGATTTTCGCTTCAATTTGTAGCACACGGGGCTTGCTCTCAAGTGTGAAAATAGAGGTAGTTGCTAGAGATTTATAAACATGGAAGGATAAATGAATTATTAAGTGATGCATTTTTCTCTCTTTTATGGCCAACTCCTTGGAAATTGTGTCAGAAGAAAATATGGCTGGAGACATCTTGTAGAGAGGCAAGGTTCATAGTTTAGGACTTGGAATTCATCTCCTGTTTACTTAAGAATTTTTCCTTCTAAAAGAGTTAATTGTCTTAGCGTTCTGAAGTACCATGGAAACCTCCGGTAAGTTGTTACTATGAGAGGCGAGTGGATATACTTTTAAATTAAATTTTAATTAACATTATGCTGCAATTTTTTTTATTTTTTTCGCTTTAATATCATGGCTTCTGTTTGGTTCTTAATATGCAGGAATCAATTTTGTCTATCAGTTTTAGCAACAAGGGATCCAGATACATATGCTCAGGGGGCAGTGGTCAAGTAGTTAGAATATGGGATTTGCAAAGGAAGCGCTGCATTAAATGGTTGAGGGGTCATACCGATATGATAACAGGTGCCATGTATAATTGTAAAGATGAGCACTTGGCTTCAATTAGTGTTAGTGGTGATTTGATCCTTCACAACCTTGCATCTGGTGCAAGGGCTGCTGAACTCAAAGATCCCAATGGACAGGTCAGTCAGTTTGTTGCATCTGGGACTTATTCCTAGAGTTGATAACTGAGGGTATATGTAGAATCTTATTGTTTGTTTGATGGATTTAAGACCAGGTACTTAGGGTGCTTGATTACTCAAGAATTAGCCGGCATCTTCTGGTGACTGCTGGTGATGATGGAACAGTTCATTTGTGGGACACAACTGGTCGCTCCCCCAAGGTTACCATTGGACATGAATATCCTTATCCTTATTGAATTCCATTAAAGCTGGATGTCCAGATCATGTGCTATCTCTGCTTAATAACTTGTTTTCATGTTAGGCTTGACTCTGTTTCCCTAATAGTTTTTATTTATCAAAAGTTGCAGCTTACGAACTCATGTATTTTGGCATTTTTTACTTCTCTTGCTGGTTGCATTTAGGATTCAAATTTTTGTATTTGCTCTATTAAGCATTTCTCTGGGTATCAGCATACTGGGATTCTAATCAACCAAGTGCTGATCTTCTGCTTATGATTGTTTCTGTGTGTCTGCAATATTTATTAAAGCTGCCTTACCCAGCTTTGTTTAGTTGAGGAACAATAAATAAGTCCTTTTTTTTTCCCTCTTTTTATTGCCAAAACATGCTTTGGGTTGGCTAGTGACCATGTTGTGCTGCTCTTCCCTCCGTTATTTGGCTATCAAGTTCTCCTTTCATTAGTTTTGTTTCTCTTATTAGTATAAATATATTTTTATCATTTAACTTCTGTTTTCTTTAATGTCACTTCTTCAGATTTCTTGGTTGAAGCAACACTCTGCTCCAGCAGCTGGCATTAGCTTTTCGCCATCCAATGATAAGGTCCTCACTGAAATGAATTGGTTTTGCTATTTCTTTTTTTCTCAAGTGGAGTAAATATAATAAACAATTTGTATGAAAAAAACTCTTTAGAAGGATGGCTGAGCAAATGTTCATTGGATCTTCTGGCAGATAATTGCAAGTGTTGGTTTAGACAAAAAGCTCTATACTTATGACTCTGGGTCTAGAAGACCCTCAGCATGCATTTCCTATGAAGTGCCATTCTCTTCATTGGCATTTAGAGATGATGGTTGGATACTGGCCGGTGGAACCAGCAGTGGCCGTATAGTGTTTTATGATGTTCGTGCAAAACCACAACCTTTTACAGTTCTTCGTGCTTATAGCAGTTCCGAGGTAGAACCTCTATTTTAATCTATTTTTGAAGAGGAAAGATGTGTTGTATAAAGTTGTTTTGCTTTTTGTCTGGGGGTATGCTTGGGATTTGCTAAAAGAGATTTTTTGTTAACTGTGAACATGCATGTGCTGATGTCCCATAGGTTGTCAGTTCTTCCAAGTCTAAGATGTTTGTACAGTTACGTGACATGCATTTTATGAGGGATACAAATTTCTTGACATATATTTTGTACAAACATCACGATGAATTGTAATAAAGGACCTTCAGCAAGGCTGTTTATTGTGATGTAATTTATTGAGGAAACATTGCCTCCCTAAACATGGATTAAGCATGGGAAGTTCAGAGGGATTTGAACTTCCATTTCGTAAATTTTGTGAATAACAAGACCCTTCTCTTCTGGAAACCAAGCTGCAACTTATGTTCACCAAGTTCTGTCATACTGAACATACTTTCATTTACTGCATCATTTACTTGCCTGACTATTGTGAAACATGGATAATGTATTTATTAATAATATGATTTTAAATTCTATTTATCAGGCTGTTACGAGCTTATGCTGGCAAAGAGCCAAGCCTGTCGCAGTTAATGAGAGTAATTGCACAGCTGAGACTGCTCTGCTTGGTGGTGCTGTTGAAGACTCAATTTTGATGCCAGATCCACTTCCCTCTATCTCATCATCTAGTCTCGCAACTACCACAGCACCATCTGGTGCACGAGACACAGGTCGATCAAGTTTGTCCCTGGATACAGGTTCACTGGTTACTAAGGGTGGATTGACTGGAACCTCACGGCACCTGTCTCCATCTGAGGAAACACCACAACGGAGCCATCTCTGGCCTGGTGGGACATTAACAAGACTAAATGCTCCTCGCTCATCATATAATTTTAAAGATGACATGGAAGTTTTCTCTCCACTTGTGGACGTTCACCCTATAACACCCTCGCTTGATAAATTATGGAACGACAACAATGGAGCAAAGAAGGATAATACATCCGTTGACAAAAAGCCTTCATCATTGTTTGTCCCTTCTTCCACTAGGAAATTTCCTTTTGTAGAAGATGGTGGTCGTAACCATCCAGTTTTTGATTGGAAATCCAGCTCAATTCCCATAGAGGTAAAATTTTTCATTTTTATCTTCGCTTGATTAATTGTTATGCTGCATCCATTATCCTTTTGTGCCTATAGTTATCATTTTGGACAAACACTATTCTTTTTTACTGGCTGAAAGATGACAGTATTTTGTCATGCTCCCAAGGGTTTAGCCTCTAGTGGTTAAGGGTAAGACATCCTCATGATAACTTGCATTAGGTCTTGGGTTTAAGTTCCACCAAGAACACTTATTGGGGGCTACTTTTATAGCTTAGGCTATCTAAACTGATGCAGGGGTTTGTAGGCTGGTTCATATGCCCTGGGTAGCTACTCATACTGCCGCTCTACCCCTTTGTCAGCAAGAAAAATGTAATTACATATATTATATATATATATATATCCATCCATCACAAATGAACACTCTTTTTTATACTGATCTGCCAATTAATTAACTGCTTTATCAAGGCATAGTTGTCGATTTTGGGCTGCACATTGATATTGCCATCAGATATGGAAATTTAGTCTAATAAATATGAATTTACTGCTGGATGTGGTATTTAATACTTTCATAAACATATATTTGCCTCTTTGCAGGATGATAGTAAATCTTTGCCACATCTGGAATCTACTCCTACTCCATCATCGTCAAGGAGTGAAGACTCCTCTATTACCCCTCCAGAGGCTTGGGGTGGTGAGAAAGTATCTGAAAAGCTTGCACACTTACGCCAGCCACTCCATTTGCCAACTCATTTTGGATTAAGCACAAGTCAAACATCTGGGTCAATGTTTTCAGGATTCCAAGATCTCTCCTCATCAATGCCTCAATTAAATATCAGCTCACTGGCAAACTCAAACTTCACCCATTCAAATTTGCGCACTAAAGATGCATCTTCACTTCAGGATACTTCACTTGGATTTCCAGATTACTTTCCCTCTGGCTCTACATCCTCTTCCTTTGTTACAAAGAGCCTTATGGGACATCCTACTATTGACTCTCCTGGACCACTGCATCGAAGATTTTCCACTTATGCTGAAAGGATAAGTACAACTGCTTCATTTAGTGATGGATTATCTATATCAGTAGGTTCTCCAAAAACTAAGAAAACAGGAACTGAATCCAAGGAAGAACATTTTAACAGCTTTTTGCCTAGGTCCGACACCTTAGCTGCACCAGAAGCAGGGAATCTTCCATCGGTAAATGTGAGAATGCTTGAACAATTTCATGTAGGGGGGTGTGTTTGTTTGTGAGAAACCTTTTCCAGGGATTTGCAAAATTTGTTATAATTAAAGCTTTTTAATTGACACATATTATTACAGTAATGTTGAGAGATTGCAAAAAATAGTAGCTTTCAGCAGTAAGTGGTAATGCAAAGACAGCCACTAGTGGTGGTAAATCAACCACTGAGAAACAGTGTTGAAAAATGATGTCCTGCCACTTTTGATTAATACCATTAGTTGATGCTAAAAGCTATTAGTAATTGCAATCATTTGAGATTACTATGCTGATATTGACAATTTCAAAGTTTTGATTATATCTAATATTGAAAAAAGTATGGAAAGTATTTTCTATGAAGCAAACCAACCCTGAGTCCCTTGGATAGATTTCTAGACTATTTTTTAGTGATACATTGCAGTAATTTTTTTTGTCCTTAGGAAAAAGGTTTTCTGTTATAACAAGAAATAGGATGGTTCAATTAATTAAATATGTGAAATTTCACAGGGAGGCCTTCCGCAGTCCCATAAGGTCCTTAACACGGATTTGCAGCATGGAAGTTCTTTCACATTGCAGCTTAACCAACGAGCTTTTGAAGAAAGACTTGGCTCTGTTGAGAAGTCATTTCATGAATATATGAGGAATTATCACATTGACATGTTAAGGCAATTCCACATGCTAGAGGTATTTAGTTACTTCACTTTGTCTGACTTTTCAATCATAATAAGACTCCTTCAAACTCAACAGGCTTGTCTTCACATTAAGCAGATGGAAATGTCCAAAATGCTGACTACAGTTTTGGAAAACCAAGCTGAACTGATGAAAGAAGTTCAAGAACTCCGTAAAGAAAACCAGCGCCTTCGTCAATTGCTCTGATTAACTGTAACGGATGTGTTGTGCCATAGTAAGGTGGGAATATGTTTGTCTACTTTCAGAATTTGCATCCCGCATCTTCAATTACCTTTCTTATCCAATTCAAAGATTTTTCAATTTTTTTTTTTTTACCCCTTCTTTTACGAATTTTTATAAATAGGAAAGGATGATAGAAGGAAGTAAACTATAGAGGAAGAGGAGCTATGGGAATGTAATCTTGGGATTTAGGGAATTTGGCCATGTACAGATCTTACATTCTTTATATTTTTGGGCGTGATATCACTGTATGAGTTGGTGAAAGGTATTCAATGTGTTGGGTAGACTTGGATTTAATTGTTCAATCCAAGCTTACTCTTTTTCTGGTTTTGTAAATGGTTGCTAAGTGTATTGACATGCTTATTTAATTTATGTAACTTTTGCGCTACTTTTGTGGATCAAGAAGACAAAAATCCAATTTTCTGGCTGTATGTATTAAGCAGAGAGGGCAGAAAGGGTTTTGGGGTGAATGTTTACGAAAAGGAAAATGAATGATATTAGGAATAGTAAGTATGCATTCTGCATTCCAAAGCATTTGTACATGATTTTCTCTTTCTGGACTTAGTGTCTTGAGGTTTTTAACAGACAAAAGAGAGGTAGGTCCTCATTTAGCATCTACTTATTTTTATTTTTTGTTTATGGCATGACACATGAAAAAATGGTTCTATAACGATATTATATGCTAATATAATCTCTTAAACATGATATTTTAATGGGTATTGCTAAAATGAGTCCACCAGGGCCTTGTTTTGGTGATTGAAATGGCTAGTCAGTCCCAACGAACTTTGGAGATTCTGGTGAACTATGCGTCCAGTGTCGTATTTGCCTCTCAAAAATTTTCATTTCATGCAAGCTTGATGTGCTGTAATTTTCTCTCAAAACTCGGTATGAATATCTTAGAGCCAAAAAAAAAAAAAAATGTATATATATATGTATAATCTGCTGTTTTAATATTTTTATAAACATTCAGCATCTATTATCTATTACTATGTATTAAGAGAATAGGAGCTTATTTGACTCCAAAAATCTGTTATAAGGTAAAGTAGTTATTATGCAGTTTTTTTACCAATTGTCTCTCTTCATGAGCGCTCTATCTCTCCAACAGTTACCTCTCGAAATTATTTGCTACTAATTCTCCACTTACAAGTTATACAAAACCAAATCAAGTGATTACTATTGTTTTCAAACTTATAAACCATTATCACTTCTCTCCAGCAAGTAGTTCTCAAAGTCATCTGCTACAAAATCTTGGCTAACACTTATTAACAGCTATAAAGAAAAACCATGTAAACCAAGCCGTTACTATTGTTTTTCAAATTTTTAAAAACCTCATTCAAAAGAAAGGGAATATGTTTCTTTAAAATGTCATATAAAGCCTTGACAGTTCCCACTGTTTGAAGAAGAGATAGAAGAGTGAAAAGGGCTTGCTTCAATCCATGTGTCAACTTTTAACTACTTTCTATTCTTGTTGTTTTTTAGTTCCTATTTCTTCCTTCAATATTTGTAAGAAAGGATATTTGCCATTGTAGTTATTCTTTTCCATTTAGATTATTGTGTGAATTGATCTTTCGTTGTTTATTTTAATAGGGTTTTATCATTTGTCTTTGCTTTACTTGATGCATTGTTGTGAAGGTAAAATTTATATATAACCAATTTACTGAATTTTTTTTTTTTACAATATTCAAAACTAAGTTTTACATTATTCTAATTTACCTCGACTCTAATTTTATTTTATTCTTTTTTTTAATGTTCTGACTTAATTAATTTATTGCTCAGATAGTCAAACTCATTGTCTAGTATGCACATACATGCATATTATCTACCCATTCACGAAACCCCATAAGAAGAGAAACCCTTCATACATGTTTATTAATAAGATTTCTTACTATGTCCATTCTAAGCTCCTTTTGATGTAAGTTCTATTACAAATAATTGAAGCCAATTGTTTATAGAAAAAATAGATTATGGAAGTGTGTGACTTCAACTAAAAAATTGAATTTAAAATTTTTATTTTAATGTATTTTATTTTTTTTAACAAAAAGAATTGTACATTTTTTTTAGAATTAAAACCAATGGTAGAACTTTCAGTTTGTGACGTAGTAAATGTTTGATGCTTTTTTAAGTGGGTTTGTGTCATTTTATTATTAGGCCGTGCTCTTTGTTTTTTGTTTTCCTTTCTTTAACCGTGACCCATTAAGGTCCCATAAAAAGATAATCAAATTAAAGTAAATTTAACACAAACAATTAAAACATATTTTCTAATATAATTACATAGTAATAGACTTACAGTTTATTTATTTTATCAATATATAGCTCCTTCAATAAAAGTTGTGTTTGGATTAACTTCTTTTCAATCACGTTTCGTACTCTCATTGATTACATGTTTTTTCTATTTGATTCTTTTTTAATAAATTGTATTGTAAAATTTGTGTGACAAATTGACAACAAAAGCTTCACTTTTAGTGTTTCCAGTAGTACTAGCACATTTTTTTTTTCCTTTGAAGTTCATATAAAGAATTTTTATACCATCATGAAATAATTTAATTCATCAATATGTTTTTTCATTAAATTTGCAGGTGCATGGGAACTTCTATAATGAAGCAAAAAATTATGATTAGTATTTGTATCCTCTATTGTATGGAAAAGACAATTTCTTTTAATGTTTTGTGATGTTAATATTTTTTAAACAAATAATTTATTAATTTTTTATTTTAGGTATTCAATTTTTATTCATATATGCATCAGTCAATTCAATTTTCTTAATCAATAATTCGTGCATTTAGTATTATTTAATTTACACACGTATAGCCAGTGCAACATCTGCTATTATCCATTATCACTATTTATTAATGTTAAATAAAGACATGCTTGCTTATGATTGGTTCACAGGTCACTTAATGAAAATTACATTATTAAATAATTTAATTAAAAATATGATAAATATGTAGAAATCTTATTGAGAAAACTGAAAACAAGAACCCATTGAGAGAAGAATCATCATTGTTTGACAAGAAAAAGTGAATTTAATTTAGATTTGCAAACTACAATAAGATTAGTCCGATATGAATAAATCAATCTAATTTTGTAAAGTGCCAACATCCTTTAATTCATGAGCCAATGTCAATTAATGGTTACGGTAAGGATTGCATTTTTTTTTTCCGTTTCTGTTGGTGCTGAAAATGCATTGTATCTTCCGTTTTCGCATTCGAAATGTAATGTTTCTTGTATTTTGCAGTCAATGCGTCGACTACACTAGCCATCTTGTACTCCGAATCCTTAAAATTAGTGAGTACTAGCACAGTGACTTAGTGTAAATACAAATTAGAGTACTACCGAGTGATCTAAATCACACAACAATTGCAAATGATGCAATCTCAAAGAGAAACTTCTCTCAATTTAGGGTTTCAAAAGTATATGATAAGTTCTGAAAAGAAAGATAAGTCTAAAGGACTACTTATACTATTGCATGAAAAACCCTAAAAGACAAACAATAAATAAAAGCTAGCAGCCTAAAGAAGAAACTGGAACAATATAGGCTGGCTCCAACGTCAGTGGTGTAGCCTTTAATGCTGGTGGTGTAAGGCGACGCGGCTTAGTACTACTTTTTCCTCTCCTTCTTGGACAACTCTCTCTTGTTCAAATATGTATCTGCTATATCGTCCGCATCATTCTCTTCCACCCAAGAAGAACTCGACCTTGAGTTCTCTTCTGGATATAATGGAGAATTGTCGTGGTGGAATGGAAAAAGATTAGCAACATTGAAGTTTTAAAAATACCCATGTTGTTAGGAAGACAAAACATGTATGCATTGTCATTGATCTTTTTCTTGATTTGATAGGGACCATATTTCTTGGGTTGCAACTTACTATACTTGCCCACTGGGAACTGTTCATTCCTCAAGAATACCATCACCTGATCTCCTACCTCAAACAATTGTCTTTTTCGATGTTTGTCTACTGCTTCCTTGTACTTGGCATTGGCTTTTTCAATTATTTCTCTTACTTCAGCTGTAGTAGTCTGCTAGTGCTCAGTCATGCTCTTGGCAGCTATATTGATCTCATATGTCTTGGGCAGCTTGATCAAGTCTAGTGCGTGCTGTGGTGTATTAGTGTAGCCTATAGAGAATGGCGACTTCCTTGTGGTCCTATGGATATTGCTATTATAAGCGAACTCTACTTGGGCTAAAGCTACATCCCATTATCTTTTCTCCACATATATTTATGGTTAAACTACCAAGAGTTTTGTTGGTCACTTATGTCTACCCATATATTTGTGGGTGAGTTGTACTGCCGTAGTTTAGAGAGGAATCAAACATCTACCATAAGGTCCTCCAGAAGTGACCAAGGAATTTGTTGTCCCTATCTGAAGTGATGGACTTAGGAACTCTATGAAGGCACACTACTACCTGAAGAACAACTTCGCAATTATTTGCATATCTATAGTCTTCCTATATGGAATAAAGTGAGACATCTTTGAGAACTTGTCAACAATACCAAACACCGATTTATCACCTTATTTGGTACAAGGCAAACCTAGTAACAAGTCCATAGATAGGTCCTCTCAGATGATCTTAGGAATTGGCAGCGGTGTGTACAACTCGGTATTCTAGGACTACCCCTTGGATGTTTGACAAACATAGCATCTCTGTACAATCCTACTGACATCCCGCCTCAAATGTGGCCAATAAACCTGTTAGCTACCACTGCAATGGTCTTATCCTTATCTAAGTGTCTAGCAAGTCCATCCTCATGCAAATCTCTAATTAACTTTTCTCTCAGAGAAGACTTAAGGATACACAATTGGTTTCCTTTCATCAAGTACCCCTCATGAAAATGAAACTCACAACAAGGTTCTTTTGGAATGCATTTTCTTCATATATCCTTGAAGTCAGTGTCACTTTCATATAGCTCTTTCAAATGCTCAAACCCAACAATCTTAGTGCTCATGGTAACTAGTAGATTAGCCCTTCTACTTAAAGCATTGGCCACCTTTAACTGTATCCCAGACTTATGCTTCAATCTAAATGGGAATTTTGGTAGGAACTAGATCCATCTAGTATGCACATCTTTACTAATTCAAGTCTGATTACTCAGGTGCTTTAGAGCAACACAATATGAGTGTAGGATAAACTCCTTCTTAACCAGCTCCCATATCCTCAAACAACAGAGTAAAAATTCCTTGTCATAAGTGCACCAATTTTTCTTGGATTCACATAGCTTCTCACTAAAGAAAACTACTAGTCTCTTCTCCTGTGACAACACAGTTTAATGCCTACCTCATTAGCATCATAATCCACTTAACATTTATCAAATCAGTAGTGCTGTAGGACACACAACTTCTCCTTCTAACACTGCACACCAGCCTCAGCGTCTTCACCCTAATAAACTTCCCTTTCTTCAGACTTAGTTAATGAGTAGCAATAGTACTGAAGTGCTTGATAAAATGTCTATAAAAACTGGCTCATCCTAAGAAAACTTCTTAGCTCAGTTACAGTCTTTGGAATAGGCCACTCTATCATAGCCTTCACCTTCTCCTCATCCACTGTAATCCCCTCACCACTTACTATAAACCTTAGGGATAAGAGCTTCTTAGACATGAAAGTATACTTCTTCAAATTTGCATACAACTTATTCTCCTTCAGTACGGTCAATACATCTTTCAAATATCCAACATACTCTTCTTCAGATTTGCTATAAATTAAGATGTCATCAAAGTAAACCACTATAAAGTGAACAATGAAGGATTTTACTACCTAATTTATGATGTGCATAAAAGTTCTTAGCGCATTGTAGAGCTTGAAAAGCATCACTAGTCATTCATACAACCCCTCCTTTGTCTTGAACATTATTTTCCACTCATCCCCATGCTTGATTCTAATTTGATGGTAGCCACTCCTTAGGTCAACTTTGGAAAACATATTTACCCCACTCATCCTATCCAAACATGTCTTCTAATTGGGGTATTGGGAATTTATACCTAATAGTGATCTTGTTAATGTCCTTGCTATCAACACACATTCTCTAACTGCCATCTTTCTTTGGGGTTAGTAATGCAGGTACAACACATGGACTCATACTCTCTCTGATAAATCACTTTTGCAGCAACTCCTATACTTTCTCCTGCGAAACCTCAGTCTCCTTAGGACTCATTATGCAGTGTGGTAAGTTGGGTAAACTCGCACTAACATTAAATCAATCTGATGCTGGATGTCCTTCATAGGTGGTAGTCCCTCTAGCAAGTCCTCAGGTAACACATCCCTAAACTTCTCCAACACCTCTTTCATTACCCCTGGTATATCACTGCTAGTGCACAACTCTAGACTCCCTCATGGATTCCTCCATCTCTTTTTGAGTGAGTGATGGTTAGAAAAGAGTGTCCCTCTGCCTTGACGATCTTAGGATGATTTGTTACCTTCAAAGACAGTAAAATATACTTTTCACCCCCTTTCTCTAATCTATATACATTCTCCTTTCCTGCATGTTGGGTATTCACATCATACTACCAAAGCGTCCCAAACAATAATGACTGCATCGATATCCACTATATCACAATAAACATCATCTTTATACTTGCCTATTGAGAATGATACTCTATACCTCTCCTTCACATCAATCATCTCAACTGTTTTAATCCATCCTATAGTATGGGTTAAAGTATTTCTCCACTGGTAGCTGCAGCTGCTTCATAGCCTCCCTAACAATAATGTTTTTCACAGCTATTAGATCACATACCTTCTCATCCATTGTGCACCTGATACGAAACAGTGGTGTTGTTGGGTGTTCTCCTTTTGCTTAGTGTGCAATATCAGCTTCTTAATAACATATGCCTACTAAACCTCCTCCTCATCCTCATCATAGTACTCATCCCCTCCATTGGGCTCATAGACAGACCTCTTCATCTCTTTCAACAATATTCACTCTTCTCCTACTAGGACACTTGTTCGAATGGTGTCCTCGCTAGTTACAATGGTAACTTGCCCAAAATAGGCTTTGCATATGGATTGTTTTGTTTCTGAGTATCCTTAACCTCAACTTGTTTCTTGCCTGCAACCTTATACTCTCTCTTCTCACTACTCCTGCTTTGCTTCTCTCAACACTCTTATTCTTTTCTATCATAGTTTTGCTGTTACTCGTTCCCTCAACTCCATATTTTCTACTTATCCCCTCAAACCTAGTACTCCTCTCCTGTAACATCATCTTTTCCCTAAAGGCCATGTTCTTTGCTTCACTTAAGTTTCTTAGTACGTTCACACCAATCTTATCCCTAATCTGCAACTTCAAGCCATCTATATACCAAGCTACTTGTTGGCCTTCACTTTTTCTCATATCGTTTCACTCTACTAGTCTCATAAAGTTAGCTGTGTAGTCATGAATTGAACATTGACCTTGGTGACGATGTTGGTACTACTAGAAAAGAATTAGCTTATAATCAAGTGGTAAGAAATCCCTTTGTAATAATGTTTAACACGGAACCACATCCACATAGGCTGCTACCTTCTTTTTCTCCTATTTTGTAACCTCTCCAACCACTCTGAAGCTCCACCTTTCAACCAACATGTTACTAACCTAACCCTACGTTCCTTAAGAATCTCCATGTAATTGGAAAAATTGATCTAATTCAGTTAGCTAATTTAAGAGTTATTCAATATTGAGATTACCATTAAAGCTAGGGATATCCCCTTCAGTGGAAATCACCATCATTTCCTTGATCATAACCATAGCGGCCCCTTCAATATCCGCTACCACCATCACCATTTCTCCTCTGCGATTGCCTTTCTGCATACAAAATTGCATCTTCCTCATTAATTATTCATCAAAATATTGAGCTCTTCAATTTGTAGCTACAGGTCGATTGATTGGATCACCATAAGCATCTCTTGTCCTTGGTCATCTCCCATTAACATCTTCGTCTCCATTGGTGTCGGTCCCATCGCATCAAAACACTCAATTAGATCTTCAAAACGCTGTTCTAAACATCGGATTCTCTTATCCATGGTGTCCAATACAACCCTTTAAGCATGTGACTCGGTTTGCAGGGCTTCCACATCTCGAATAGCATTTAGGACGTGACCGCCTCCTAAGTTGTCGTCTTCTAACATCTCCACGGGAACTTTCTCATCTAATACACTCTGATACAGCTAAATCACACAACAATTGCAAATGATGCAATCTCAAAGAGAAACTTCTCTCTATATCATAAGTTTTGAAAAGAAAGACAAGTCTAAATGACTCTTTATACTATTACATGAAAAACCCTAAAAGACAAACAATAAATAAAAGCTGGCTGCCTAAAAATGAAACTGGAGTAATATAAGCCGACTCCAATGCTAGCGGTGTAGCCTTCGATGCTAGTAACATATCTTCTAAGGCGACGGCATAAGGCGAGGTGACCTAATACTGCTTCCTCCTTTCCTCTTGAAAAACTCGCTTTTGTTCAAATATGTGTCTGCTATGTCATCCGCATCAACTACTAAATTTTTGTTTCCCTTTCTAAGATTACGCTTTATGCTTTTTGCATGTCCAGTTACACCTTGTAGAGTTAGGTTGTATTTTGTTGTCCTTTGGGGTTAGCAGACTATTGATGCTAACGTGATGCCTCATAGCCAAATGATCCCACTTAGTTGATGTGATGGCTCCAACTTAAGTAAAGCTGATTGAGTCATGTACCAGATTCTGGATTTACATCTTCAGATTTACACCCCAAGTCTCTCATCCCATTGAGATATGGGTCACGTACTCATGGTGGGTCCATCATTTGTGCCACAACATTTATTAGCTTGGCTAAGTAGGTGTTATCTTGTAAGCATTAGATATGTTTTGTATCACATCCAAGGGTTCAAAATTTGCGATGGATGATCTTCCAAAGATTTAACAAAATTCAAAAAGTCATTGATCCGATTAGATTGATGTCTATAAATAGGACCTTTTGACCGGCCTTTCTATCCATCAAATGAAGTCTTCTTGACTTCATTATTACTAGTAGAGTTTCATAACATGGTTTCTTACGACCAAAAAAATTTCTCCTAGTTCAATCATGATTCCAAAATTTCTCAAAGATGATATCAAACGTCATTAGCTGAAATCCAACAAATGATGGACTGAGAATTGGGATTTGAACTTTCAATCTTATACACTGGGCCATCTCTTGCAATGCATAAGAGAAGTATTTATAGGAAATGAATTCCTGGTAGTTATACACATTGCAAATCATGGAGTGATAGGATGTGGAGAATGGTTATTATGAAGGTGGGAATTGAATGTCGTTAATCCATGTATAGCCATCCTCCTTAGTGAGGTTGATGGTGGTGAGAGCATGCTAAGTGACCTAGGCTCGAAATCCTTTAGACTCATGAATTGACTAGTTTGTCTCTCGAGTAATGGGAGTCGAGACTTCTTTGAGGCTTAATATCGGTTGGAGTGGATCAAGCTTAGGCCCCATGAGTCAGTGTTGTCATGCAATTAGTTGGACTAAGTTTGGGAAGCCAATGATGATTCATAATTGACCATCAATATATACACACACACATAGGGCTGCAAACTCACGAGCTACTCGAGCTCAGCTCACTTCAGACTTGATTCGGTTTGGCTCAAGCTCTATTAGTAAATGAGCCGAGCCTGAACCCAAAGTAAAGCTCGTTTATCTAAACGAGTCGGCTTATGAGCAAGCTTGTTTAGACTCATGAATAAGATTATGACTGGGCTCATTAACAAGCTCGTTAATAAACTCGCTAGTAGATTTGCAAATTTCTTTATGCATGATATAGTATCTATAACCACATAATAAAAACTAATTTTTATTTAATATTATGTATATATATTACAACCACACTTATATATATATATATATATATATATTATTTTAGGTCCTAAAAATGGAAAATGGGCTATCTAAATCACTCGAGCTCGAATTTATATTTCGAGCTCGATAAAAGCTCGCTAGTCTCGATAAAAAGCTCGACTCGGCTGGAGTTTAAACTTAGGCCCGTTTAACTAAACGAGCCAAGCTTGAGGCTCAATTTCAGACTAGATAAAAAGCTTGGCTCAAGCTCGAGCTAGCTAAACTTTAAATAAGCCAAGCTCAAGCCTTTAAAAGCTAAGCTCAACTCGGTTCAACTTGTTTGTAGCCTATACACACACATACAAATATTTTATGTGTTTACGAGATAAGATTAAAAATAAAGACATGGATGAAAATTTATACGATGAATGATTGACAAAGTTGTTTTGGATTTTGATGAATCACAAACTGATATGATGCAGGAATTATGAAACAATCATGGGTGTTAAAAGAATCAAGAAATTCGATTAACATGTTCATCAGAATTTATCGTAGGTTGATAAGAATAGACATAAAAAAAGAAAATAGTTCACTCAATATTTGATAAACTTGACAATATAAACATGTAATACCCAAAAGAGTAACAACCGAACATAAATTTGAACACAATAATTAATAGCATAACTAGGCTATTTGTAGGCCCACTTATAAAAACCTACGACTCACCTATTAAAAAGGAAACTAATCATATAAAATACGTAAAGTATATTAAAAGTGAGATTAAAAAAAAACATAATTACTTAACATTACCAATAAATGTAAAAGACACTTGACATAAAAATATAAAATAAGAAATGTAGTCATCCATGAAGAGCATCATGATTGGTTTTAAACTGATCCAACCCCTCACCAATTCGGTAAGTTTTGTGTGAGTTAGTCTTCATGTTGCCTCAATAGTGGCTCCACCTAGAGGTAGGGAAAAAAACCAATAAAACTGAAAGACTGAACCGAATTCAGAAAACCAATTCCAAAAACATGGTTACTCAATTCATGTTTCGATTTAAGATCATGGTTTTTTTTTTCAGTTTTTTATTTCGATTTTTAACCATGAGAAGCTGACGGTTAACTATTAACTGTTAAAAAACTGAAAATTAAAGCATTTATGTTTTAATTATTATGTTATTATTGCATTGCAATTTGGAACAAGGAGAAGACTATAAAGTTATAATTTGTGTAATATTGTATTATATTTCTAATTTGTTGTAGGTTTTATAGTTATTTAACTTATTTATTTGTAATTTTTTATTGTAATTGTGATTTTTAACTTATTAATTAGCAATTTTTGAATTTAATTATGAAACAAAAGGGTTTAACTTTTTATGGATCGACTTAAAATATGGTTAATTGCAGCTTTTAGTTAACCATTATGTTAAATAGTTAAGAACTGAAAAGCAAATAGATTAACCAAAAATATGGTTAATCGTTAAAGTAGTTAACTGTTAATAATGGACTGATTTAGGTTTAAGATTTCAAAAAACTTATTTTGGTTTGTTAAAAAAAAAATGGGATTATGGATTGTTTAACTAGACTACACCTACCCCTAGCTCCACCTTCTTGGATTTGTCCTGCCGAGTCCTTAACGCTTAGAATTGCCTTTGAATTTGTTTTAGGGTCGGTTTATTTTGTTTCGTCTGTGTGCCATTCAAATAAACTATTTGTTAAGAAATAAATACAGATAAAAATATAGATAGATTTACTTACAAATAGATCAAACAAACTAGATACAGATCAGATCGGATACAAATACAGATACAGATGAAAACAGATCATTCAAATAGACCTTGAAGCTAATTTTACTTCCTTATATTCGGTGGTCCTTGTGTGTTTCCTGACAACTAGTTACTTAACAAAGGTGATCACCTCGATAACAATATCTACCCTTCACGGTTGCAACTCTAACCTAACTCATAGTTTTAACCTATATAGAAACATAACAAGAGTGTTATCTAAATTAAGATCCGATAAATCTAATATAAGCTCTTAAAATTCTTGAAAACAATCACTTTATGTTGCTTTTTGAGTAAGGTGGCAAAACTTAATCTTAGCTTTCATTACAACATTTAGGAGAGAAAGAGTTTGTCCATGAACTCTCATGAACAATGTTGTCAAACTTGGACCAGCCTGACCGATTCAACTAGGTTCACCCAGAACTGGCCTTAGAAAATGGGCCAGTTTGAGCTAGAGAATTGTTTTTTAGTTGAAGCGATGGGACTTGACTGACCCAGCTAGTTCAATCGAGACTCAATTGAATTGGGTGGGTCAAACAAGTCCCATTGCTCCAATTAAAAAAAAAATCCTTCAACTAACCCGATGGGGATTTTTGTCTTTGAACCACCACACAAGTTTATTTGTTTGCTGGGAATGCATCACGAAGCTTATGTTGACAAAATGAGTGCTACTGCATTTGGATGAGATTGCTAAATGAAGATTTTAAAGAAAAATTTAACTGCAGTTGTGTAGTGACTATATTTTAGGTATAGGTTTCAACTGCATTGGAATGCATATAAATATCTCAATTAAGAAATGACAAGATGAAGGTTTAACTCTGAGTGGACATCGGGGACCCGCTACCTTGATCTGTGTTGTGTACATTTGTGTAGAGCATTTAATTTTAGTATATAAAGCTTTTTTAAATTCTTTTTCCGGCTCTTTTTACTTATCTTTTGCTTTGATTGCTTTGCTATCTGTTTTTTTTTTTTTTTTTTTTCTTCAGATGCTATGCATTTTGTTAAACTTATCTTATATTTTCATTTTGTAAACTAGAGGGGTTGTTGTATGTTTTAATTTTTTTTTTTTTTGTTTTTTAAGTTTTTAACTGTTTATCAATCAATATTTTTTGTTTGTTTTTGTTACTTTCAAGGGGAAATTATAAAAATAGGCACATGTGATTAATTTGTATATTCATATTTATATTTTTCAATACTTTACATACTTATATCTTATCCCATTATGTGACTATCATCTATCCTTAAAACATAAAAGGAAAAATAACTTATAATTTTAAATTTTTGTCGACCGCGGTTTGACTCTTGACTCCTGACCTCCCGGTATGTCTGAGTCAAATTCCGATCTGGTTTGCTGATGAAAATGTCAGCCAGGAAGCTATTCAATTAACCCTTCTCGTTCATCATATCACAATTGATTCTCTCAAATATAAAGCTACAATTCATACCTTACTTGATTCATCCACAAGTCCAACAGCACCACAGTACCATTCTACTCCCTCTAGATCTAGAATACTATCCATATCCTTGTCCAACAACATTCCCTGGAAGTACTATAATGTTAGGACATCCATTTCAGTTGTTGGCTCCATCATTACCTACCCATTAGCCAACAGCATCCTACAAGTTTTCCATCTACTAGAGATCGTTCGTCTTCTTTCTCAGGATCACAATATCTTCATCTATTCTTTCCTGAACTCTAGGTAATCATTTATTCCTAATCTGTTTAGCACTAAAAATGATTTATCTTATAAACAATTATTTAAGTCCAAATGCGTTCATTTAATGCAACATCTCACTTCAATTAACCTCGTTTTATATCTTTGAAAATGATCCAGCTAAATTGGGAAAAAACAGACTATATTTTAATAGAACGAATACTTCTTAGCAAACACAACTATGTCAAATATGGGGTGGGTGGGTGGGTGGACACTATTAAGAAAAGTTCAAAAATCAGATTTTGAAAAAAAAAAAAAAAATCCAAGATCACAATGCCTAAAATTCTGTCTTAAAAACTCGATTTCGATAGGAATAGAATCTATCACATACATCAATATCCCGTTGCTAGTTGTTAAAACTTCACGGACCATGTTTTCCTTTCTTCTTTTTTTTTTTTTTTTTTTGGTTGGGGTTTGGGGTGGTTGTGTGTGTGTGTGTGTTGTGTGTGGGGGGGGGGGGGCGCGCACGGGGGCGGTGGGGTTTGTAACTTGTACAAGACGAGTTATGCCGAATGGTGGTGTTCAGGTGTTACTATAACATTCAGAAAATGTAGAAACGATGGGCCCTGCATAATGGTGGCACTAAGTTGAAAAATAGATGAATGGCAGTAGGTGCAGAGACTGCCAAAAGCTTTTTAACCAACTAAATCATAACTTCATGGATGCTTTTGAGCTTTTATAATTCCATACATCCAAGAAGATCAAAGAATATTCCTTTCCTCTAAAACTTTCAGAAAGGACAATGAAGAGGTACTTAGTTTCTTTTGGAATGAATAAATAGGCAGAGCTATTCCGTTTAAAGCAGGTAGGCTGAGCTTCTGGACCGTTCAGTCATCAAACCATATCCAGTCTCCTCTAAATACACAAATTGAGCAATAGGGGAACTCAGGTGAGCACACTTTTCCAAGGGTGACAGGCACAACCTGGCTGTAGCAGGAAACCAATGTAAATCTTTGTCTTCTGTGATGTTATGAATCCAACAAGCAATAATACTGCCCGACTCCAAATGTTACTTTCTTATTAGCCTTAGAACATCGCCCACAAGATGTAAAGAGCCTGTGACAAGAACCTAAAAGACAGAAAGATAGGGATATAAGGAAATTTCTCTTGGCAAGCAATATCAATAAAGTTGCACATGGCATTATGGTTTGGATTTTAAACTTTTAAGTGACATGTTGTGACATTTATCTGGTTAGCGGTGTCTTCTTGCTTTGTTAGATATCTACACCTAAAATTCTGTCATAATAACACTAGATGATGTTGCAATTCCTGTCGAATGTCAACAAGGGTAAACAAGTATTGCCATGGTTAAAAAAGGATGCAAGGGCATTTAATCCTCTATGACTTAGTCATTCTGAACTACTAATAAGTTGACAACATGATTATGCCGTAGTGGAATTTGATGGGGGGAAGATATTGTCATTAATAAAAGAGCATTATAGAAAGACAAACATAATCTCTCCAAGATATCACCTAAAAAGAATTTTCTAACCAAAAAACTAGCCAGCAAATTGAAAATATATTTATCAATTAGTTGACAAAAGTGTGTTGGATGTATCTAAGAGTGCTTAAGGTGCCTTGTGCACCTATCTTCAGCACATAGATGCCCACCTAACTTTTGTGCTAGCTAGTTACATGAGTTGTTAAATTCAATAGTGAATCCCAAATACATGGGGAGAGAGAGGAGGGCAACGGAACAAAGCAAGTTGATCTTTGACAATGAAAATGAGATGTAGGTGGTTCATGCTTGCCTGAAAGGAAACAGTTTTTCACCCCAGCTTAATCAATTTTCACTTGTTAAAGTTTAAAGAATCAAATGTGTAAAGATTTTGAGCAAATTAGTCTTACCTGGAAATGTGCAGAACAATTTCGATGAACATTGTCCCTCAGCCACTTTATAGCTAATGGAAGTGAGGAGAAAACAGCACTGTTCTCATAATTTTTCATACAGAGTTCTGCATCCTCTTTAATTTGATCACCAGCAATATCCACACTATTGGCATCAACACCTATATAAAAGATATAAAATGACAGTGAATGGCCATCATTGGAAGCATCCTTAATTGGATTGCCAACATGAACAGCATAACCCAGTTGTGACAAATGATATGAAAACAAGACTGTAGAACACTTTAAAAAAAATCCAAAAAAAAAAACAAAAAGAAAAGTGTATGTGCACATGGAAAAACCATAATCCTAATACACTCCAAGGAAAGAAAGGACTCAGATTTCAGCATACCTTTCTCAATCCGGCAAATATTCTCCCACACCCTTTGAAGAGTGAGCTGCCATGATAAATCAACTTGAGGCTCAACTGGTGCTGAATTTTGTGTTCCAACTTTGTGATACACTGATATGTTTGGAACAAAAAGTGCCTTCTTGAAGTGTATTCCTAACAATAGAACAAGATGGATGAGCACATAAAAACATCAATACAGCATTCAAATGCCACAGAGATAAGGCATTTCTCATTTATCTTACACTTGAATTTGAGTCCCAAGATACCCTTGAAACAAACAGGAAATTTCACACTTCTATATTTATGGTTAAAAATAGGCCCATGTTAGAAAACTGCAACCGAAGTTGTAATTTTTAATCCATTCATCTATCTTCTCAAAGGAAGTATAACACCAGAAGGCAGAAGAATCAATTTATTCTTCTAAAATAGCACTAATGCTAGAACATTTTTCACTCTTGTAACAACTTTCAACTGTCCAAACAACAATAGCATAAATTCAGACGACTCAAAATTGTGCTATGGATGAATAATTAACTTACAAGACTGCCAAAAAAGAAAGAACGGAAAAAAATTACCATGATTGGAACATGTTTTCTTCAACCGTGGAAGGAGTAACTGGGGGTCTCGGACAGGCATACAATTGAACAGAAGTATCTGCACAAAGACAACATGCTTTAACCCTTCACAAATATTTTTTAGGGCATTATCAAAAATATAAACCTAATAGTTCATGGGCAAAATAATTAGAGGCTGCATGCAATAATTTCTGCATTGATAATATGAAAAGATCCTAACATACAATGTCCTCAGGCAAACTATTCACATTACCAACCGAATCTAATTTTTCTGCTAGAGACAATGCTATTAACAAAATTCCAATGAATACAAATTCTCAGCCACAGTTAACAACTCCTCACGCAAAACTATAAAAATAATGCTGAGTTAAATGGTCCAAGTCACAAGCCTAATCGTGAATGTGCAGATTAAAAATTTAATGTCACTTCATTATCCAATGTCCAAGTAAGCCAGCTTTGCAAGCTTTTAGCAATTTTACTCCCACTTCATATAGTAAAGTGTTTATCAAGGAAAAAGATTATGAAGAAAACATAGTTGACTTCAAAACATTGGTGGAAGAGAAAAGTGAATTAATGAAGAATGTTAACCTCAAACTTTTATTAAGCAAAATTGGATTTGGTAAATGCACATATTCCAGACTATAACTTTCATGGGGCAAACTTAATAAAGCAACCCTAGAATCAACCAGTCAGTAGATTAGTACAAACAACTGGCAGAGCTCATTCATATTCACCTGTGTGCATGTTTTTGAAGTTGTATCACCAGGCTCAACCAATCTATCGGATGCTGAATCATGTCCAGACATGCACCTTGAATTACTATTTTCTTTGACTGCAAGAGAAAACCATTGTGCACATACTTCCATGCTTTCTGGACTATGAGCACCATCCAAATAAAAGACTAGATCTCCTGAATTTTCATGATTTATGAATTGGTCAGGGACAACCTGAGCTCGACCTTGTAAACTGGCTGTTGTTAGGCCTTTAATAAACTGCTCTGGTAGAGGGTCTATCCACCAAGACATATCAAAAAGTTAAACAAGAAAACTGGAAGTCGTATGGCAATAGAAAACTTCGGCATAATCTAACCATCTGTGGCATATATAAAGCATCATGATGACCAGTCCTTTGAAGCCATGTGGAGCAAAGAGCAACTGCAAGACCAGCATTTACGTACTGATGCTCACCAACAAGCCCAAGCTGTAGACCTTTGAGTAAGCTGGGATCTAATGGTGGAACCACTTGAAGAGGTACCTGTGGCCAGAGTAAATCACTGTCAAGTTCATATATACATAAAAAGGGTCAGCACTCAACATAATGACGTAAAAATTCACTATATACTGGTGCAGCCAGTAAAAAGAAGCCACATGTAAAATATGGCATTGGCATGCATTCCATCACTTCCCTTTTTGAACTGTTACAATCATAAATTCAGGCACAGAAAAACAATCATGCAGGTCACTATGAACACAGGAAGGTCAAAGAAGACATGAGATCCCCGTATCCTAGAAGAATTAAATTTTAGGACTCAACTAACAGATAGATAAGCACAAGATGGAAAACAATCAAAATAAATGCAATATACTACATATAGCATATATATGCCTTACATCCAACTTAGAAGCCTTCTCTTCCAGTACATGCATTGCTTCATCTGGTTGAGGCACAGAAAATGCTGGGACTCCATACTGAAATACACAAATATTATGGTCATGATGATGTGTTCAGAAGAGCACTGATATGTGGTCACGAGTGGAAAATACTATTACATGTATTAAAGGATGCAATACTAAAGAACACCTTGAAAATACCAGCCTTTTCTCCAGCAATTTCTCCCAGGGTATTTCCTGTTGTGTACACCAAGATAAGAGATAACAAATGAAATTCCCCCGCCCCACCCAAAAGATAATAATAAATAAAAAAAAAGTAAAAACAAAATCACCACTAAAGATCTTATCATTAGCCGACAATCAAAAACTATATTGAGTTAAAGAAAGTTTCAACCTATGAAGCATGGGCACTTTACAAAATAAGAGCATAGTGCAACTCCTACAGGATAAAACACCTTGAAATAGTATAATGACCAACTAAAACATTTCAATAGTCAACAGGTTTAGACATTGCTTCTGGTTCACACTACATAAAATATTAGCCATGAGATGTAACATGAGAGGAACCTCCCAGTACAACTTCACTCAAATTTCCTAATGGAAAAGGCAAGGAAAGAGAACTAACCAAGAATTTCCATATGGTCATAGCCAAGGGAAGATATACCACAAACAACCGGTTTTTGAACCTGCAAGTCATGGGATGCATCTTTCATGTTAGGTGATTGTTTCTAGTCCTAATAAAGGAAGTGAGACAGTTGGCACAATAACTCTGTCTTATGTAAAAGAACCAAAATTTTAACTTTCCATCCTTAAATTGCAAAGACACTTACCACATTTGTGGAGTCAAACCGCCCCCCTAGACCAACCTCTAAGATGGCAACGCCACCTACAAATAAAATTAAAAAGAAAGGGTTATGAAACTGCCTTAAGTATAGATTTGAGTATTCTATACGTAAAACAGGTAGAGGACACATAATCCACCTGCTCTGCAGCAAAAATCTTGAAGGCAAGCAGGGTAAGGAAACGAAAATAAGTAGGCATAGGCATATCCTCACTGGACTTTTCCTGGATGCCACAAAAGGGAGGAAAAAAAAAAGTTCAGAGCAGAAAATTATTGCTAAAACAAGATATAATGAAAAGGAGGGCATAAATATTTACATTGTCAGTTATATTCTGGACATGTATTGTGGAGACAAAATTCTTATGTTCAATTAATTGAATGCTATGTATTGGAAAAATTTCTGTACAAACCATACAGGTAGACTAACTATTTCTGCCCCTTATCAAAAACTCAAGTTCCAGTGACAACACTTAAAAAACAATATTTCCTTAGAACAAGTTATAAGAACAGATGATGGTGAATTTATTCCCACCCCAAACCCCCCAAAAATAAATAAATAAAATAAAGAGAGAAGAACAGACTTGGTAGAAGTCTCATTAGTGGATGCTAAGAGAGAGAATTAAAGCCAACACTTCTTAATTAAAATGTGCCATGTTCCACGACCAAAAGGCAATAAAACAAAATTGGCTTCTGTATGCATATAAAACATACCTTCAGCCTATCAAAGCACCACCAGAAATATGCCAAGAACTTCTCTTTGCATATGTCCTCCCTGAAGAAAATAATAAAATGTAAGAATGTAAAAATATAAATATGCCTACAACATATAAGAGAATGGTATTACAAAAGATTATGTCAAAGGCAATAAACAGACACACTGATGCTGTCAAATTGAAACTGACTCTTGTATGAGATTTCAAGCCAAATTAAGGACAGTTGCTAAGTATGCCAAGACCAGGCATTTATAAACATCAAAATTACGTGCCACACAGATGAATGAAAACGATAAGCCATCAATAAAACAGCCTCACTGAGGAAATATAAACAGCTGCATCTGATGCATCATCACAGATCTTAAGAATACAAAAATCTTTATGTGAGAAAAGGAAATTATAAAACTTACCCATCCAGTCGAAATCTTTCACGGACATCAATGAGGTGAGGAGACGTAAAGACACCTGTGTGGAAGCCACAATTACGTAGGATGGCTTCTACAAAGGTGCATGTAGACCCCTATCCAAATTGCAAGAAGAAATACATTCCTTAAGAAAACGATCTTATTAGTAAGAAAACGAAAACAGTAAGCAGCATGAATAATTGACAACTGGTAAGAACTTAAACAAATCCAGATGAAAGGGCTAATACATCTATAGATTGTTACTGGTCTGTAATGGTTGATAGAAGATCACAATCTCAGACAGAGTAAAACATAGAATTAAAAAGATGAATGAATCTCGAACATAGCACGTGCAGCATCACGTGCAGCATCACCCTTAAATTTCTAGACAATGAATCAATCTAGAACAAAATAGATTTATCATTAAAAGGAAAAGAACGTCCATGGACCACTAGTATGAAATCTGTGCATTCAAAATTAACACCTTTTTGCTTATAAAATCATGAGTTCTTAATCACTAGATGGTCAACTTTGTGCTCGAACCAACTAAATCATTTGGAGAGCAACAGAATTAGAGAACAGGCTCAAAAGAAGCTTCTTGCTCTATAGCCTAAACTTGAAGGTACTGCAGCACCGAAGCCAATTTCCATCAATATATATAGTAAAGTGATCTCTTACGTGAAATTTTATGCAAAATATGGAATTCAATTGCATTGCATAAATATGGGGTGAAAAAGGAACGAAATGCAAACAGATGCTTCGAGGAAATTGAATTCATGCATCTAACGATCCGATAAACAACAACATAAAGAATCTATAAACCAACGACAAAATCAAAACTAGAGCCAACTCGAACACTGGTAACAATTTCAGCAGAGCACTTCATTTAAAATGGATTTAGTTAGTCATATAAACTTTCACGATATGAAGAGAGCATAAATCAGCAGCGTAAAAAAAATGGATGAATCAAATTAACAAAATAAAACTCAAACTCGACTCGAACTCGAACCACTGAGATAGATTACTTTTCCTTTGGTCCCTGCCACGTGGATAATCTTCATGTTAGACAATTTTCATCCAAGTCCAAAATCTACACTCGCGAAAAAGGTTCAAACAAAGAAATCAACAAAAAACAAAACGAAATCAGTCGAATTCAATTCAAATTGCCTTAAATTGAATATGAAACGAAGCTAAGTGAGTAGCGGACCTTGAGATAGTCGAACATTAAATCGAAACGGTCTCCTTTATTGCTCTTATCTGCACGACTTCGTTTCGTGATTAATGAAGAGAGAGCTTCCATTGCCTCGTCGTAAGGAGACATGGCGGCGGCGGCGGCGGGGCGGCGGCCTCGGCGTTTTTCGGCTTCGTCTCTGGTTATCATCCACACGTCAAAGACAGTGAGAGAGGGGGAGAGAGAGAGAGAGAGAGAGAGAGGAAGAGCTTAGCGTAGAGATTAAGTGAATGCAATCCATATGGAAGAATGGATGGAATATTTACCGTCTGCCATTGAGAGGATTGAGAGATGGAGGTAGAGAGAGACAAAGCGTGGCGGTTGGTGTGGTATAAGCAGCGCAACACAGAGAGAGAGAATGTATGTCTGCCAAAATTCTTTTATCCAAATACTTGTACGTCATTACTATGTACTGAATTTTGAGAGGAAATTACATGTATAATTTACCTTCAAAATGAAAATTTCACAAAATCAAATTATAAAAAAAAATTACAAAGTATTATTACTGTATGGTATTTTCATGATGCAATACAATCTCTTTTTTTTTACGAATTACATGTGTATCGCTTGTTGATTATGCGATACAGGATCAAACCTGCATCGCACAACCGATGTGCGATATCCAAGCATCTAAATTTTTCTTTTTACCTAGGTTACTATACCTCTATCCGAATATGCGATACAAGCATAGATAGTTATATATCTACTTTAAGATGCGATATAGCAATACCAATTTGATAGTTTTTTTATATAATTTATATTTGTATTTTTTTCATAAAAACCCTGTTTCACTCGAATTTTGATCTAAATAAATGTATGTGAGTTGGTAAAACATGCTCCAAAGAGGAGCGGTATGTCCTAACAATCGCATATGGAGCAGCAGACTCTATATACCCATGAGGATAAAAATAAATGTAAATTATACAATAAAAACCTAAGAAAAACTATTTATGTGAAAAATAGGATATTTTAGGTATTTTTCTAATTTTATAAAAATATTTTTGGTTTATTTGTTTCTCCGATATACTTTTATAATGAAAATATCAAGATAATTAATAAATAAATCTATGTAAATAAAAGATATTAAAAAAATAATAATAAATATTGTTGGTAATAAATAATTTGTAAATAAAGCTTGTAAATTGATGAGAAAATTTAATTATGTTTTTATAATCTATAGGTTTTTTTTTCCTAGAAAATAAGTTATGAATGAATGGTACTTCAAGTTTAACAAAATATGCAATTAAGTACTTGAATTTTGAAATTGATTAATTTAGTATCTAAAAAAACATTTCATACACAATAACAATACCTCCCGTGATATTGATTTGTATATTGATCATTTTCATATTTCCAGTACTTAACTGTATATTTTATCAAAGTTCAGATACTATTCATGATATCTATCGATCTCTATTTTTCAAAATAAGAAAAAAAATTCTAATAATTGTCCAATTTTTCTTTAAACAAACATGGAAAAATAAACATATATTTTTCTAGAAAAAAATTCATCAAAATAGATAGGTCCTGAAAATAATTATAACAAAAATTGTAAGTACATGTACCTATAAAATATAAAATAATTTTAAAATTTAATTCTTATACAATCAAAAGATATAAATATAGACTTTTACGACTTTTATTCAAAATTAAAATCATAAAGAGGTTTAGATGTCTTATTGGTATTCCATATAACAATAAAAAATTGGATAATAAAAAAAGTAAAAAATATCAATTATGAAGAATCTAATTTTTTTATTCTCATTTTTGTCCTTAAATATTTAATATCTTACAAAAAAGAGAACCCTTTTAAATGGGGAAAATATGAATAAGTGCAGTATCACTATCAAAGAAAGAAATGATAAAGAGGAAAGAGAAGACACTAAAGACCTTAAGTAAGAAAAAAAATGACTAATATTTACTACTTATCATAAAAATATACCTAAAATTTCATATTCAATCATATTTTCTTGCATAAAAACATTGCTAATGAAATCCAATGTTGTCGGATTAGAATTAGCCTAGTCGATTTAATGTAATTTGACAAAAACTAGCCATGACAATAGGTCAATCTATGCTTTTGGCATGAATTAGCATTGGCCAAAATTAGCATTGATCTAGTTTACTTAAGTGGTTGGACCGATGTCATGCCCCGAGGGTAGCTTAGTAGTATCAAGTTATTGTAAATCTTAATTGATGTTTTTAACAAGTAATATGAACACCAATATAGAAGACAATCACCTGTACCACTAAATTACTCTAAAGGAAATGACACAAAAACATGATCGAAGTTGCTTTGCTAAGAAATACGAATATATATAAATCATATAGAAAATAAAGCAATACTATTCATCACTATTAGTTACTACTTATTACAAACCAAGTATTTTGATGATAATAATGACAAATGATATTAAACTAATCAATTCTATCATGGACTTTAAGCTTTTTCCCTTTCAACTCTAATCTTTAGCTTTAAGATTCGTACCCTGACAAAGGCTCGATTCGGCACAAGCCACAGATTGCCTTAATACCTGAAATGTCTGTAAGGGTGTAAGCGAAACCGCAGCTCAATGAAGTAATCAGACTTTATTTCACATCATAAAATCACAAGCAAGTTTGATTAACAAGCATATGTAATACAACATTAAATCATATGTAATAAATACAAGTTTGAATAACTGGAATTCAAACGGAGTGTAGATTTAGTCCCTCACATCGGGGTTATCAGGAGCCAGCACTGGTTGACCGAGCCCAAGATAAACTAAGAACCAAGGAAAGAGAGAATTTATATGCATGCGTTTAAAAATAATTTAAATTATCTCTACTTACCCTTGGAAAACTTAGAAATTTACTAAGTATTAACTATTTCATGTCCCATAAGCAACGTTCTTTTGGGTGTCAAGTAGTTCTCATGGAACCAAACAATCTATGAAAACTTAGCGTAAAACTAGGAAATTCACATCTAGAAGTACCAACTGAATCCATAGGTCTAAAATGTTAACACGTAGCAGTGTAACCTCAAAACAATGCATTTTATGCAATGCATGATAATTTATTATAAAGTCTGATATTTTTGGTCCAGTTATTAAAATTACTACTTTAATCACAAACACTTATCAATTTATCAAACAAATATCACAATCTAAGGATTTCCACTTTTATTATGATAATTCAACAACCAATACAAACACCATCCAGCATACACTCTTGTATCCTCATATATGATTCCATTTTCATTATCTTTTATTTTGGTACACTTTATTACAAACACATATAATGAAATAAATTTGAATTACTCAATGGTTCATGTTTAATCTAATCGTTGTAATAATCTTTTGGAAAGTCAGAGAATGGATCTACCTCCCCTAAAATAAAATAATAGTAACCATATCATGATAAAGATAATTGGATATATATTCCTAATTGTGGCTAGGTGTCCTAAATTTATATTTTATTATATTTATTGGTATTTTCTCATTTATAATCATATTTTAACACTTAAATAGTTATTTTGAAGCTTATGAAAATTACTTTATCATACTTTTATCTATTTAACTAATTTAATTCGTATGAAATTAATTTTCCTAGAAAAATGCTTTTAAATGACTTTAAATCCTAATTTTAACTACTTAATCTTAAACTAGACATAATATATTCATTTTAACTCTATTTTAAGCATATGAATAGCCATTGGAAAGGTCTTTTTATGTACTTTTCAATAATATACTTAAATTTATAAATAAAAATTTTTTCTTTTCTTTCTTTTTAAAACAATGGGCGACATAAGTATATTTATATATATATTATATTTTCATATAATTCCTTTTTCTAATTATTTATATAAGTTTCCATATTCTATCATCACATACTTGCTATTTTCTAAAGAAAATATCTAAAAGTATATATACTTTCTTATTTCAATGATTTATTTTTTCTTTATTAATTAATTAATCTTTTAATCATTTTTATCTATTTATGTGAAACAATTGGCATAGGCTTTTGTATTTGAAATAAAGTGATGATCTACTTTTCCTCTTAGGACCACACGCATGAATGTATGCATATAGGTTCTTGTTTTGATTTTTATGTGTCTAAAGCTCATAAATCATTACTAAATGCTAACTTAGTAAAAGTCAATATGTCTTTTGAATATAAGTCACTATCATGGTCTCATATTCTAAATTTCACCTAACATAACTAACACAGATATAGATATTCTTTCTTGTCATTTTTATGGTTGCCATTTATCATAATATTAATCATTTCTTTATCTAGTTAAAGTTTCTAAAATTATTATTTAAAGTACTAAACTATTTATATCAATTTTTCTCTTAGTCTTTTACTAAAAGTAAAGGGTTAAAGTGACTTACCTTGATCTTGTAGAAAATACAAGATATATTCCCTCTTTATGCCACTTCTAAAGAAAGAAAATGACATAATTAAATTTTATATTTTAAATAATTTAATTGATAGTGAAATTCAAAGAATTTACTTACCTTTTACACATGATTTTGTAAATATTTGCTATTCTTTTTGTTTTAGAAGCTTCCTAAGAGTTTGGAAAGGTTTGTCTTGATTTGTTTTGAAAAGGAAATGAACCAAAAATGAGAGCACATGGAGAATGGTTTTCAAGCCACTTTTGGAAAATTATGTAGTAAATTTGCTTTAGTTGAAAGTGAGTGACACTGAAGCATATGCAAGAGAAGGATAAATTTGAGGAGAAAATGAGAAGAAATCTACACCATCCATCAATAATTTTAACTATTCTATCCTAAGGCTAAGACTATAAAAGATAAGAGATAAGAAGCTTACATTTATTACTCTTAAGTCTTGGTCTTCTCTCTTTCTTTATACATATATATATATATAATTCTATTTGTTGGTCCAAAGAAGATTCAAAGATGAATCCTTCCCTTGGAGTATACGGTGGAGATCAAATTTGAGCAAAAGAGAATTATATACACATATACATATACTTATACTTATAAATATACATATAAGTTACTAGAATTAGCTAATGATTGCTTTACTTGACTAAGAAGAAGGAGAAATTGCACTTAAATTTGGGTGCATCAATCCCACAATTGCCTTCATGGATTTTATATTGATTATTTTATCTTATTTTAATTTTTAAGGTTACGCTATTAAAATTTTCTAGAGTTTATACTTACCCGAGTAAAGTTTTATATAATTTAAAAGATCAAAATTAATGTTGATAAATAAAATTAAAAATATCCATATTGAAAACTAGGCGTTTTGATTTCTAAAATACCCCATTTATAGTCTTACGTTATTTTATAAAGTTTTAATCTTACACAATTGAATAAAATTAAGTTGAGTTTACGCGATTAAAAATTTAGATTCATATGTTTAAATATTGAAATTTACACTTACCTATTCAACAAAAAGAAAAATTTTAAGCATATATAATTAAATATAGAAATTTAAGCTTATGTGATAATATTAAAATTTAAACTTATGCTTTTAAATTACATTTGAATTTATACGATTAAAGGTATACAGACCTAAAATTTAAATTATATATAAATTTATAACTATCATATTCCTAAATTACTATTTCTAATGGAAATTTCTAAATAATGAAAAATTCATGGGGTTTACAATTGGGGCCCAATCCATCATGATGGTTGACCTAATTTGTAACGCCCTAAATTTAATCAAGGCATTACCGCCACGTATAATACTTTATGTATTACACGCTCAGGCTTCCTAGAATGATATGTTTATGTTGAACATTACTATCCACTTTTAATTATAGAACTCGTTTGTTTAGATTTCTAAAGCAACTAAATTTAAACTTCCAAAATGAACTTTTGTTAAAAACAAAACATATAATCTACTCTGATGAGTAAATTAATAATTACAAACACTTTTGGCATCACCAGGCCCTTTCAAAGAGTAGTACAACTTAAAATGTAAATCCAGCTCTTAAAACAAAACAGAAAACAAATACAAAAGAAATCAACGATCTTAAACTCACTACACTTCTACTCTCAATATCTCTAAGATCGCCCGAAACCCAAGTCATGCATCATCATCATCAACCACACTATCATCATCACCAACATCATTCAACAACAACAACACCATCATCCACATCATCATCAAATTCCCATCATCAACATCAACACCATCACCATCACCATCACCATCACCATCACCACCACATCACGTTCATCCTCATCAATCATCAATTCAAACCTGGAAAAAGAACAACAATAACAATAATGAGCCGAAGCCTAGTACACAACAATACATAGGCACACATGGAATGGTACACAAGCCTAGCTAAATGCAATACACAAGCAACAAGTTAATTTTCTTCAATTAAAAGTAAACAAATTAACACTGGAGCACTCACACTCTGAGGCAAGCCAATATTAATCTGGGGATTCTGAGTAACAGCAGACGTTCAAGGGGTTGATATAGACAGTTATGATGCCTATATTTCCTAATGATATATCCAATAACGATAAATAGTCTCATCTAGGGTTCTCAACCGTTACTTATCTTTACTTAACTTAATCCATAATATCATTTAATTCAACCGGTCTCATAAACTGAACTAAATCATATTACTTTATTTTAAGAGTAAGCAAACATTATACCGATACCAATAATCCCATCGATTACCCACCCTACCGCTTATAAATTGTTAAATCTTGACAGGAGTGGCCTAAGCGCCTAAACTATCATGTTAATCTCATAACAGGGTGCCACTCCCCGAATCAAATTCAATGGCGTAAAACACAACCAATTCAAACAAAACTTAAGTTATCTTGAATTAGAGTTGAGTTAGTATATGTCTATCCTAGCAAGCAATCAACCATGTTAATGCGTACCTTATATATTTGAAGTCCAAATAAGCTCAAAAGGTAAAACAGAAGTCAACTCAAAAGATAGATTAGATATTCATATATGTACATTCAAGAACTAAATTCATATAAGAAGTCTAGTTAAATATCCACTTATATCAAACCTACTTTATTATCTATTTGATTAGACACTAATTTGGAACCCCGCTATGGTTACGAAGATCGCGCTGCCAAAATACAAGCAGTTTTTTTTTTTTTTTTGTCTATCAAATTATTTCTTTTCACTTTGACTATAGTCATTTATCACAAAAGCATGATCACATCATTCATATTCTAAAAACATGCATTTCATAAGCGAACAACCATTTGAAATAACATATTCCTCATGTTATTTATGGTTTATCCTAACCCATTAACTTAAGCCAATCATTAGCTATTAACTCATTTTAACTTAATCCTAGCTAATTTGATTAGAGCTAATCATTTAATCAATTACTATGCTAAGATAATTAAACTTAGTCAATCTAGTCCATTTTAGCTTACTCAAGTCTCTTCAATCAAGTTGGACTTAGATTAATTAATTAAGTTCATTTTATATTTAAGGTTGATATTAACTTAAGTCTATATTACTTAATCTTAACAACTATTTATGTGAAAAATAGTATATTTTAGGTATTTTACTAATTTTAAGAAAATAGTTTTTCTTTATTTATTTTTTCCATATACTTTAATAATGAAAACATCAAGATAATTAATAAATAAATCTATGTAAATAAAAGATATTAAAAAATAAATAATAAATATGGTTGGTTATAAATAATTTGTAAATAAAGCTTATAAATTGATGAGAAAAATGGCTTATGTATTTATAAACTATAGGTTTTTTTTTTTCCAGAAAATAAGTTATGAATAAATCTTTATTGGTTTAATGCCATTAATGATACCTGAAGTTTGGCAAAATATGCTATTAGATACTTAAACTTTAAAATTAATTGATTTAGTATCTAAAAGAATGTTCCATGCATACTAATAATATCTCTCGTGATATTGGTTTATGTACATGAAAATTTTTTATGTGCTAAATTGATCGATTTCAATATTCAAGTACCTCACTGCATATTTTATCAAAGTTTAGAAACTATTCATGAGATTTTTCCCATCTCTATTTTTTAAAATAAGAAAAAATATTTTCTAATAATTGTCCCATTTTTCTTTAAAAAAATATGGAAAAATAAAAATATATTTTTTTGGAAAAAAATTCATCAAAATAAATAGCACCTAAAAATAATTATAACAAAATTGTAAGTACATGTACCTATAAAATATAAAATAATTTTAATTTTTAATTTTTATGTAGTCAAAAGATATAAATAAGAATATTTATGGCTTTTATTCAAAATTAAAATCATAAAGAGGTTCACTATTTAATTTATGGTTGGTTTGAAGGGGTAAACTAAACCAGTCTGTAAAACCGAACTAAACCATTTTGAATAAATATAAAAATTTTACTTGTAATTATAAATTTTGTTATGATGATTGATTAAATGTTATATATGTTCTTATATTTTATTATGATATTTATAATATGATGAATATTGATTAATAGTAATTTGTTCCATTTTGAAAATTGTTTTTTAGGTTCAAGATATATTCTTCTGTTGATAACTTAATGCTATTTTTTATTAATTATTTGAACTCTATGGAGTATGGATTTTTTTATTTAGTTATATATCTTACTATGTATTAATTGTTCATTATATTTTGTTTGGTTGATATTTTTTTTTTTCCAAAATTATTAGTAAATGATTGACTAGATTATTTTCTAAAGGACTATGGATTATATTTTATTATGTATTAGTCAATTAGAGTGTCGTATTAGTGACTAAATGATTTTATGAAAAATTATAAATTATGAATGTGATGGATTTATAAAATATTTTGTTGAGCTTTATAATATGAGCTTTGTACGCTGGTTTCAATATTTGAATATACACATAAATATAAAATATTATAAATAAGATTTTTTATTAGAATTTTTATTTAATCCGTAATTCGAACCGAACCGAACTAAACGTTATTTAATTGTTTGGTTTAAGATGGAAAAAAAAAAGAGACTAAATCGATCTACACTCACCCCATTGTATTTTGCATTCCAAAGCATTCATACGTGATTTTCTCTTTTTTGACTTTGTGCCTTGAGGTCTTTAACGAGCAAAAGGATAGGTAGGTCCTCATTTATCATCTAATTATTATTAATATTTTTCTTTATTGGGGGCATGACACATGAAGAATTGTTTTTTTTTTTCCATCATGAAAAATGTTTATATTACTATTTTACACACTGATACCATTTCCTACATATTATATCTACATGGGTATTGCTAAAATTGGTAAATTGAAGGTTTGTGTTGGTAATCTAGACATTATCATACGTCGATTTCGAACCGGAAACTAACCTCACCAGTCACTGGTGGTTCGTGAATCAGAACTGATGTGAGGATGGTGGATCCGAACCGTAAGACCAGCCAGTTTGGCAAGTCCTTATGGTTCCACCCAAAAACCGCCAATATAAGAACTTGACAATTCTCGCTATTCAATGCCATAAAAATAAAATAAGTTGTAATTAGAAAAATATTTAAAACATTTTCGCATGAATAATAAAAAATTGATTTCCTATTCACGACATTTAATGTGTTATTATTAACAACACAAGTAATAAATATATTTGAAATCATGTGTTATTAAGTTTATATAGACTTCTAACCAAAGTAGACTTTCTTTATTAACAATGTGTGATTTGCTTTTGTGTTGTTAGGATTTATTTGTATCTTGAATATTTTACAGTGTCACATTGCTAATGTGATAAATAAAAAAATGCAAGTGATTGTATATAAATAAATACATAAATATAGAATTTTTTAACTAACGGGCTATAAACAATTATTATTAGGCTCAATGTTATTTTAAGTTAAAAATTTATTTGTATTTTTTTCTTACTTAAATTAAGTAAATTATTTAATTAATTTTTTATTTTTTTATTTCATGATTCTTGGTTCCTCTGGCATTGAAACCGAACTGTAGGAACTAGCGGTTTCTAAGAACCGGAATCGTAGTTTGCGTCTTTCCAGACTTGAACCAACTTGTGACGATGTTTATATGGTGATCGAAGTGGCTAGTTAGTCTGAAGAAGGAGATTCTATTATAGTATGTGTCTAGTGTTGTACGTTGTTTTTTCCTCAAAACTTTCGATTCATGTAAGCTAGATGTGGTGTAATTTTCTTTCAAAAGCCTTCTTAGAGGAAATTTTATGGTCCATCACTATCTAACGATTTACACTATATCCAACTATGATCAAATAACTAAAATAATTAATATTTTAAATAATATATTTATTTTTAACGGTTAGATGATTGATTGGACGGTCTTGTCGACGAGACCATAAAAGCTCCCTTCTTAGGAGGAGGGCAAAAAAAAAAAAAAAACAATCATTATATGAGTGTGGCTTTTGTTTTAATACTTTTATAAACGGTCAACAAATGTTCAACTTGCTAACATACTCAGTTTTATCACTATTTATTAATGTTAATAAAGATACATACTTATCGGTCCAAAAATAAAAATAAAAATAAAAATAAAGATACGTGCTTGCTCATGATTGATTCAATAAGTAATTTAATGAAAATCACATTATCAGTTATATTTAATTAGAAATATGGTAATAACTGTAGAAATCTTATTCGAAAAGCTGGAAACAAATAAGAGCCAATGATAGAAGAATCATCATTATTGTGAACCAAAAAAGTGAATTTAATTCAGATTTGCGAAACTACGATAAGATTAATCCGATATGAACAAATGAATCCATTTTGTAAATTGTAAACATCCTTTAATTCATACTCTTAAGACCCATATTTATCATCACTAGCTTACAGCTTCCAATTCTCTTTTTCGTGGCATTGGAATGTTAAACCCATTACTACTGTAGAGTGTCAAGGGTTGAGAGAATCGTGGGCAGCAAGGATGGCAGCAATGGATAGAGGAGGTGGATCCATGAGAAACTGCAGTTGTTTTTGGGCTTAAAGGTGAAAGTATTTAATTTAAAGAAGTGGCAAAAACCATATAAATTGAAGAAAGAATTCTCTCATTTTTATTGATGATATAAAGGTGTTTCATTTTCCAATTGTCATGTACAGTTGTAAGATAGGTATTTTCTTTTGGATATATGTCAAATTAGGTATCCTATGTTTGCAAAATATTTTAATTTAATATTTAAACTTTAAAATGGTTAATTTAACACCTAATCAATCTTTTTATGATAATTTTTACCACCTTCTTAGCACTATTTTCTGTGTTTGCTAACATTAAGGGAACACTATATAATTGAATTCTTACTACTTCTAACACTATTTAGTATTGAGATACTATCTTTTGCAAATGATGTAAGTGAGATGATACAAATAGTCACAAAAGTTGATTGGGTATAAATTGATTACTTCTAAGTTTAGATATCATACTAAACTTTTATGTGAAATTCAAGTATCAAATTTGACATTCTCCCTTTTCATCTCATAATAATCAGCATTTCTTATTATGTGTGATCACATTTTAGTTAAATACATTATTTATAAAATTAATTATCATTGTGGAATAGTTAGAAGGTGACACATGTCCTCAATTTAACATTAACACATAGTGATGTAACGCAGGTCTTGCATTTGTCAAAAAGTAAAATACAAGTTACTTATTTCTAATCGTTATAATATTTTTGTAATTTTTTAAAAGAAAAAATGTCATACACAGGCCACATTTTTGTGATTTTTTAAGAGAAAAAAATTAGAAAGTTGAAAGATAATGAGAACCAAGTGATCAATGAAAACGAATATTTGAATGCAAAACAATACCATAGTCGAAACTTCATTACTAAACTCAACACTCAAATTAGATGTCTCTCCACGTTGGGTTTGACCTACCACGCGTACCCTCCATGGTCTCCAAGTCCACTAGCGGGACCGTGGACTTGGCTAGTCCTTAAGAGTCTTTTATAAACAAAATGCAAAAATAAATTAAAAAGAGTAGAAAAAAATTAATATACTCATTAAAAGATGATGGGTTAGAACTATCCCGAACCATCCCAAGACCTGGTGGGTCCATGTTGGACCCATCCCACCCTTTACACGGGGTGGTTAAGAATCCCAAAATTTAGATACAGCCCGACAGTTGGGTCCTAATTCAAACCCAGCCCTGCCCCACATATTTTACGGGTCCTAGATCAGAAGTCTCTAGCTCGAATCACTTGAACAATGTATTTTGTTGTTGTACCTTGTGCACCACATATTTTATTAGCTTATTTTTTATCAGTAACATCTAAAATCACATATATATGATATCTAGGATTTAAAATTTAATTTGGAAAAAAGTGTTGCTCAAATTTGGCTTCCAAGTCAATAAATACACATTAAGAAATTCATCAATCCGAAACAATGAGCGAAAGCAATCATGCGTCATTATATGCTCAACTTTATTGGTTTGGTGCTAATACCTAGGTTCAAGTATCATGGAAGTTTTTCTTAAAGGTATTTCTATGCTATGCCTAAATACTCAAAAATCTAAGAGTGCTAGGTCTAACACAACATATGGATTTTTTTAGAGAGAAAAGGTGGTAAATAAACATTTCGAGAAAGAGGCTTTTCACTAAGAAATGAATAAAACCTATTTATATAAAAAAAAACATTCTTGAATTAATAGCTAAGATAAATCAATCTAACAATTACATTTACACACATTTGTACTTACCCACTCTCAATTACCCCCCTTTTTTTTTAGCCATTACAACTACATGGTGGGGGATGGGGAGGAAGGGTTTGTATTTGGTACTTCTTACTTGAAAACTAAGGAAGGTGTCACTAAACTATAAGGTTATTAACGTATCCTACCTATTGGTATATAAGACAAGAGTAAGTCATCTTACCAAATCTAAGTCTTGGACCATAATGAACAAAGCCTTTTTGGTATATTTTGTATAGGTTGAGTTGTTGTTTTTACTACTAAACCTCCAAGTCTAAGACCAACCAATTAAGCCCCTAATTAGATGATGAAATAGGTCATCATGCAAGCACCACTCTAAAAGCTACTCTCCACTAACATTCCTCCTTATTAGATATGCTCCCTACTAACCTGCAGGAGTTGGAGAATCAAATAGACATGTCCATGAAGTATCAGTCCACAAATACCCCAACAATATGCAAAGGTAGGCATTTAATCAGATTCTACACAAGGCTTGTGAACATATTGACTAAAGTGAGGGTAAATGAGACAATTATATTCACTTATAACCTTTACTCTTTGTTGTTTTTTTTTGTACTCACATTGTTTTCCAAATCCTTCATTGATTTAAGCATCTTGATAGTTGCACTAGACCTACTCATTCACCTCTTAACTCGTGTTTGCTACTTGTGTAAGCCTAGTCCATTCATATTATTAGAGGATTCATCGGGGCCAAGCTTAAGATACCCATCAATGAGAATATGACGCTGAAGCTTGTGACCTAAGACTCTTTCAAATGGCTTGTAATATTATTTCCACTCAATGTAGCAATGTTTTCTTCACATTTTCAACCTTAAATCTTCATTGGTTATGTGCTCTCTCACACTTAACTTGGATACCCAAGTCATCACTATGCTTTTTATGTTAATGAAATTTACTCTAGTTTATCCTTTTCTATCCTTCTCTAATGAGAATTCAACTTATTGCAACACTTTATTTAGTCTCAATCTTTGCAGGGTTGGTTGTATACTTCCTCTAAAATATCCCCCACTAAAAAGGACCTTCCTCTCCTTTAAACGACTCTAATGATTTTCTTTTTCCCTACTATAATTTGCATTGCAAATCCGACAAAGGATTTTGAGCTCGTACATTAGGCTATTGCCTGCAGTGCACATAGGGTGTATTTATAGGCGATGAACTCCTAGCTACTGTGCATGTCGCAAGTTCATGGAGTAATGGGGTGCTAGAAACGATTATTGTGCACATAGCAATTGAATGTCACTAGTCCATGTCTAATAGTCCTTTTGAGTATGGCCAATGATGGGTTGTAGGGAGCATGCCAATGGACCTAGCTCCAAATCCTTTTGATTCATGACTTGGTAGGTTGGTCTCTCAAGTCAAGGGAGTAAAGACTTCTCTAAGGTTTAATATGAGTCAGAATGGATCGATTGACATAACATACGAATTACACAACACTCATGAGCGTTAAAAGAATCAAGAAATTCGATTAACATATTTGCCACAATCTATAATAGATTGATTTGAATAAACCTAAAATAAATAGAAAATAGTTCACTCAATATTGAATAAACTTAACGATACAAACTAATAATACCAAAGGAATAACAACTAAGCATAACTTTAAACATAAAAACTAATACTATAACCGCTCTATTTATAGGCACACTTGAAAGAACATTAAAAATGAGATTAAAAAATACATAAATTACCTAAAATAACCAAATAACGCAAAAGACACTTGACATAATATATAAAAGAAGCAATGCAGTCATCCATGAAGAGCATCACGATCGGTTTTCAATTAATCCAACTGCTAACCAATTTGGTTGGTTTTGTGCGAGTTGGTCTTAATGCCCTACACTAGCTCCACTACTCAAATCTATCCTTCCGGTCCTTAAAGCTTATAATTGCCTTTGAATTTGTTTTGAGCTAATTTTATTTCATTTACTCAAGTGATACTTGCCTTATTCGTAACAACTAGTTACTTAACAATGATGAGCACCTTGGAGACAGTATCTAGCCCTCCCAATTCCAACTTCAACCTACCTCATTGTTTTAATGTTGACTAGCTTGATTCTAGGAGATTTGATTTATGTTGACTAGCTTGATTCTAGGAGATTTGATTTATATTGACTAGCATGATTCTAAGAGATTTGATTTAGCTCGTTTATAGAAAGTTTGTATTTTATTTTTATATACTTTCCTAAATTAGATACAAAATTTGTATATAAACACCCATGTTCAATGGGATGTAAAAATGAATTAGAAAAGAAAATTCTTCTTAAAAATCATCATGGTATCAGAGCATCGTGCCATCCGAGGTGAATATTTTTCTCCCTCCACAGCACTAAGGTTCTAGTTCTCTTTTCTTTTTCAATTCTTCTTTCCATTCTCAAGAGAGGTCGAGTGTCCTCCCTCATTTTTTTCGTCAGCAACTTTCCTTTGGTTATTTTTTGTTCCTTTCTCATGGAAGACACTAAGGCAATAGAGAATAGCTCCCTCTCACATATCAGTGCTATTAAATTGGATGGGGCTTGTACGTATCTTGCCTAGTCACGGCTTGTTTGCTTTTTATTAAATCTAGAAAATTGCTAGGCTATATTATTGGAGATAAAAAACCGCTTAACGTATCAATGTTATGTATGCTCAATGGGGTTTTGAAAACTCACTTGTTATGACATGGCTTTTGAATACTATGCATTCCTGAGTTTCCAAACAATATTTATTACTTGATACTCCCAAGAAATTCTGGAATTCAGCTAAACGCACTTGTTCTTGAAAAGGAAATGATGCTCAAATATTTGAAATTAGAAATAAAATTCATAGCACGAAAAAAGGTGAGTTGACAATCACTGATTATTATTCTGAATTAAGTGGATTATGGCAAGAGATAGATTATTATCAGGATCTCCAAGCACATTGTACTGAAGATGTAGTACTATTTCAAAAGCTGGTTGAAAAGGAGCGGGTTTATGATTTTTTGGCTGGTTTGAACTCAGAGTATGACCAGATCATGGTTCAAGTTCTCAGTAAAATTCCTTTTCCTTCTCTTGAGGATGCATACTCTCATGTTCAATAGGAAGAAAGCCGACAGGGTATCATGCTTTACCAAGCACCAATCGGGAAGTCAGGGTTAACTGTCTCCCATGAGCAACCAAAGATAATTCTTTATGATGAAGATCACCACTGTGACTACTGTGGGAAGCCAAGGCATACAAAGGAGACTTGTTGGAAACTACATGGTCGAACAACTAGAGGTCGTAGAGGAAAGCGAATTAATTCATCAAGGGCTCAAGTAAATGTGGCAGAAATGGTGGAGACATCCAAGGAGACAGGCTCAGGAGAAATTTTGTCTTTTGAAGAAATTGAGCATCTTCGTCGCCTCCTAACCAAACTTGACTCCTCCACCATTGCCACAACCAATCATGTGCAATCAGGTATAGCTTTTAAAACTTCCCGTAATTCTTGGGTTATTAATTCTAGTGTGAATAGACACATGATAAGCTCTTCTAAAAAGCTTCAAAATTACTCTTCATGTCTTAAAGAGAAGAATGTCAGAATAGCCGATGGCTCCCTAACCTCTGTCTCAGGAACAGGTTCCATTATTTGTACACCTGATATTAAACTCTCATCCGTTCTCCACATACCTGACTTTCTTGTTAATCTTTTATCTATTAGTTCCATCACTAAAGACCTAAACTGTAAAATTGTGTTCTTCCCTGATCATTGTGTTTTTCAGGATCTTCAAACCGGGAAGAGGATTGGTAGTGGTAGATTACATGATGGCTTGTACATGTTTGATGGGACTAAGACTCTGATCAAGCTTTTTTTGGAGATAATAAGGATGTAAACCAATAAATTTTGTAGTGGCTTAGACGGTTAGGGCATCTAATCATTTTTTGCATTAAAGAAGTTATATTCTAGTCTTTTCTTGAGAACTCAGTTGGAATCTTTGTTTTGTGATGCTTGTGAGTATGCCAAGCACACTAGAAACTCTTATCCTTTAAATAATAATAAAAGTACTATTCCTTTTATGACTATCCATTCTGATGTCTGGGCCCTACACAAACAATCTCTTTGTCTGGTAGTCGATGGTTTGTTACTTTTATTGATTGTTGCACAAGAATGACTTGGGTATATTTGTTAAAGGCCAAAAGTGAAGTTTTCTCCTGCTTTTAGTCATTTCACAAGATGATTTGCACTCAATTTGATACCAAGATAAAAATCCTGAGAATAGACAATGGCACAGAACACATGAATAAAAACTTTGGTGCTTATTTAGAATCCAATGGGATAATACATCAAACTAGTTGTCCTTACACTAGTGCATAAAATGGGGTTGCAAAAAGGAAAAATAGTCATTTGTTAGAAGTGGCCAAATCTCTTATGTTCACAATGAATTTGCCAAAACCTTACTATGGTGATGCTATTAGAGTGGCTGCCTACCTTGTCAACAGAATGCCACTTAAAACTCTTGATTTTCAGAGTCCTCTAGAAGCTTTAAAGGTAAGAATGAATATATTGTTCCTCCAAAGGTGTTTGGTTGTGTCTGTTTTGTCCACACTAGAAATGCTGGGAAACTTGACCCTAGAGCTCTTAAATGTGTGTTCATTGGGTATTCTCCTACACAAACAGGTTACAAATGCTATCATCCTCCCTCCAAGAGATTTTTTGTTAGTATGGATGTTACCTTTCGAGAGTTTGAACCCTATTTTAGCAATAATCTCTCATCACCTCTTCAGGGGGAGAGTAATGAGGAGGAAAAGGTAATTTTTCGTGAAGAGGTAATTTTTCTGTCCCATGATTGTGGGACCTCTTGATGACATAAGGGAGAGTAAAATTGAGAAAGAGTTCAGGAGGAGTCTATTGGGCGCTTAGATAAACCTGATTTGTTAAGGCATTCTAGAAGAAACAAAGTAGAAGAAGCCATCATGCAATCTACAGAGCCCTCCTCTATTGGTGACTTATCTACCTTTCCTAATGAGTTAGATTTGCCTATTGCTCATAGGAAAGGAGTCAAGTCGTGTACTAAACATCCTCTGTCTAACTTTGTCTCCTATGATTCCTTGTCTCCTTCCTATAGAATTTTGCTTTGTCTATTTCCTCTGTGTCTATTCCACAGAATTGGAGGGAAGTTTTCACAGAGCCTGAGTGGAAGCAAGCTATGATTGAAGAGATGAAGGCTTTGTCCAAAAATGAGACTTCGGAACTTGTTACTCCTCTACCAGATAAGAAATTGGTTGGCTGCAAATGGGTCTTCAATGTGAAGCATAAAGCTGATGGTTCAATTGAGAGATTCAAAGCTAGATTAGTGGCTAAAGGATTCACTCAAACTTATGGAGTGGATTACCAAGAGACATATGCCCCTGTTGCTAAAATGAACTCTATCAGAATCTTGTTATCCTGTGCAACTAATCTTGATTGGGATTTACATCAGTTTGATGTGAAGAATGCTTTTCTTCATGGGGACTTGGAAGAAGAAGTGTATATGGAGATCCCTCCTGGTTTTGATAATAAACAAAGTCAAGGAAAGGTATGTAAACTGAAGAAAGCCTTGTGTGGACTAAAACAATCCCCTAGAGCTTGGTTTGATAAATTCAGTAAAGCCATGATCTCCTTTGGCTACCAACAAAGCAATGCTGATCATACTCTCTTCATAAAACATAAAAGGGGTAAACTTACTCTTCTAATTGTTTATGTGGATGACATAGTAATGACGAGATGACAGAGATAGCCCGATTGAAGAAGCTGTTGGCACAAGAATTTGAAATCAAAGATCTAGGAAAATTGCAGTACTTCTTAGGAATTGAGGTTGCCAGATCAAGAAAAGGAATCTTTATTTCTCAGAGGAAGTATATCTTGGATCTCTTAAAGGAGACTGGCATGACAGGTTGTAAACCAGCCGAATCACCCATTGATAGTAATTACAAGATGCAGGCAAGAATAGGAAAATCCATTGATAAGGAAAGATACTAGAGGTTGGTTGGAAGACTCATTTATCTCTCTTACACTAGACTACAAACATAGCCTATGCAGTTAACTTGGTGAGTCAATTCATGCATGATCCCCGAGATTCTCATATACAAGCTGTCTTTTGCATTTTGCGATATTTAAAGTCTACTCCAGGGAAAGGGTTACCCTTCTCCAAACATGGTCACCTCCAGATAGAAGCTTTTACAGATGCAGATTGGGCTGATCTCTAGATGACAAATGATCTACATCTAGTTACTGTACACTTGTAGGAGGGAACTTAGTTACTTGGAGAAGCAAGAAGCAAAGTGTAGTAACCAGATTAAGTGCGAAGCTGAATACAGGGCTATGGCTCAGGGTGTTCGTGAACTTCTTTGGCTTAAAAATTTATTAGAAGAATTGAGATTGTCCGAACAAGGGAAATTGTCCTTGTATTATGATAACAAGGCCGCCATCAGTATAGCTCATAATCCAGTTCAACATGATTGAACAAAATACATTGAAATTGATCGGCACTTCATCAAGGAAAAAATTACAAGTGACATCTTAAATTTATCTCATGTGTCATTAGAAAAGCAGCTCACTGATGTGTTCACAAAGGGTCTCAACAATCAGACTTTTCATACATTAGTTTGCAAGTTGGGCATGTGTGACATCTTTTGCACCAACTTGAAGGGAAGTGTTGACTAGCTTGATTCTACGATATTTGATTTATGTTGACTAGCTTGATTCTAGAGATTTGATTTATGTTTACTAGCTTGATTCTAGGAGATTTGATTTATGTGACTAGCTTGATTCTAGGAGATTTGATTTATATTGACTAGCTTGATTCTAAAAGATTTGATTTAGCTTGTTTATAAAAAGTTTGTATTTTATTTTTATATACTTTCCTAAATTAGATACAAAATTTGTATATAAATACCCATGTTCGATGGGATGTAAAAATGAATTAGAAAATAAAATTCTTCTTCAAAAAATCATCATTTAACCTATCTAGAAACAAAACAAGAGTATTACCAAAATTAAGATCCAATATATTTCACATAAACTAAAAATTCTTGAAAGTAATGCATTATTTTGCTCTGAATATGGTCGCAAAACTTGATCTTAGCTTTCATTACGGCATTTAGAGGAGAGAGTTTGCCATCGGACTCTCATAGAAACATGATATTATTCAATTAGTCCTTATCCTTCATCAAATCATAACTGATTTTCTCAAATATAAAGCTAAGATGCATACCTTACTTGATTCATCTATAAGTCCAATAGCACCAAAGTATCATTACTCCATTAGCTAGCACTATCCTACAAGTTCCAAATATTAGAGATCATTTGTTTGTTTCTTAGGATCACAATAGCTTCATTAATTCTGTTGTGAACGCTTTTGATTTTCCTCTAATGAAAATCTAAAGACAAGACCTTAATGATGTCGAGTTGAAACTTTAAGCTTCAATCACGATTCAATGATAAATAAGCTCTATGGTCAAAACAACCAATTGTGCTCCAATGTGCTTTTCAAAGACACTTTTTGCATGTAGCATATGGAAAAAGGTTGCGCTTAAATGCTCGCAGAGTTAAACTCAAGACCTGAAGGAAGGGAGACCAACACCATGACCGATTAGGATGGCAAGCCAACTTCACAAATGAGAGCAACTAAAGTATATTTAAGCCTCAGTTCTCAGGGTCGATTTGGCCCAAAGTTAAATTTAGGTTAATAATTTGTCATGAACCGGAAAAACAAATTTGATTTTATGCTCTTGGCAATTACTTGTTTCTAATCTGTTTAGCACTAAAATCGATTTTTCTTTTTAAATGATCATTCAAAGTTCAAATGAGTAGTTTAATGCAACTTCTCACTTCAAGCCTCGTTTTGTCTTTGAAATTGATCCAGATTGGAAAAAAAATTAATTGAATGAGCACTTGATTAAAAACACAACAATGTGGTAAGGGGGAAAGCCACTTCTAAAATAAAATCACAAATCAAACTTCGGGAAAATAAAATTGAAGAATACAATATCTCAAATTGTTCCTTAAAAAGGCGATTTCAATAGGACTAGAATCTATCATATACATCAATTATCCAATTGCAAGTTGTGAAGAACAAGATTCAAACTTCGCGGACCATAGAGGGAAACAACTTGTAGTAGACAAGTTATGCCGAATGAATTTTCTCGTCAACACTCGGATGCATGTTATTCAAGTGTTACTATAAAGACATTCAAAAAACATAGAAATGATGACCATGCATAATGGTGGCGCAAGTTGACAAATAGATGAACGGTAGTAGTTGTAAAGACTGCCAAAAGCTTTTTAACTAACTAAATCAGAACTTCACGAATGCTTTTGAGCTTTATAATTCCATACATCCAAGAAGATCAAAGGATATTTCCTTTTTTCTAAAACTTTTACAAAGGACAATGAAGACGTACTTAGTTGAGCTTCTAATCTTTCAGTCATCAAATCATCTCCAGTCTCCTCTAAATACACATTCACTTGAGCAATGGGGGAACTTAAGGTTCCAATCTCCTCTAAATACACAATCACTTGAGCAATGGGGGAACTCAAGTTTCTCAACGAGGAGCACACTTTTCCAAGGGTGATATATACGACCTGGCTGTTGCATGATACTGTTATAGATCGTTAGATCTTCTGTTTCTACATATTTTGTAATTCTAGTTTGGGCTCGTTACAGAAAACCCAATGATCTCATGAAAATAAGACAAATAATTTTAAGGAAAATGCAATATGTCATTTCTTTCTTACATTCAACCTTAAATAGTAGCGGTTACTTAATTGCCCCTTCCCCTATTTTCTCTTATTATTACAACTAAACATACATAACTAATATCACTGATACCCATAACTGACCTATATGCCATATGGCTTATTAACACATCATACTTCCCAAAAACATTGTAGAATTACACCCTTAACAACAATATAGAAACATATAAAAGACATAAACAACAATATATAAAGGACATAGCACACATTAGCTTCACTTCTTCTTCGTCTTCTTCTAATGTTTATAGACATATTTGAATGGAGTTATTTCATGACTAAAATGTGTGACATTACTTTCCCCTTCAAGAAATGCATGACCTCATGCACGAAATGAGATAACGCTGGATAATATCTTGTGCATCTTTCCATGAAGCATCAATTGAGAATAACCTTACTAATGAATAGATACTTTAGATTGGAGAGAACCTTGCGTGTATCGAGCACAGCCTGCGGTGTAGGAATCACTACTCCTTGTTGCACATTGGGCAAAATGGGTTGAGTGGGTGTTAACTTCTATAATTATGTAGAAAACGGATGAGAGAGAAAATGCTCTCACTTCTCTCTAAAAATTTTCACCCCAAACCCACCCTAAGAAACCATTGTTCTTAGGGTTTTAAGAACTTCTCGCCTTTTTCCTTTCTTCGATCTTTCTTCCCGCCCATCCTCCTCTTCTCTCTTCCCATCTCTCTCTCTCTCTTCCATCATCTTCTCTTTTCTTTCCTTCCCCTTTCTGTCTTTCCTTCTCTCTTCTCTCCGCTCTTTGTTTTGTTTCTCTCTCTTTTTCACTTTCCTCCTTCCCTCTCCCTCTCTTTCCTTTTCTTATCCTTCTCTTCTTTTCTCTCATCGGTCCTCTTCTCTTTGTCTCTTTTTTGTTCTCTCTTCTTCTGTCTTTCTTTCCTCGTCGATTTGTTCCGTCGGTCTTTTCTGATGAGAGTGATCCTCTACGATGTTTGCGGGCCGATTCCACCATGGGGACAATCTTTTGCCTGGGTCCCCTCATTTGGGGGTGGTGACGTCATAGAGGGACTGTGGTTAGTCCTTCGCCCTCTTATGAGAAGATCTTCTCTTCTTTATCAACCTAACTGACCTTGGTGACTTGGACCCTGGTGCTTCTAAGCATGGTAAGCCATCTGTCTTTGCTAGGATAGGTTCGGCCCCAACTCCTATTTTTCTGGTGTTCAACAAAAGAATAATTCTGCTTCCTCCATCTCATTTGGTGATGCTACTATGGAGGAGCTAAATGTCATTCTGGACAATATTGAAAAGGAAACCACAATGAGCCTCAAGCTAAGACTTTTGCTAATGTGTGTTCCCCTCCAGTTGCGCTAGTTTGAAACTAGATTTCAAACTAAGTTTCTTCCAACCAGTGGCTAGGGGCCCTATAGCCAGAGTTCATCCTCCACCATCTATTGCTGAGAAAGGAGCCAAATATTGGGACTTTACTCTTGTTGGATTTTTTCTTGGACGCAAAATTCCTTTCATCCTTGTCCAAAATATTGCTTTAAGGCTATGGAAAAACTATAGAATTTCAGATGTGCTTGGAAGTTAAGAAGGATTCTTTTATTTTAGATTCTCATCCGATGCTAACTTGGATGCTATCTTGGCTAAATCTTGTATTTTGAATAGAGATATCTAGTGCTACAGAAATGGCAGCTTAGTATGTCTCTTACTAAACCTCGCCCTCCATCATTCGGTATGGGTTGTTTTTCACGTGTCCCAAGTGAATACATTGATGCATATGGGGTTAGTTATATAGCCAGTATCGTTGGCACCCCTCTACAAGCTGATTCTCTCATGGCATCAAGAGAGTGGCAAATCAGGCTAGAGTTCTCATTGAAATCGACATACGTGAAGATTCTGTATCTCAAGTAGAAGTGGAAAGGAGTAATGGGTCAGTGGCCCTCATGGAAGTTGAATACCAGTGGCTTCCTCCTAGATGTTTAAAATGCAATGTTTTGGAGCATGTTGCCATTCTCAAGGTGTTTCCTCATCTAAGGAGGATGAAAACGATGGTTGGGTTTCACAATAAGAAGAAAGGAAAAAAACCGGTTTTCGGTAATTCCCAACTTGAAGAGTCTTTGGCTACTCCACAGGGTAATGACTATTGTGATGGTAATGTAGAAGTGCTATCCCTAATAAAAAATGATCAAAAAGCTCAGAAGCCTATTCAGGATGCTGTAGAAGGCAATGACCTTGCTTTCGAACTGCTGGTGAATGATCGGGAAGCTAATTTTCAAGCTAGTGGTGGAGTTCCCTGCCTACTCTTAACTCAGAAACGCCAGTTGTTGTATGGTCCTTTAGTAGAGGAGCGTCTTAGTGTGCCTTTGAAGCATCGAGAGAATTTGGATCAATCTAATGTAGTGAGTGAGGAGGCCGCGCAAAGTGCATGGAGACCTTCAAATAGTTCAATATCCAGTAGTGGGGGTAGTTCTTCCAATGATAGGCATAACAAAAGAAAATTCAAGCACAAAAAGCGCTATGCTTGAGGATTTTTTTTTTTTTTTTTATTCTCCATGAACTTTGCAACATTGAATGTAAAGGGGCTTGGTGACCCCATAAAAGGTGCCGATGTGAGGAAAATATGTAGGAAAAATAGTATTTCTTTTATGGGTCTTTTGGAGACTAGTTAACCACTCAAATGAAGTTTCGATTAAAAGAATATTAACCCATGTTGGAAGTTCATTGACAATTCTTGTGCTAGAAAAGAGAATTTGGCTAGGCTGTGACCCAGTATGTGAAATACAATTCATGAAGAGCATCCTCAGTTTTTACACTGCTATTACTTGAATGTTCATATGAATGTTGATTTTTTTGTCTCTTTTGTGCATGCTACTAACTCCGAGATAGTAAAACGAGTCATATGGGATAAATTGTTTGTGTTGGCTCCTCCTTTTGTGAATAATCATGGATTTTTCTTGGTGATTTTAATATCACAAAATCGATTCTTGAGAGGATGATAGCAACACTAATGAGTAATGCAAGTGTTGAGTTTAAGGTTTTGTAGATGCTTAGAGCTGGATGATTTGAGATATTCAAGAAATTTCTTCTCTTGGTCAAATAGACAAGTAGCTTCTCCTATTTTACGAAAGTTGGATCACATTCTGGTAAACCAACGTTAGATAACTCGGTTACCTAAGTCGGAGGCGAGTTCCTTTCCCCGCTCCTTTCAGATCATGCCATTTGTTTAGCGCTTTCTGATTTTTCAACAACTAAAGAAGGATTCCTTTCAAATATTTTAACTTTTGGTTTGAGTTGAAAGAGTTTATGCCTTTAGTTCAACAAGTGTGGAAGAATGAAGTGGTTGGTTCCAAATTTTACCAGGTTGTGTCCAAGTTGAAAAAGCTGAAGTTTGAATTGAAGAAGCTTAATGAGGGAGTATTCCCATATTTCCTCCCGGGTAGCTAGGGCGAAAGACGATTTGAAGTCCATCCAAGCTAATATTGCTAGAGGGCATATTAATCTCTTCAATGAGGAAAGGCAAGCTTTTAAGCACTATTACACCTTGAAGGGAGAGAAGAGAGTTTCTTTAAACAAAAATCAAGGGTGCAATAGTTGAATCTAGGGAATAAGAACACATCCTCCTTTCGCAAAGCCATGAACTAAAGACAAAACCAATTCTATTAATTCCTTAGTTAAGGAAGATGGGTCAATGGTTAAAGGAGATTAGGCTGTACATGAAGAAGCTCTTGCTTACTTCTCCAACTTATTCAGAGCTTTATATTCTCCTTTAGAAGATTCATTTTTGAATGATTTTGTGACTCAAAGGCTTAGTGAGGACTAGGTTGCATTCATAAATTTTGAATTTTCAGATCAAGATATCAAATCAGCTTTTTTCTATCAAGTTAATAGCAAAGCCCCGGGCCCAATGGTTTCTCAACAAAATTCTTAAAGGAAACTTGGAATGTTCTAGGGCCATATCTCACTTTGGCAGTTAAAGAATTCCTAAACTCTGGTTTTCTTTTAAAGGAGGTAAACAATATTATCATTTCATTAATCCCTAAAGTTTCTAATCCATCGTCTTTGCTAGATTTTAGGCCCATCTCCTGCTGTAATTGATTTATAAGGTCATATCTAAGCTCCTTGCCTCTCGCTTAAAGGAAGTCTTATCCTCCCTTGTTGGTAAAGAACAAGCTGCTTTTATTCCAGGAAGGTGTATTACAGATAATATCTTTGTTGCACAAGAACTTGTCAATGGCAATCATCTTAATCATAGCCCCACGAGATGTGCCATAAAGGTAGATATTATGAAGGCTAATGATACAATTAGTTGGCATTTTTTGGAAGGCGTCCTTTCATTCATGAACGCCTCCACCCCATACCCACCCTCACCCCGTAACTCACATTTTGTTAAGCTTCTTAATCAATGCTTTTCAACTCCTAAAATTTCAACTAATCAATGGAGAACTTGTGGGTTTCTTTCCCAATCATAGAGGTCTTGACAAGGTGACCCCATTTCACCTTATTAATTTGTTTTGGGCATGGAAGTTTTCTCTAGTATACTAAGGAAGATGACAATCTCGAATAGCTTTTCCTACCATTGGAGATGCAGGGAAGAGAGACTCACTCACCTATGCTTTGCAAATGACTTGTTGATTTTTTTAAAGGTGATCTTCCTTCCATTAAGTTAGTCCACAAAGCACTTTCTACTTTTGAATCTTTACCGGCTCTAAGGGCTAATGGTCTTAAAAGTATGATTTTCCTTTGTAATGTGTAGGAATCCATAAAAAATTCAGCTCTTTCTAACCTTGGCTTTATTAGAGGCAAATTGCCCGTTCGGTATCTTAGTGTTCCTCTATTTCATCCAAGCTCAAGCGTTCCGACTATGATGCTTTAGTGATAAGGATTTCCTCTCGGTTAGACTCGTAAATTCTTATCCTATACTGGAAGACTACAAATCCTTAAATCGGTGATTTTTTTCAATGCAAATTTATTGGGCTTTCGTGTTCATCTTGCCAAAGAAGTTATTCATTCCATTGAAAAATTAATAAGGAATTTTATTTGGAGTGGTAGGCCTAATATTTCTACAAAGGCTAAGATCAAGTGGGATGTTGTGTGTTCACTCTAGGATGAAGGAGGTCTAGGGATCCCCAATCTTGTTTTTTGGAACAAGCCGCACAAATCAAACATATTTGGCACTTGTGCAATGGTAGCCTCTAGGATCTTTGGACTGATTGGGTGCACTCTAATTTTCTCAAAAAGAATAGTTTCTAGTGCATAAAAACTTTATCTTCTTCTTCATGGACATGGCGCAAGCTTCTAAAGTTACGATCATTAGCTAGTCAATTCATGAAGTGGTATATTGGTGATGGAGCTTTTATATCACTTTGGACAAATTTCTGGCTCCCTCAAGCACCTTTGATAGAGAAGTATAGTTCAAGGGCAATTGTATCCTCTAGGCTGCCCCTAAATGCTAGACTTTGTTGCTTGATTGAAGATGATAGCTACAGTTTACCAAATTCTCCTTTTTGGGATTCTTTTCATATTCCAGCTATGGTACAGCCTAACTCTTCTAAGCAAGATAAGTTGTTGTGGTTGCATCAACTTCAAGCAGATTCTCCTTAAAAAGTACTATACAAGCTCTTAATACTCTACGCCCTCAAGTTAGGTAGTCCAAGCTTATTTAGAATAAGAGATCCATCCCTAGGCACAGCTTCATCCTCTAGCTTGCAATTAATCACAGGTTGTATATCTTGGATAGTTATCTTTATGGGGTATTACCACCCGTTCTAGCTATTATCTTTGCAACTTAGCCTCTGAGGATCATGGTCACTTGTTTTTCCAATGCTTTTTCTCTTTTCAAATGTGGAATACAGTTGTTTCTAAGCTTCATCTTCCTACATCCTTCTGATCTTGGTAAGGTATCCTAGATGGGCTATCATCAACCAACAGCAACACAAATTTACCTCTTAGTGCCGCTTTTTCGACTTCGATCTATTGTATTTCGCGTTTGAGGAATTCTATACGTCTAGGGAAGCATCTCACAGATCCTTCCTCTCTAGCTCACCAAGTTCTCTTCTATTTAAGGCTAGTCCATAGCTTTTTGATTATGGATCTTGTTTCTTTGTAATTGGGTAGTTATAGTGTGTTCGTCTATTGAATGGTTATCTCTAATTTTGTTTGTATATTAGTGGCTCAGCCCTTTTCCCACTTTAAGCGGTTGTATTTTCCTCTTTAGTATTAATGAATTTTTTTTTACCAAAAAAATAGGATGAGTGGTATCTCCCCCTACGAATTTCTTCAAATTTGACACATGGAAAACGGGATGAACTTTGATTTATGGAGGTAAGTGTAAGCGATAAGCCACATTACCTATTGTGGATTGAATCTGGAAAGGCCTATAGAATCTTGATGCAAGCTTTTGATTACGTCATTGTGTAACCATAGAGTGATGATAGGGCTATAATTTAAGTAGTACCCAACCTCCCTCTTGAAAATGTACTCACGATGGTTCTTGTTATAGTTAGCTTTCATTTCGATTTGTGCTTGCAGCAACTTTGATTTCAACACTTTTATTATTAAATCTCTACCTAACAATTCTTTCTCAACAACTTCAAGATGTTCCTTACCAAAATAGTAATCTAAAAGCCTTAGAGGAGATCTCCCATATACAATCTTACATGGCATAGCCTTGAGAGCAATATGATAACTTCCATTAGAATAGTATTCAGCCCATGATATCCATTACACCCATTGTTTTTGTTGATCACTTGCGAAGCATCACAAGTACATCTCAATGATGCAACTAACCACTTCGGTTTGATCATCACTTTGCGGATGGTAAGTGGAAGAGAAATTGTGAGTAGTGCCACTAAGCTAAAAAAGTTCTCTCCAAAATGCACTTGTGAGCATGACATCCCTGTCACTTGCTATAGACTCCGTTAAACTAGGTAGCTTCACAATATTGTCAAAGAAGAGCTTTGTTCTAAGTATAGCCGTATAAGGATGTCCAAAGGTATAAGATGGGCATGTTTGGAAAATCTATCGACTACAACAACTAATACTGATTTTCCATGAGATATCGGTAATCCCTCGATGAAGTCCATTGAGATATCCGACCATATTTGAGTGGGAATCGACGAAGGTTGCAACAACCCACTAATAGAAGATTTTGTACCTTGTTCCATTGATAGATAGAGCAAGATTTCACAAAATCTTGAATTTGTCCATTCATATCTATACAAGAAAAATCACGAGATACCCTATACAAAGTTTTCTTATATTCTTCATGATGAATAGAATGAATGGTGTCAATTACTATGGAACAAAGGCTAAATTAGTGTCCAAAAAGACAAGGTTTTTATAAAAAATTAACCTATCACGAACTGACCACTTTGGACCACCTTCTCCTCTTTCAATTTTTGTCAGTAGCTGCTATAATTTAAGGGACTGTGTAACCTCATCCTTGATTAATTAAAAAGATGTTGCTGACGAATAGAAATAATGCATTGATTTGCTAATCCAATGTTGTTGAGGAGACGTTGTAACTTACTGTTCTAATAAAAATTTAAGGCTATAGTGATATGTTCTCACCACAAATTTCTTCCCTAAAGATAAGCTCACCAATGTCTTATAGCCTTGGCCAATCCAATCAAGTATCTTTCATGAGCCATTAATTTCCAATGTTGTTAGGCAAACGAACGACTGGAGAAGGAAATAGGTTTTCCGTGCTGTTGTAACACAACTCCAATCCCCCAATGCATCACATCCTACAACAAATTCTAAAGAGCAATTAAGTAGAGCTAAGACCAGAGCGATGGTCATAGCTGATTTCAAATTCAAAAGCAACTTTGCTTCATGCAATCCAAACAAAATTATTTTGCGAAGCATAGAAGTTAATGGCTGGACAATTCTTCCATAATCTTCTACGTACCTGCAGTAGTATCCCATTAAACCTAGAAATCCTCTTAAAGCCGCGATGGACATGGGTTTTAAGCCATTTTCTCATTGCTTCAACTTTTTCTAGATCTACCTTTGCTCCTTTGTAGGAATTGAGATGCCCAAATAGGCTACTTCTTGCTACGCAAACATGCATTTTGATTTCTTCAACTATAATTGATAAGCCATGAGTATTTCAAATACCTTATGAAGATGATGCATGTACTCAATCCATGTCTTACTATTTATTAGATTATCATAAAAAAATACTAATAAATTTCCTCGACAAACCCTTCAAAATATCATTCATCAATGCTTGAAATGTAGATGGCAGTTTATAAGGCCAAAAGGCATGACAAAAAATTCAAATTGCCCATGGTAAGTTTGGAAAGCTATCTTTTCAATATCACATTCAGATGTTCGAACTTGATGATACCTAAAGCAAAGGTCTAATTTAGAAAAGTATCGAGCTCCATGCAATTCTTCTAACAATTCATGAATTGCCAAAATAGGGAACTTATCCTTCATTGTTCTCTCATTTAGAGCACGACAATCCATGCAAAAGCACCATGTTTTATCTTCCTTTTGCACTAATCATACCAGAGATGAATAAAGAGATTCACTTGGCATATAATTCCTTTAGTTAACATTCCATCGCATTGCTTTTCAATTTTGCCTTTTGCTGATGTGGGCACGTATACGGTCGAATACGATGATCATAGCCACGAAGGCGGCAATCCTGATAATGTTTCAAACAATTGGTCATACTCCATCAGCAACACTTCTAACTCTTTTTGTTCCTCCACAACATATATTGCCACCACCAACTGAGCATTTTTAACCTGCAATGTCTTCTAAGGTCACAAGATGTTTGTTTAGATGAAACTCCATACGCATTGCACAAAAATCCCAATTAATTGTTCCAAGAGTCATCAAGCAATTCACCCTAAGCACCACATCAACTCCACAAAGAGGTAATGCGTATGAGTCAATCCGGAATTATAAGCAATTAATTGTAAGATAACACACCCAGCACTTGGAAGATACTCTCCATTTGCCACCATCACTAGCATATTCTCCTTACTCGTCACTTGCAACCCAAGTTTATCCAAAATCATGGGACCAATAAAACTATAGTACTACACGAATCGACCAATATCAATATTTTCTTCCCATTGATGTTTCCTTCAATCCTCATGGCACTTGCTATTCTAACCCCTACTATAGCATCCAAGGACACATCAATCTCTTCTCCATCATCGCTTTCCCCTAACTGTCCCAATGTTTCTTCCGAACCTTTCGGTGGCTCTATTAATTGCACCCAAAATTACTGTTTACACTTATGCCTAACCGTAAATTGTTCATCACAATTAAAACATAGGCCCTTACGTCTTCAATCTTCCATTTCTTCCTTACTCAATTGTTGCAAGGACAATTTTTTTTTTTTTAGGGGAATTTTAGAATTGGACTTCATTCTAGGCACATTAATCTCTTCACGTGATGCCTGATATCTTCTCTTAAAAGTCAAGGCCAAATCAACTGCTTGTGTTAGATCTTGTGGCTTTTGCAAACTTACATCCAAGCAAATATTTTCCTTCAATCCACTCAAAAATAACTTCACTTCCTGATTGGATGAAAGAGAAGGTTGTTTAGGCTGCGATTTGAATAAACTTTCTATGATATGCTTTGACATTTGTTGTTTGTTTTGACTTAGCTAACTTACCCAAAGGAGTAGTTCTCATGGGTAGACCAATCTGCTTGTCACATAATTCCTTAAATTCATCCTATCCCAATTTTGGTCCATCCTTTTCCACTTTCATAAACCACGGTTATGCTTTGCCTTCCATATTAACAGCTATCAATTCAATCTTATCATTTTTTTTATTTTTAGGTGTCTAAAGTAGTGCTCACACCTATTCAACCATCCAATTGGATCATCATTGTCGCTAAATTTAGGAAAATCAAGTTTTGCCTTCCTGGAAATTAATGTTCCCTTATTGCCACTAGCCATCACCCTCGAACCGCCTTCTGTCCTTCCACCATCTCCACTAGATGCCACTTCCTCTCTCGCCTTTCCCTCTTTCTCTACCACGTCCTTAGACAACGAAGCTAATTGTTGTGAGATTTCTTCTACTTACACTCTATCACGTTCACACATCTGGACAAAAGTTTGAAACTACCGCTGAAGTTGTTTAGAGTCCTCCATCATGCTGGCTCTGATACCAAATTGTTACACAATCGGTTAGATCTTCTGTTTCTACTTACTTTGTAATTGTGATTTAGACTCATTAGAGTGAACTCAATGACCTCATGAAAATAAGGTAAATAATTTTAGGGAAAATGCAATATGCCCTTTCTTTCTTACATTTAACCTCAAATACAATGGCAGTTATTGACAATAGTAAGCCATTTCCCTATTTTCTCTTATTATTACAACTAGACACACATAACTAATATCACAAATACCTACAACTGACCTATATGCCACATGGCTTATTAACACACCATACTTCCCATAAACACTGCACAATTACACCCAACAATAATATAGAAACATATAAAGGACATAAACAACAATACATAAAGGACATAACACATCAACACATCAGCTTCACTTCTTCTTCTCATGTTTATAGACTATTTGAATGGAGTTATTTCATGACTGCATTGTGTAACAAACACCGATGAAAATCTTTATCTTCTGTGATGTTATGAATCCAACAAGCAATAACATTGCCAAACTCCATTTGTTACTTTCTTATTAACCTTAGAACATCGCCCACAAGATATAAAGAGCCTGTGACAAGAACCTAAAGGACAAAAGATAGGGATATAAGGAATTTTCTCTTAGCAAGCAATATCATTAAAGTAGCAAATGGCATTATGGTTTGGATTTTAAACTTTTAAGTGACGTGTTGTGACATTTATCTGGTTAGCAGTGTGTCTTCTTGCTTTGTTAGATGTCTACACCTAAAATTCTGTCATAATATCAGTAGGTGATGTTGCAATGCTTGTCAAATGTTAACAAGGGTAAAAAAAATATTGCCAGAGTTAAAAAAGGATGCAAGAGCATTTAATCCTCCACAACTTAACTCATTTTGAACTGCTTATAAGTTGAGAACATGATTATGTCATAGTGGAATTTGATGAGGGGACGATATTGTCATTAATAAAAAATATTTATCAATTAGTTGACAAAAACGTATGTTCGACGTATTTAAGGGTACTCTGGTGCCTGGTGCACCTATCTTCATCAGATAGATGACCACCTAATTTTTGTGCTAGCTAGTTACATGAGTTATGCTAAATTCAATAGTTAACTCCAAAAAAAAAAAAAAAAAAACAAAGGAAAAATGCAAGTTGATCTTTGACAATGAAAATGAGATGTAGGTGGTTCATGTTTGCCTGAAAGGAAACAGTTTTTCACTGCAGCTTAATCCATTTTAACTTATTAATGTTAATGTTTAGAGAATCAACCGTGCAAAGATTGTGAGCAAATTAGTCTTACCTGGCAACGTGCAGAATGATTTCGATGAACATTGTCCCTCAGCCACTTTATAGCTAATGGAAGTGAGGAGAAAACAGCACTATTCTCATAATTTTTCATACAGAGTTCTGCATCCTCTTTAATTTCATCGCCAGCAATATCCAAACTATTGGCCTCGGCACCTATATAAAAGATATAAAATGAAAGTGAGTGGTCATCATTGGGAGCATCCTTAATTGGATTGCCAACATGAATAGCATAATCCAGTTGTGGCAAATGATACGAAAACACAACTGTAGGACACTTTAAAAACAATCCAAAAAAAAAAAAAGAAAGTGTGTACACATGGAAAAACCATAATCCTAATACACTGCAAGGAAAGAAAGGATTCAGATTTCAGCATACCTTTCTCAATCAGGGAAATATTCTCCCACACCCTTTGAAGAGTAAGCTGCCATGATAAATCAACTTGAGGTTCAACTGGTGCTGAATTTTGTGCTCCAACTTTGTGATGCACTGATATGTTTGGAACAAAAAGTGCCTTCTTGAAGTGTATTCCTAACAATAAAACAAGATGGACGAGCATAGGAAATTTCTACTCAGTCACTTCTATAATTATGGTTAAAAATAGGCCCATATTAGAGAACTGCAACTGAAGTTGTAATTTTTAATTAATTCATCTATCTTCTGAAAGGAAGTCTAACACCAGAGGGCAGAAGAATCAATTTATTCATCTAAAATAGTAGTAACATTAGAACATTTTTCACTATTATAACAACTTTCAAGTTGTAACTGTCCAAACAACAATAGCATAAATTCAGACAACTCAAAATTATGCTATGGATGAACAAAGAAATTACAAGACTGCCAAAAAAGAAAAAATGAAAAAAATTACCATGATTGGAACATGTTTTCTTCAACCGTGGAAGGAGTAACTGGGGGTCTCGGACAGGCATACAATTGAACAGAAGTATCTGCACAAAGACAACATGCTTTAACTCATAACAAATATTTTCAAGGGCGTTATCAAAAATATAAACCTAATAGTTCATGGCAAAATAATTAGAGGCTGCACGCAATAATTGCTGCATTGATAATATGAGAAGATCCTAACATACAATGTTCTCAGGCAAACTATTCACATTACCGACCCAATCTAATTTTTCTGCTAGAGACAATGCTATTAACAAAATTTCAATAAATACAAATTCTCAGCCACAATTAACAATTCCCAACACAAAACTATACAAATAATGCTGAGTCGAATGCTCCAAGTCACCAGCCCAATTATGAAAGACAAAACAATGTGCAGAAAAAATTTAATGTCACTTCAGTATGTCCAATGTTCAAGTAAGCCAGCTTTGCAAGCTTTTAACAATTTTACTCCCACTTCGTATAGAAAAGTGGTTATAAAGGAAAAGATATTGAAGAAAACATAATTGACTCCAAAATATTGGTGCAAGAGAAAAGTGGATTAGTGAAGAATGTTAATCTCAAACTTTTATTAAGCAAAATTGGAGTTGGTAATTGCACATATTCCAGACTATACTTTCATGGGGCAAACTTAACAAAGCAACCCTAGAATCAACTAGTCAGTTGATTAGTACAAACAACTGGCAGAGCTGATTCATGTTCACCTGTGTGCATGTTTTTGAAGGTATATCACCAGGCTCAACCAATCTACCGGATGCTGAATCATGTCCTGACATGCACCTTGAATTACTATTTTCCTTGACTGCAAGAGAAAACCATTGTGCACATACTTCCATGCTTTCTGGACTATGAGCACCATCCAAATAAAAGACTAGATCTCCTGAATTTTCATGATTTATGATTTGGTCAGGGACAACCTGAGCTCGACCTTGTAAACTGGCTGTCATTAGGCCTTTAATAAACTGCTCTGGTAGAGAGTTCTATCCACCAAGACATATCAAAAAGCTCCATAAGAAGAATGAAAGGCATATGACAATAGAAAACTTTGGCATAACCTAACCATCTGTGGCATATATAAAGCATCATGATGACCAGTCCTTTGAAGCCATGTGGAGCAAAGATCAACTGCAAGACCGGCATTTATGTACTGATGCTCACCAGCAAGCCCAAGCTGTAGACCTTTGATTAAGCTGGGATCTAATGGTGGAACCACTTGAAGAGGTACCTGTGGCCAAAGTGAATCACTGTTGAGTTCATATATACATATAAAGGGTGAGCACTCAGCATAATGATGGAAAAATTCACTCTATACTGCTGCAACCAGTAAAAAGAAGCCACATGTAAAATATGGCAATTGCAGGCATTCAATCACTTCCCTTTTTGAACTATTACAATTATGAATTCAGGCAGAAATAGAATGATGCAGGTCACTATGAATACAGGAAGGTCAGAAAAGACACTACAGATCCCTGTGTCCTAGGAGAATTAAAATTTCAGGACTCAACTAACAGATAGATAAGCACATGATGGAAAACAATCATAATAAATGCAATATACAACATATAGCATTTATATGTCTTACATCCAACTTAGAAGACTTCTCTTCAAGTACACGCATAGCTTCATCTGGTTGAGGCGCAGAAAATGCTGGGACTCCATTCTGAAATACACAAATATTGAAGTCATGATGATGTTTTCAGAAGAGCACTGGCATGGGGTCAAAAGCGGAAAATACTATTACATGTATTAGAGGATGCAATACTAAAGAACACCTTGAAAATACCAGCCTTATCTCCAGCAATTTCTCCCAGGGTATTTCCTGTTGTGTAAACCAAGACAAGGGATAAGAAGTGAAACTTACCCCTACCCACCCAAAAAAAAAAAAAAAAATGTAAAGAGTAAAATAAAATCACACTAATGATCTTTTCTTTGGCCAACAATCAAAAACTATATTGAGGTAAAGGAAGTTTCATCCTATGAAGCATGGACACTTTACAAAAATACGAGCACGGTGCAACTCGTACAGGATAAAACACTTTGAAATAGTTTAATGACCATCAGCTAAAACTTTTCAATAGCAACAGGTTTAGACATTGCTTCTGGTTCACACTACATAAAATATTAGCCATGAGATGTAACATGAGAGGAACATACCAGTACAACTTCACTCAAATTTCATTATGGAAGAGGCAAGGAAAGAGAACTAACCAAGAATTTCCATATGGTCATAGCCAAGGGAAGTTATACCACAAACAACCGGTTTTTGAACCTGCAAGTCATGGGATCCATTTTTCATGTTAGGTGATTGTTTCTAGTCCAAATAAAGGAAGTCAGACAGATGACACACTAACTCTGTCTTATGTAAAAGAACCAAAATTGTAACTTTCCATCCTTAAATTGCAAAGACACACTTACCACATTCGTGGAGTCAAGCTGCCCTCCTAGACCAACCTCTAAGATGACAACCTCCACCTACAAATAAAATTAAACAAAAGGGGTTATGAAACAGCCTTAAGTATAGATTTGTGTATTCTATACGTAAAACAGGTAGAGGACACACGTATATGTCAAGAGAAATTAATAAACCTGCTCAGCAGCAAAAATCTTCAAGGCAAGCAGGGTAAGGAAACGAAAATAAGTAGGCATAGGTATATCCTCACTGGACTTTTCCTGGATGCCACAACAGGGGGAAAAAAAATCAGAGCAGAAAATTATTGCTACAACAATATATAATGAAAAGGATAGACAGAAATATAAATATTCTCAGTCACGTTCCGGACAAGTATTGTGGAGACAAAATTCTTATGTTCAATTAATTGAATGATATGTATTAGGACACCACAACATCCCCAAAACACCCAAAAAAATCAAACACCCAAATTCCAGGGACAACACTTGAAAAAACAATATTAACTTAGAACAAGTCATAAGAACAGATCCTGGTGAATTTGTCCCACACCCCCCAGAGAGAGAGAAGAACAGACTTGGTAAAAATCTCATTAGTGGATGCTAAGAGAGATAATTAAAGCCAACACTTCTTAATAAAAATATGCCATGTTCTGCAACCAAAAGGCAATAAAACAAAATTGGCTTCTATAATGCGTACAAAAAATACCTTCAGCCTATCAAAGCACCACCAGAAATATGCCAAGAACTTCTCTTTGCATATGTCCTCCCTGAAAAAAATAATAAAATGTAAAAATATAAATATGCCTACAACATATAAGAGAGAGGTATTACAAAGAATATGTCAAAGGCAACCAACAGACACACTGTTGCTGTTGAATTGAAACGGACTGCAGTATGAGATTTCAAGCCAAAGTAAGGACAGTTGCTAAAGTATGCCAAGACCAGGCATTTATAAACATCAAATCACTTGCCACACAGATGAATAACAATGATAAGCCATCGATAAACAGCCCCACTGAGGAAATATAAACAGCTGCATCCGATGCATCATCACAAATCTTAAGTATACAATAAATCTTTATGTGAGAAAAGGAAATTATAAAACTCACCCATCCAGTCGAAATCTTTCACGGAGATCAATGAGGTGAGGAGACGTAAAAAGACCTGTGTGGAAGCCACAATTACGCAGGATGGCTTCTACAAAGGTGCATGTAGATCCCTATCCAAATTGCAAGAAGAAATACATTCTTTAAGAAAATGGTCTTAATAATAAGAAAACTCAAAGCAGTTAGCAGCATGAATAATTTACAACTGGTTAGAACTTGAACAAACCCAGATGAAAGTGCTATTACATCTATATATAGTTACTGGTCTGTATTGTTTGATAGAAGATCACAATCTCAAACAGAGTAAAACATAGAATCTAAAAGATGAATAAATATCGAATATAGCACTCACAGCATCACCCTTAGATTTCTAGGCAACAAATCAATCTAAAACAAAATAGATTCATCATCAAAAGAAAAAGAACGTCCATGGACCAGTGAGTATGAAATCTAGGCATTCAAAATTAACACCTTTTTACTTATAAAATCATGAGTTCATAATCACTAGATGGTCAACTAAATCAATTGGATTGCAACAGAATTAAAGGAAAGGCTCAAAAGAAGCTTCTTGCTCTAAAGTCTAAACTTGAAGGTACTGTGGCACCGAAGCCAATTTCCATCAGTATATATTGTAAAATGATCTCTCACAAGAAATCATATGCAAAATATGGAGTGAAAAAAGAATGAAATGCAAACAGATGCTTCAAAGAAATTGCATCTAACGATCCGATAAACAACAACATGAAGAATCCATAAACCAACGATAAATTAACAACTAGAGCCAACTCGAACACTGATAACAATTTCAGCAAAGCACTTCATTTAAAATGGATTTAGTTAGTCATATAAACTTCATGATATAAAAAGAGCATAAATCAGCAGCATCAAAACAATGAATGAATCAAATTAACAAAATAAAACTCAAACTCGACTCGAACTCGAATCTCTGAGATAGATTACCTTTCCCTTGGTGCCTGCCACGTGGATAATCTTCATCTTAGACAATTCTTCATCCAGATCCAGAATCTACCCTCGCAAAAAAGGTTCAAACAAAGAAATCAACAAATTACAAAACGAAATCAATCGAATTCAATTCATATGACATTAGATTGAATAGGAAACGAAGCTAAGTGAGTATCGGACCTTGAGATAGTCGAACATTAAATCGAAACGGTGTCCTTCTTTGATCTTACCAGCACGACTTCGTTCCGTGATTAATGAAGAGAGAGCTTCCATTGCCTCGTCGTAGGGAGACATGGCGGTAGCTTTTCGGCGTCGTCTCTAGTTTTCACCCATACGTTAAAGACAGTGAGAGATAGAGATAGAGATAGAGAGAGGAAGAGTGTCGAGATTAAGCGGCGTTAAAGACGGTAAGAGTGTAGAGAATAGCGTCTGCCATTGAGAGAGAGAGAGTGAGAGTGAGCGGCGGCACGTCTGGTAAACGAAGCAACTGTGAGAGAGAGAGAGTGTGTACCGCCAATCTGCCTATCAAAAACGGAAAAAGGAATAAAATATTAATATTTTAAAAATAATTATGGAAATGCCATCGAAAAAAACTTATTCTCGATTTTAGACAACATGGCCTCGTCTCTTGAAGAGAAGAAATTATAAGTGACTGACCTCGCTCTTCGAGAGACGAGATCTCATTATTCTAATGACATCGTCTCTCGAAGAGACGAGGTTGCTCCGCATGTGGCATCATCTCTCCAAGAGATGAGGTTAGCGGACTTAAATCTCCTTACGCGTCTTCTTCTTCCCCATTTTCACCGCTGCTCGTCGGAACCCTAATCACAAAATTACGATATTCTACCGAGTTTTTGCGGTCGAAATCCACAAATCAACCGTAATCGCCCATCCCCATTTGTCCGAAGTTGATTGTATTGGGATTGGTTGGGTAGGAGGATCAAAGGAGGAGATTCGTAGCGAAACCACCGGCGGCAAATGGAGAACAGCGAACGTTGAGTTTGGATTTCCGCGTATTTTCGTATTTTTTTCAATCATTCATGCTGCATTGTTGAATGTAGATTGTATGTGTTGTTAGAATAATTTTGTAGCATGATTCCAATGCCAACGGGTTTTTTTGCCTTGTTGTATGTTGTATAGATATGTATATGTATAATATTTACTTTGGAAAAAATCAAGTCCTAAGTAGTTTTGTTGGATAATTATTTTAGAAATTTGAGTGTGCGAAAAAAATTAAAAATAATTTCAATTGTCGTTAACGGAGTGTATTTAGTACTTTAACATTGTTGAATATAGATTGTATGTGTTGTTAGAATAATTTTGTAGCATGATTCCAAAGCCGAATAGTTTTTTTTTTCTTGTTGTATGTTGTATAGATATGTATATGTATAATATTTGCTTTAGAAAAAATCAAGTCCTAAGTAGTTATTGTTGGATAATTATTTTTGGAATATGAGTATGCGAAAAAAAATTGAAAATAATTTCAATTGTTGTTAACGGGGTGTATTTAGGACTTTAGCATTGATATGGCGATTTAATGTGGCATGAAAATATGCGATGAAAAAAGCAAATATTTGTAAGAAAGTAGAATAGATTACAAAATTAAATTTCAACTTTGAAAGTGGAGGTGTAGGTTTAGGAATTATGTTAAATGTTACGAGGAATGCTCTCACGCCCCGAGGGTACCCTAGTAGTAATAAACAAGTTACACTTGAATATTATCACTAGATTACCTTCAGGGAATGACAGGTTTTCGAAACAACAGGATCTTTTAAGTTGCTTGATAAGAAATGACAAATATGAGAGAAATGATTTAGTGAATAACCATTACAAACTATTACAAACCATATTCTGTTGAAGTAAACAACTAAATATTCTACTCTAATAGTACATAACCATCAAACTAAAATAGATATGTAGACTTCTAGCTTCAAAGCCCTTACCGGTCATATTCCTGGATGTAACTATCCAGGACGTAAAGTGAATCTGAAAAGACTGTAGGAGTATGAGCGAAACCACAGCTCAGTGAATAACCAGACATACCATACATCACACAAGTTATTAACAAATCATATGCAATGCAAGCACTCAATCGTATGCGCAGATACAAGTTTGGATGATCTAGAATCCAAACAGGAAAAAGATTTACACCCTCTTTTTAATGGGTTGAAGAATAAAAACTCAATGACCCACTTGCCCAGGAGAGACTAAGTACACAGGAGAATCAACGATTTCTCGTTTTAATGTTATCACTTTGAATATAGTGGCTTCCACAAACCATCTCCTGCAATCCCCTTAGAAACTCCCTAAGTATTAATCATTTCAAAGCGATTCTACGGGCGACGTTCTTCGGTGCCTTTTAGTTCCTCATAGGACCGCCAGACCAAAGAGAACCTTGGAAGACTCACACATTGGATCAACCAAGCAAAAACAGAGATCCGAAATATTAATACGTAGCAGGCGGTCACAACCATATATGCAATAATGCAATTCGTGTAATGCATGTCCATATTATTTGTTAAGTCAAAAAGTCTTAATCAATTTCAAGGTGACAATATATTACACACAATTAACATTATACTATTGCACAACACCAACCATTGTGTTATCGCTTGTATAAAGATATTTTAGCAATCATACAATCAGATCATATCATACTTTCAACAATCACTCATTTGTTTATCTTGCATTACATATTCAACTATTTACAACCACAACCAGCACAATATGACTGAATTACTCACCTGCTCATACCGACTCAGTCGTAGCAGTCCACTGGTAGATCTCCTAATGAGTCAAATTCACCTATTTAAAACAAAATATTCATCAATATCATCTAGCTAAATTCCTAAATGTGCCTTGTGTCCTAGACTCGATATTAATAGTATTGTCGGGTTTTTCCTATTTTTATCTCACATAATTGTTTGGTTATTTTTAGAAGTCACCTTGCTCAAGAAAGTAACTTATTTCAATTTCCATTCTTATATATATTATCTTGTTAAAACAAATATTAGACTAATAATACTCTAAATATCGTCTTAGTTCTAGGGTTTCAAAAGTTATTAGATAAAATTCTAAATAGACTTAATTATTTGTATTAAAGTCATTATCTAATACATATTTATATAACAAATATACATACATACTTAGTAGATATTATATACATATATATATAAATTTAGTTTAGGTCAGAAAAGCTTTCGTTGGAAAAAAATTTAGCTGTAAGCCGGCTCAAGGCCGCCGGCCTAAATCCCCAGGTGCCGGTGTAAAATCATTTTGAAGAAAAATTTTCTTATCGAAAGCACCGGTGTTGAAAGCTGCCGGCTTACAACGTACGCCGGCCCTACGCCGCCGGCGTAGATCTCCAGGTAGCCGGCTTACGTCGTATTTTACGTGAAAATTATTTTACGTAGCTTCTGTTTGAGTGTAAGCCGCCGGCCTATCCATGTAAGCCGCCGGCGTACATAGTTTACACTGCCGGCCTTAAGGCAGCGTTATACTGTTCATCATCTTCTTCCTCGGTTCGATTCTTTTTCTTTGATTTTTATACGTTAAAAACTTACTTAAACTACTCCTAACTGTTTATATATCATATATAAGGATATATAATAACTTCCAACACGTTTAAACACATAAACATATGGATTTCGATTTTGTAAAAGTAAAACTAGGATTTTGAAGTTTTACCTCGTTGGAGCTCTTTGAGTGCAATCCGACGCTTGTGTTCGTGGTTAATATGTTCCTAGGATGATTTTAAGTCAGATGCAATTCATATAATCGAACGAAAATCCTTGGAATTATGTCAACTTACCTTTGAGCTCGTTTTTGAGGGTTTTAAGCTTTGTTCTTCCTTTGATTCGAACTCAATAGTTTTGGTCGATTTGTTTTCTGTTTTGGGTTGACTTTGATTGCTCTTTGGAGTGGATTCGTGCTAAGGAGTTTGAGTAGTAATGATATTTGTTTGTTTACTCTTTAATGCATTTGTTTACATATATATAGAAGAGAAAGAGAAGGTGGAGCTGCAGCCGTTCCTTCTTCATTTTCATCCGAATTTGTTTACCAATTTGCTTTTGTTTTCAAGCCAATTAATGCTTGAATGACTTGGCAGCTTGTGGTTGGTTGAGTGGTTGATTTTGTGGAAAAATTTGGTGCATGATTTGAACAAAAATCCGGCTCCTCTTTCTTTTCTCCTTTCCACCGAACTTAGCCGAAAACTTACATATATACATTAGTTTATTTATTTAGTTGAAGTTTGAGTTAATTATACGAGTTATACGGGTATATATCGGCTAATATTTGGAAGTTTTCATGCAAAAATATGCTTATAGATTTATACAAAACACTTAGATTTCCAAATAATACAAATTTAGGTTATATATAAACGTAGTTAATTTATTCGTAAAATTTCATCTCTCGCGATTTGGATTTCTTAAGCTCATTGGGTCAATTTTCGTTTCAGGCTCCAATAGCTCAAGAAAACTCGGTTTAGAACAATAGTGTGATCCGATTATTCATTTGAAGTTTAGATTTTGAGTTATTCAACAGTTTATATTCTCGTTGCGTATTTAAAACCTTAACGGTTCATTTTTGGATCACCGTTTTCTAGTTATAAGCGTATATGGTCATTTACACAGTATTGGGCTTCATACAGAATTTATACTATGTTTATATCTCTAGTTTTGATACTGAACATAAATTCTTATTAGTAGCATTTAAATTTAATTAGGAATCTAAAAATTAGGGTTTAAGTCTATATATAAACTCATTACTACTTGTTATTCTAGTTCTGAGTCATTATCGAGATCAAAACAATCATTTAATCTTTATATTCACATTTTCTATTTAAATCTATTAGTATACTAGGTTTCGGGTCTAGATAATAGATCATATCTTGAATTGGTTATTCAAGACACAAGATTTCGTTTTCGGCATTAACTAGGGTTAAAGAACTCTTTATTCAGTTCCTAAATCTTTTATTCATCCAAGAATCTAAATATTAGCCTATTATTAAACTTCACTCAGAATCTGAATCTATTATCTAGTTTATATAATCTATTATGAAGTCGGATACTAGATGTGAAAAATTCCCGGGGTTTACAAATGCAATTGATAAGTGTGATTTTTTGAATTTGATGCGTGGAAGCTAATTTTGATGAGATGGCAGGATTTGTGATAAGATTTGTGAGGAAATGGATAAGGCGAAGTTCATACTGTACGCTCATGGTAATATTATGCAAGGGGATGATGGTTTTGGTTATAATAAGCGGCCTGTTGCTTTGGTTAATATTAGTAGGAATTCAACATATGAGCAGATAGTGGAGATTATTTGCAATAGACTAAAGGTAAATAGGTGTACACATCGGGTGGAGCTATATCATAGGGTAGTTATTGGAGATAGGACGCTACGTTATGATATTATTCCAGTGATCGATGATGATGCGGCACAAGAGATGTTAGTATACACAGAAGGCTCAATGGCTGTTTATGTACAGATATTGGAAATTGAATTGTCACAGGCACCTGCGGGGGAAAGGGGCAATGATAGAAATATTGGGAGCTAGGGGTTGGTAGACTCAAACTCTACTCCAATTCAGATAATAGACAGTGCACAAGTGGAAATAGGTCACTTTGAATTTTGTGGACCTACATCAGTAGGTGGTGATGATATGGATGTTGTGCAAGACTCATCGGCAAGTGAATCTAGTGACTACTATGATGATGATGAAAATATTAATGTTGAAGTAATTCGACAACAATATGCTTTGCCCGAGGTACAACGAATGGGGAAATAATTGGGTCCGTTTCATTACTCCTACTGAGTTGATGCAGTAGGGAGCTCAGCGGCAGTTCCGTTTTTCAATACTGAAGTTGGTAGTACTTACGCAACATATGATGATGAGCAAGAAATGAATGCTGGGAATTGGGGTTTTAGTGATGAATTTAAGGTCGGGATGCGTTTTGAGACCAAAGATCATCTCATACGTGCAGTTAAAATGCGGCACATAACGAACCATTATAATTTCAAGGTAGTGGATTCGGACCCAAGAGCATGGGCAGTTAAGTGTACTAATATCCACAACAGAGGTTGTAAGTGGAGACTCATAAGCAGTTATAAGAAACATGGTGGGTGGTTTCACATTACTAAATATGAAGGACCTCACACCTGCTTAGATGAAATCACTGGACAGGATCACTCTCAGTTGGACTCCACCAGCTTGTCCAAGGCCATAATATTGGAGATCCGCAATTCTCCAGATGTGAGGGCGAAGGATCTCCAAACGAATATATTAAAGCAGTTCGGATATAATGTTCATATCAAGAGAATTCGTGAGACAAAGAGAAAGGCCATTGAGCAGGTGTATGGAAGTTGGGAGGCATCTTATGTGGAGCTTCCGCATCTACTTAATGCAATTACTAAGGCAAATCCAAGAACAAAGGTTGAGTGGCAAACTCAAGATTCAAATACTGCCGGCCACGTATTCCTAGATAAGCTTTTTTGGGCATTTGGTCCTTGCATTGAGGCGTTCCACTACTGCAGGTATGTATTGTAATCATTGTTAAATTTTGTTTTAGGTGATTGATATTCACTGACTAAGTTACATATGTTAAATCATTGCAAACCTGTGATCACAGTTGATGGTACCTTCCTGTATGGTAAGTACAAGCACAAATTGCTTATTGCAGTGGCAGTAGATGGGGCTAATCATATAGTCCCGTTGGCGTATGCCCTTGTGGATGAGGAGAAGGCAGATACATGGAGTTGGTTCCTTGCAAAAGTGCTGGAACACGTCGTCAAAGACCGATCCAATATTTACTTGATATCAGACCAGTATGCCGGTATCAGGAGTGCGGTCGAAGGTGAGAATGCGTTGTGGCCTAGAGGGTGGCCTTGGCGCTGGTGTATCCGTCATGTTGCAAGCAACTTTAATTTAAAGGCCAAAAGCAAGGAATATAAGGAAATAGTAAAAAGAGCTGCATATCAAGCCCAGAGTCGCAAGTTCCATGGATATTTCAATGCTGCACTTCAAAGCAATCCTTGGACAGCACGATATTTTTACGAGTTGCCTCCATGCATGTGGACTTTATCTTACGATGAAGGTGTTAGATTTGGCCAAGGCACAACAAACATGGCAGAGAGTTACAATTCAGTTATAAAATATGCCAGGTGCTTACCTGTGGCAGCATTGGTAAAGAAAACCTTCTACAATTGCAACTCCATATTTAATAAGCAAAGGCGTGAAGCCAGCAATGCCATGAGTACGGGTAAGTTGCTCACAGAATACGTTGCGAAGAAGTTTGAGCGATGGAACAACATATCCAGTTCCCATAGAGTTACTTGTTTCGATTACCAAGAATGGATATACAAGGTTATAACTGCACCACGTCCAACAATGTATGGTCAAAAAGGGGACCATATACACAAAGTGGAGTTAAGATCATGTAAATGTATGTGTAATAAGTGGCAGACATACAGAATTCCATGCTCACATGCGATGGCAGTGATGGGGACAATGCACATGGATTGTGTTACCTACGTATGACAGTGGTACAGGTGGGACCACCAACTAAGAGTATATGGTCGTTCCTTCATTCCTGCAGCCGATAAGGCAAATTGGACTCGGTGGGACTTACCAAAGTGGCACCCTAATCCAGGACTTATTAGAAATAGGGGCCGACCTAGGGAGAAATGATTCCAAAATGAGATGGACATTCGAGAGGGCTCCCGAGGTTATTCATGCGATTGTTGTGGGCAGCGGGGCCACAACATAAGAAGTTGTCCAAATACAGGATCAGCGGGTAGACTAGTTACGGGCACGGCTATTCGTAGTAGTAAATGTTTATTCTCATATGTTTTTATTACTACACTAATGAGTAATAATTAATCGTATGTTTGCTATGCTTGTGTTTTAATCAACACATGTTGACTTTGATAACATCTCTTTCTTTTTCCTTCGCAGATGGATCCAGGACCGATCGATAGCTCAACTCACACAGCAGCCTATACACAGGTCCATTCTAGCCTGGGATGGACAGGTTAGTTCATTCTTTGAAATTCAGTGATTGCAAATTTGATGACTAAGGTGAGATTGGTCTTTAATAAATGCGATAACTTTACTGTAGGAGCATGAGGTTTTGCATTACCGGTGCAGAGAGGCGAGGCTCAGGCGACCAGCAAGCGTACCTACAAAGGTTGACGAGCGGCTGCTGCCATTCCTGTCTCAGGCAGGGTTCATAGGGGCAGCCAGATGCCTTTCATTTAGCTAGATTGGCATCTCCTGCACACATCAGTTACCGTAGGCCGCCCACTCATCAGCCATTGGGGTGTGACTTTTGACGTGACCCGAGTATCGACACATCTGCTGATTGAATACAGCGTATCTTTCGATCGACAGACGGTACATGAGGTATAACATCCGTTCCCTCCTATACCTCAATTGATTTGCAATGACTTGTGTTGTTAAATTGCTATAGTACGATGGTTTGTTAACGCAATATTTTACTTTTGCTACTGCATCAGGTGGTGTGGGATCCATATAGTTCGATCTTGCCCTCTCTGCCTCCATACTGCCTAGCGGGGAGCAATGTGTGGCGTGCACGGGTCCTCCTGGTATGCTTCTACCTTGTCGAGCACTACTACCCTAACAGAATGCTCAAACAGTTTGGTGGCTTCCAGGGGATTCCAGTCCTCCTGCCGACATGAGACCCCTCCATGAGATTGACATGAGAGGATGTTCCGAGTAGAACTGGCAGGTGAAGCATGCCAGGTGGATAGCTGAGTGGGATGCTCGGCGTGATTACATAGTTGAGCTGCCAAAATTTGCCTACTGGAACATCTGACAATTACTTCCAATGGTATCATACGATCACCCGACGCTGGATCGGACGCACGGGAGCTATCATACGATACATGGTAAGATAACTGTCTCTATAAGCTTTATATGGACTTGTACTGACTTGGCAGCTACTCACCGATATAATTTTTTGCTATTACTCGCAGGCTAATTTCATTTATAACATCCCAGACATGCCCCCAGAGCTCACTCCATCTACTGCACGAGATGTCTGTCGTGTGGCAGAAGAGTTTATGGGGTTGAATTTCAATGATCCAGTGCCACCAGCTCCACCATCAGTAGCAACACAGGGCAACCCACAGTCTCATACCGTACAGAGACGACAGCCTTCTAGAGAGAGGTGTGGGCGAGGACGAGGTAGGGGTCGGGGACGAGCTCGAGCACCAGGTATACAGATCAGAGATGAGCCTGAGCCGTTCGATCTACCTTCACTTGATGAGCCTGGTCCTTCCCAGGTCATTCAAGACAAGGTTGGCTCGTCATCGACATCTTACTATATGGGGGACACCCCCATGCCAGACCCATCATACTCTGAGTTCCATACCCCCTTGGCTCCATGGAAGAGATGACCATCGCCATCACATTATATGGGGGAGGGGCTCACACAGGTCGAGCCAGACCCTATCCCGTTCCATCAGTACAGTGCTGCTATTGGACATGAGGATGCTGCAGTTACAGATATTGTTCCATTTACACAGCATCCAGATCTGCGTATCCCGTTACCCAGGATGTACGTCAGGCGGGATAGAGCCCGAGGACAAGGGAGGAGGGACACACATCAGCAGCAGTAGTGGATGATAGATTTTTTTTATTTTGATTGTTGCATATAGCTTCTTACTTTTTGGTATTGTTCTTGTATGTATATTGTACTCCTTCTCTCTTGTACATTTTAATAGAACAATCAATCAGCATTTTGTTTCATATTATCTGTCACGAGCCTACAAATTCCCATATTTTCATTGTATTGTGCTGACAAATAATCACAATACCGCTGTGATTGAATGATTCACATTAGGATTGAGCATGTGTTTTTAGGCGGAATGGTATTATAGCTGTGTTGAATTTGGTTAATGGCTTGTATAGCCATTTATATTTCTACTTGACAGGTTTTATACGTAATTTTTTGGGTTTCTCAAGCAATAAATTCAATTTTATGGAGGAAGGCTAGAAGGTCTCGATCTGTGATGATCTCGTCTCTTCGAGAGACGAGGTCATTAAAGTAATGAGACCTCGTATCTCGAAGAGACGAGGTCAGTCACTTATGACCTCGTCTCTCGAAGAGACGAGGCCATGTTGCCTAAAATTGGGAATAAGTTTTTTCCTATGGCATTTCCGTAATTATTTTCAAAAATATTAATATTTTATTCTTTTTCCCATCAAAAACACGAAAAATGAATAGGTGAGTCTTGACCACCTGTTTGATGTGCCATGTAACTAAGTGGGACTCCACCGTATATGGTCTTATTTAGCATATATATGGGACATAATTATAATGTATTAATTTTATCTAAATAAATGTGAGAGAGCTATCCCACCAATCTATATATATGACTATCAAAAAAACTTTTTTTTTTTTATTTTGTTTGTTTCATCTTTTTTTAATGAGTTTTTTTTTTTTTTTTTGGTATTTTTAAATAATATTTATTAAAAAATAAATATAAATAAAAAATAATTATTTTTACTTATAAATACAAATAAAATACAGATAAAATACATATTAAATTGCATGCAAATAAGATATAGATGAAAAATAAAACAATCCAAACAGATCCTTTATCCGAATATTTGGACTTGATTACTATGCATTAATTTTTATCTAAATAAATGTGAGAGAGCTGTCCCACCAATCTACATGTATATTTATCAAAAAAACATTTTTGATTATGTTTGTTTCATCTTTTTCTAGTGATCTTCTCTTCTTGTTTTTTATGTCGATATATAAAAAAAGATATTTTTACTCATAAATAGATCATGTGCAAATAACATACAAATAAAATACATATGTAAATCACATACAGATAAAATACAGATGTAAATTATATACAAATAAAATACATATGAAAATCATACAACCAAACAAACTCTTTATCCAAATATTTGGACATGATTACTACGCAATAGTTTTTATCTAAATAAATGTGAGAAAGTTGTCCCATCACACGTATTTCTATCAAAAAAACCTTTTTATCCCAATATTTAGATGGGATTACTACAAGTTAATTTGTATCTAAATAAATGTGCGTGGCTAATTAAAACATGCTCTAGGGGTCAAGTTGTGTTGCTACTCGAGCTTAGCTTGTTTCAATTCCAGTTCAACTCATTCGGCTAAATGAGATAGACCTAAGAAATCAACTTCCAAAAAGGCACATTTAATATATAATATAATAAAATTATCATATATAATTACTTATATTAATTTAATACCAAAAATATAATTATATATGTAAAAGAGTCAAACTTAGGCTCAATAATCCTTACTAGGCTTATGCTCGAGCCCATACATTTTAGACTTATTGAAAGCCCGACTCGGCTCTAGCCCATTGAGAATTTATATAAGTCGAGCCTAAGCCAGCAAAAGCCTAGCTCGATCCAGCTTGTTTGCACCCTAAGTATGTCTTAACAATTTCATATATACCGGCAGAGTTTAGACAATTTTAGTGAAAAATAAGTGTAAAAGTATAGAATTAAGATCTTATTTGTTTTGGGTTTAAAACAATTTTTCTTAAAAAGGTTTTATTAATAATATATTTTCAATTGTTTGCTAATTTTATGAAAATATTTTTCCAGTATTTGTTCTTTCATATACTTTAATAATGAAAATATCAGGGTAATTAATAATAAAATATATTCTATAATGAAAACTAAATCTACTTAAATAAAAAATTTAAAAAATATATATAAAATAAATGTTGTTAATAGTAAATAATTGGCAGATAGAACTATTACGTTTCCTTAGGGTTTGAGGATTTATAAAAATCAAATCTTTTGCAACGAAATTAAAAAAAAAAAACTAATACAGTATCCATGTGTTTTTATTAGATTAAAACAAAACAAATAGTTTGAATTTTATACCTTCAACCTTAAAGCTTAAAATCAATTGCCAGATGGGATCTATAGGTATTGTGAATTCACAATTCCCTCCACGGTATTCACATGAATGAACACTCCTTCAAAATGATCATTTAAGCGCTAACGATATTTAGAACACTTCTAGATCTAATCAAGAAAAATTTATTCATGACTCTCGTGCTTCTCTCTTTTAGGGTTTATTGAATTCTCTACAAGTCTAATATCAACAACACATGTCGTTCACGCTAAAAAAAAACCTCTTATGTCTTATTTATAATAATGTCAATATGAATAAAGACATTAGTGCCTCTAATCTTATTAAGGATAAATTAATTTATTAACATAAGAATTTCTAGTTTAATTAGGAATTATTATTATTATTCTTAACAAATTAAGATTAATAATAAATTAATTTATTAGTCCCGTTGGACTTATTTAAATTTAGTCCATCATCGTTTTTGTTCATTCTTTTGTGTGTGACCATATACATTCACTTAATGTTGGCAGTTGACCTAAAACCATTTTGATTAACAAAACATAAACGACCTCTGGTAAGACATTATATTTACCCAAATTAAGTGAAGATCGATGATCCGATTTTTACTTGATCTATAACTTATGTCATCATTCTTTTGTCACATGATACCTAGATTGAACATAAGGCATGAACAGTGTCATCCTTATATCGCTCAATCTTATCATTTCTCAATCTCTGAAATATCCTTAAACTACCTTAAACTTAATTATTATGCATGAAGATGTTTTGTTTGTTTGTTGCATGGATTTGTTGTTGTTGTTGTTGTTGTTATTATATATGGTTGATAAATTATGCATGTTAGTATGATTATGTAATTGCATTAAATTGTGTTGTATTGGATTGTCTTGTTTTCTATAGATGAAGCACTTATGTTTCAACAAACCTAAATTTAAGCAAAAAACAAAGCCTATAATTTCCATTAATTTAAGCCCAAACAAAAGCCTTTTTCCTCCCCAAATTTTTTCCATTTCAAAGTCAAAAAGGAGGATTTTATAATGATAATTATGAAGCTTATATTGACAAAGATCACAAACCCAAAATAGACCTCCAAACCAACAATTCCAACAACTAGGGGGGGCAAAAAAACCGATCGAACCAAACCAATCCGTAACCGAACCAATCCAAACCGAAAATATGGTTTTTTTCATGGTTTGGTTTGAAATTTTTCAAATCCGAACCAATCCGTAAATTTATGGTTTGGTTTGGTTTGGAAGGTAAACCAAACCAATCCGTAAAACCGAACCAAACCGTTTTTAAAAAATATAATAATATTTTACTATATGTTTATATGATTTCATTGTATATTTATTATTTGGTAAATATTAATTAAATCAACTTGTTCTTTTTTAATTTTTTTTAAGCTCATGATATGTAACTTTTTTTTTTATGATGATATTATTTTTTTAATAGCTTTTAACTTTGTAAAGTATGAAATTTATTTATTTAGTTATAAATTTTCATTATGTATTAATTGTTTAATATATTTTGTTAGTCGATCATTTTATCCAGTGATGAATTTTGTTGATAGATGATTTTTTATTTTAGCTAAATTATTGGTAGATAATTGACATGATGGTTATATTAAAAATCATAAATTATGACTTACTATGTATTGGTTAGTGAATATATTTTATTGGTGGATAATTGATTTTATAGAGAACTATATATTAGAAGTATGATGAATTTATAAAGTATTTTATCGTGGTTTATAATATCAACTTTGTAAATTGATATAAATATTTAAGAATCTACACAAATGTAAAAAAACTAGAACAAGAAAAATTTTTAGTTAGAATTTTGATTTAAACCGTAATCCAAACCGAACCAAACCGTTATTTAATGGTTTAAAAAATTATAATCCGAACCAAACCGTTACTTAATGGTTTGGTTTGGGATGGAAAAAAAACCAAACCGTAAATTATGGTTTGGTTTGGTTTTAGGAAAAACCGAACCAAACCGATCCGTGCCCACCCCTACCAACAACAACAGCAAATCTCAATTTTCTTCTTCAATTTTCACAAACAATTCACCTAAAGCTTATATCAAAACTTCGTCTTCAAGTTAAATCTATATAAGTTAATGAGCTACATATTTATGTGATTATTTGTTCATTTATTTCTTTCATGAATGAAATCCCTATTTTGATGTTTTCTATGGGAGTTGTTGGTAGTGTTGGAGATCTAAGTTAGCTATAGAGTTAATTAGATCCTTGAAGTTGTGGTGGCTAAGTTATTGTAAGTGTTGAAGCTGATTTTGGAGAGTGAATGAGTTGATGATTGCATGTTGGGTGGTTTGAGAAATGAAGTAGATGTAGTTGCAAGTGTTGTTGATGATAGAATGATTGGGTTATGTATATATGTGTGTGTAGTAAGTGAATATGTTAATTTTGAAGTGTTTGAGTTAGTTTAAACGAGTTAAATTTGAAAATTCAAAAACAGAGCAAAACAGGAGAAAAACTTGTTTTATGAGCACTAAGTCAAGAATCATAGGTATGACAAAGGGATTTAAAGCATCGGGTTTATCAGCTTTTCGTGAATCACGGGCGTGACCAAGGTCTTGATAGCCTTTTATTTGTAAAATTTGCTAATCACGGGCGTGATTGATTTTGAACCTTATGTGGTTTTGCAAAAAATTTCAATAGTCACAGCCATGACATAACCGTTGCTAGCCTTGGGTCTTTCAAAAAATTTTCAAATCCAAATGCCACGGCCGTGATATTGTCCTTAGTAGGCTCAGGTTGCGAAATTTTAAACAATTACGAGTGTTATTCAACTCGTGATTGTGTGTGATGGCCACCCCTATCCTGATCATGGGTGCAATAATCTGTCTCATTGCCTTGTGTTATAAATAAATAAATAATGATGATTTCAATGATTAAAGATAATCGAGTGATGTACAAATATATACTAAGTTACATTTGATATGAGTTTTGTTTAGAATTTGATATTTGAGTAAGTATTAATCCTTGCTTGTGAATCAGTGTTAAATTCTTTATGAATTGATATCTCTTATCAAATCCTCCTACCTCGTTGAGTTTAACTACTAGTCTTTTGCTAGGGATATCAAATCGATCAAGTACGTAGTAAGTTGGATGTTTTTTACCATGATAGGCATATCTTAAATCAACCCTAATTAAAGATAACTTTAAAGTGTTTGAATTATTTGTGTGTATGCCGTTGAATCAGGTCTAAGTGATATTATGGATTAAGTTAAGTATGAGAAACAACTATAATCCCTAGAGGATACTACTATTCCTTTTCAGTTATATCATATATGAGATATAGGTATTTGAGTTACTTATATCGATCCCCTAAGCGTTTGCTATTACTTAGGACCCCTAACTTCCCATGGGCTTATTCTAGAGTTTGTGTCATGCCTTAAAAAAGTACCCTAAACGTAACAGTCTGCCACATACTAAACGAGACTTAGGAATCACTACCATAGTTATTCAAAAGTCTTGTATTAGATGCAAGGCGTTCCCTTGCGACAATAGAATACATATACAATTGGAGATAGATAGTTTAACTTAATAGAATAAGTATAAAAATATAAACCACAGATATCTCAGTATCATTTACAAAATACTAAGGGGCATTCCCCCACAAAATAATTAGTCCAGGTAATAATTTTCGACAACAACTTGAGCGTTTAAGGTTTCCTATGGAAGTCTATACAAAGCTAATCATAAAACTTCTAGGGGAAACTCCTAAGTTCGCTTTTACCTGAGTTAGCCAAGTCTTGGGACGCAACCATAGGTATGAGAACTGCAACAAAAAGAAGTTGTGAGGGTATAAACTATGTTAGCTTAGTGAGTAAATACTTCCAAATACACATATCCTACAATTTCATACATACAAACAAGTTGATTTAATCGTCCATATGAAATGCAACAACCACATGGGCAAACAAGACATATGATTAACCGGAAATTATATGTTGAATAGATTTACGCCCTCCATTCGAGGTTAGCAAATTAACGAATCATGTGGTACTGCTTTAAATTACTGTTCCATTTTATGGCTTACAGGCAACCCATCAACTGTACCGTTTGATGGCTCACAAGCAACCCATCTCATTCATGCCTTTTATGGATCACAGAGAGCCAACCATGATTAAGTACACCATCCCCATTGTGAAGTGATTATATTTATATTACTTGTTAATTCGAATAATCATTAATTGGATTTCATAGGTGACCAATCAATTGGCAAACACTCATAATCATGGCATATAAACATACATCAATTAATCACCCGGTTTTGATATTCTTAGCACATTTTTCTCAACACGTCAAGATATCATACATAATCCCATAATTACCCATCATGCATTTCCAATTTTAAGCTTTGCCTATCATTCTAGTGCAACTATAATTTATAAGCACATTACAGAATAGTAAATAGGAAGTACAACTCACTCAATCATGGACACCGGTCTCTATTCGTAGTAATCCGGGGGTAAGAATTCATTCTATTCAAAGTCACCTAAACGAAAGAAATACCCCAATGAATATTTCAAACCATAAATAATTTAAACTTATTAAACGAAAACTTTTAAGTTTGTAATTTTCGTGGTAAATGAAAATTCCAACTTAAAACGGCCATAACTTGGTCATTTTAACTCGGAATTTCGCAAAAAAGCTATCCATTTCTATCTACTTCGAAAGATCTATCTATATGATGTTATTCCTAAGTTTTGAAAACTTTTAGGCCTGGGAAAGCTCGGATAAGATCTGATTAATAACTAAAAATCGCATTTCCGAAATTGTTTTGTGAAATTTGCATTGTTTCTACCAAGTATATTATATGTGCATGCAATATCTATAAGTTATTAACATGATATGAGCCATCTATATGTATATTCTTGATGGCATTTGGTTAAAAAGAATTTTTTTGAAAACTTTTACTTTACAAAAGTTTCAAGAACACTTGGTTGAGAAAATCTAGCTTTATTTCTTTGAAAATCATCCTTATTTTTACTAAGATAAAGCCTTGATGACCAATATGCCTAATACCTTCATTATCTTAATAAAATTCTTCATTTAGGAGTTGGAAAATAGATGTTTAAATAGGGATTTTGCCAAGTTATGAATTTTACAAAATTTTAAGGAATGAAAATATTGTTTGATCTATGTTTTGAAACATTTCCTTTGTTTTAGGATTATACTTTGATAAAATCCATTTATTATTGTCAAAATTAAGTCTTTACTACCTCTATTCTCTGAGGCTTCTATTTTTCTATTAAAATCTTCATTTTGGCATTTGGAAATAAGTGTTTAAGTGGGGGTTATTTCTAAATTCGAATTTTCAAATTTGTGTTTGAGATTATTTCTTGTGTAAAACTCATTTAGTCATTTCAAAATTAAGTCATAACCAAACCTACTCCTTAAGGCTTCGATTTCTTTAATAAAACTCTTATTTTAGGGTTAGAAAATAAGTGTTTACATATCAACTTTTCCTTATTACGAATTTTAAGTTTGTTGTTGGGGTTGAGACAAAGTTCTAACTTAACTTTTGTAACTTTTCTTACATTGAAAATATCTCTTGGTAAATCTAAGCTTTACTCATCAAAATCATTCCTTTACAATACCTATTTCCTAAGCCCTTCATATTTAATGTAAAATCTTTATTTTGGAGTTGAAAAATAGGTTTTCTAAATAGGTGTATTTTTTCATCCGAATTTCAAAAAATTATTTTTGTTGAAACTAAAATAGATCTATAACTTTTTGGCATATTCTAATTATTATCATACTACTATAAGTCTTTATTCACATAAAACAAAGTTGTCATGGCATTTATGTACTCAAAACAAATAGATCTACTATATTATTCATGTCATTGATGCAAATGCAATATAAACATTATGTAGATGAGGTTAATGAAAGAATGTATGCACAAAATATCAATAAGAACAACATATAACAATAATATAGCAAAATATAGTAAAACAACTTAAATATCAAGATCCACAATATTGTCATGGCAAAAATATCATACTTTAGTGTTTTCCACATCCCTAGCATAAAGCTCATGGGGATTTTGGTGGCACCAAACATGTATGATCTTACCATTACATGTTTTATTGTGGTATAATCAAGATCTATTGCCTATTAAATGTGTATAGTAAGAAAACATGAAGAAGAAGAAGTGTGTGTATGTGTGGGAAGGGGAGCTCACGGCACTAGAGAGGGAGAGAGGGAGAGAAAAACTTTTTCAAAAGTTTGATTTTGTGAAGAAAGAGAGAAAGTGAAAAGGTGAAAGTGTAATTGTGTTTATATAGGAAATGAAATTAGGGTTTGTGTAGTTAATACAAGAAGAAAAAAATAAAACAAATTGAGAGTGGGGGGGGGGGGGGGGGGGGGGGGGGGGGCGGGCGGGGGTGCATCGATTTGTAAATGGGAGAGAGAAAGAAAGATGGGAGATTATTTTGTGTAATAAAACTCAAATTTAATAAAGTAATTTAAGTAATAAAATGCATTGGAAAAGTAAATGTAAGGAATATGATGTAAGGAGGTAAGATTAGATTGTAAGGATGTAAGAATATGCATGGTTGGTTGTACTTGTGAATGGTGTGATTAGAAATAAAAAAGTAGATTAGACAATTAAATTACCGGTAGATTAGCAAACTTAATTAATGGTTAATAAATCAATGGTTGTTGCATTGCATTTAGTCTAAGTGTGCTTGTCACTTTATATTTGCTTTTATTACTTGTGTTCTAGGTTTTTGGCTCATGATTTTCCAATTACAGATGTAGATGAAGATGAGTTCTATTCTCAATTAGGTTATGGGACGGATTTTGAGGATATTTTGGACGAGTGGGAAGATTAGGAACCCTGATAAGGATGATGACCATTTTGTAATAAATTACGAAAAGTGTTATATGGATAATGTATTCTTTTCTTAAATATATTTTCAAAGTTTTATGTATTTTATTTTAGGCTTCATCTTAAGCTATGCTTGTAATATCTATGTATATATAGGTATTAAGTCTTTGATCTTGTGGATGAAAAGATTACAAAGTTTTGTAATGTTATATATGGTGCTTCTCTTAATGACCCTTATAGCTGGTTTAGGCAAATAATTATACAAACTCTTTCTTTAAAGATAGCTTTGCATGTAATGTTGCAGGATTACATGTGGTCGAGGGACCAGCTATGTTTGTTTTAGATATGTGTTGAATGCAGTCCTTACAATTTCCAAGCAAATTGACAAAACAAATGAAATTGATCACACCATCAATTCATTTGAGCACGATCATGCATATCTTAGTTTCACTTATCGAGAGGCCCAGAGATATCTCTCTCATAATGAGAGGAAAAATCCCATCTTGATCACTCAACTTCCTCTACATGATTCACATTACACTCAATCTCAACCTTTATAATTATCTTATTAAAGACAACATTTGATTGAGTCGAATCATAATGTTCCTGATGTTAGAACCTATTGTGATTTTAGGTCTAAGGATACACTGATGTCATTATTGTGAAAATCACTTATGACACTAGTTTATGTAGTGATCTCATAGCGGGTCGGTCTAGTACATAGTCCTCTAATATGTCTTTATGAGTTTGATCTGTATCCCCATACAAATAGGCATCTCATGAATATCAAACAAAAACTCATACTAGATTTAATTCATTATCATTCCCACAACAATGAGTATCTAGGGCCATTTAGAATAATTAAATTATTTATGGGTCCTATTATAAAGTAAACATGCAAACAATATAATATAAATACCTCTATATCAATAATATATATAAAAATGATAGTATCTAGTAATTAGACTAGGACAGAATCACTAAAAGGAACTCGTAAATTGATGGAAAACTTACTTATGCTTTTAAAGCTATAACTTATTTTTTTCCAAACAAAAAGTTATGAATAAATCTTTATTAGGTTAATATCGCAAATGGAGCTTGAGTTTTGGCAAAATATGCAATTAGGTATTCGAAATTTGAAATTTATCAACTTAATATCTAAACGTTAATTGATAAATTTAGTACCTAAAAGAAATTTTCGTGCATGCCAATAGTACTTTTGCGATTAATTTCAAAGTTTAGGTATCTAATTGCATATATTGTTAAAGTTCAAGTACCAATTGCACCATTTTCGCATCTCTATTTTCCAAAACAAAGAAAAATGTTTTTCAATAATTAATGCATTTTTCCTTAAGTAGACATGGAAAAATGAAAACAAATTTTTCTGGAAAATATTTTCATCAAAACAAACAAGTCCTAAAAATAATTATAACAAAAATTGTAAGTACATGTATCTATAAAACATAAAATAATTTTAAAATTAGGTAAATGTCGCGAATGGTACATGAACTTTGGCAATATGCTCTTAGGTACCTAAACATTAAAATTAATCAATTTGATACTTGAACTTTGAAATTGATCAACTTAGTACATGAAAAAACTTTTCATATATGTTAACCATAACCAATATGCTGAAGATATTGTTAGTGTATACAAAAAAGTTGTTTTAGGTGTCAAATTGATTAATTTCAAAGTCGAGTTACTATATTGATCAATTTCAAAATCTGGGTACCTAATATTTTATTTTGTTAAAGTTTATGTATCATTTGCGACATTAACCCTTTAAAATTTAATGCTATAATATCATAAGTTATAAATTTAGTTAAAAATATAAGAACTTTCTAATGCTTTTATTCAAAATTAAAATCATAAAGAAATTGTGTTGTCTTATTGAAATGGTTTCCTAAACTATGAGATTTTACTTTTAAGTTTTTGTGAAAATAAAATGAAAGGGTTTTTTTTTTTTTTTTTTTTCCGTTTGCCTTAAATAAATGAAAATAGTACAAAACATTTCTTACTTAAACTATTAAACTATACGTATGCGATCCGTGTATTAAAAACAATAAAAATCTTTAATTTAAAATTAAATTATAAAACTTCAGATTTCAATAATCGATTTTTTAAACATTTTTCAAAATTTCCACTCTTATAAAATTATTTAAATTTAATAGTTAAGTTGTAAAATTCTTCACAATCATATATTTACATTCTAAAATATTATAATAATTTAAATATTGATATGTACTTATTATCCTTTTTTTTTTTGTTATAGTATATGGCCATGACATATCACATAATATTGTCAATAATCAATATTAATACTATCAATAATTTATATGTATACGTAATTTAAATTTCTTATTTTCTGTAGTTTGTGAGAAACATGAATGCATGTATGTAACAAAATAGGAGTTAAATTTGAGAGTTCAAAACCTCATTTTCATGGGATATTAAAGTTCAGCTCCTTATTTATTTTCATTTTAAGGTAGATATAATAGTCACAAACTAATAAAGGAGGATAATTAAGGAAATTAACATTTAAATAATTTTATGAGAAGAAAGATAATTTTAATTTAAAGGGTGATTAAAGCAATGATATTTAAAGGATATTCAAAGAAATAACAAAGGTTTTAATCATTTAAATGAAATTAAATATCTGTAACATAGGAGTGAGCGAGTACAGGGTGGGTAGGATACGAGATACTACCCATACCCTATCCTGTATGGTACAAGGTAGTAGATTTGTTACCCGGACCCTACCTTGTAGCATTATCTACCCATCTTGTACCCATACCCTATAATACCCACAGGGTATAGGGTACCCTATGAAACCTGTAAAGTATTTAATGAGCCAATAATTTTTTTCATGAATCTATTTATATTTATACTTTATATGACATCAAATATGGTATACCTATAGCAAGAAAATAAATAATACTTTTTTTGATTTAGAATTTAAACACATATGTCAAAGCTGATTTTTAAAATAATAACTTGATCAATACAAGTAAACTGATAATTTCATAATAGAAAAAACCAAAAAACAACACAAAAAATCTTATCAATACAAATAAAAAACCAACCCAGCAAAGTTGTGAAATCTGATAGCTTCAACAAGAACACAAAAATAGCTTAAGAATCATCTCTAAAACTCCTTCAACTTCCAAAAAGCATAGCTCGTGAGGTAGCTTGCTGTAAAACTGAAATGAAAGAAAATTTACAGCATGAAGGAGAGAGTTTATGTGATGCACAAAGTCTATGGTGCCTTTGAACATGTCTGTTAAGTACATAAATAATAAGAATTAAAATCTAAGTAGACATTACAAAAGATAATTAGAAACTAATCATGGTACATATTAAGAAATTCCTACCACAAGCATAGCCACTTCATCAGGTGAAAATGCATTTTGTCTTTTACTTTAGTCAACATCCAAAATTTCTTCATTAATCGAACTTGTCTCTACAAATTAAAAAAATACAATCAAATAAAAAGTTAGTAATATAGAATTCATAATAATGTTATAAGTTGAATAACTGATACAAGAGGAGAAAAAGAAATAAATATTAATACAAAAATCTTACCCATATTGTATCTTTTAGCATTTTCTAAAATTCTTCCACAAAAATTGGCTTTAGATTGTTTCTCAACTAGTCTTGTGCACAAATCAAGCATTCGATAACTCTTGGTGTCAAAGAGCTACGAAATTGGTCAAGAACTCCACCTAAAGTGCTAAATGCAGACTTTAATGCAACAGTTGACACAGGAATAGGCAAAATGTCCCTTGCCATTTGAGAAAAAACTCTAAATCTTGAATTGTTAGCTCTCCACCAAGCTAAAATATCAAAGTCGTCATCATTCTTTTCACATGGCTGCTCTAAATATTGATCCAACTCAGATTTATAAATGTCATTTTCCTCGGCTTCAATAAACTTTTCAAAACCTTCTTTGATTTTTCTAGGGGATTCACCTAAAACATGAATATCATCGTCACCAATAATTTGATCCCCTATCTCTATATCAAGTGAGGCTTGAGAACTTTAGACTATCTTATACTCAAGAGCACGATCATAAAACTCAAACAATCTACCAATCACATTCTTCATGTTTTTAAGCATTGCTTTTACCTTTGCATCATCATTACCATAAATTTCTTTATAGCAATATTTCACAAACTTCAATTTATAACTTGGATCTAACACAACAGCAACCAGCACCATCAAATTTGTTTTCTCAACACTTCCATGATATTTGAAAAACTTTTCTCTCATTTTTCTTGTCATTGATTGAAGAGAAGGATCTGGATCATTCTTCCACTCATTTAAAGATGTCAAAATGCCAACAATTTCATAAAAGTAAGAGTTAGATGTAACATACAATGATCATGATATCCTTTTTGTTGTCTCATAGAATTTTCTCAAAAGTCTAGACAAAACACTAACATTTTCCCAATCATCACACAAGGGGACATCATTACCAAGCTCAATTGTATATGATGGGTCCTCATCTTCCAATCTTTGGAAGGCTTTCTTGAACTTAAGGGTAGTTTCTAACATAAGATATGTGGAGTTCCATCTAATAGAAATTTCTAAACACACAGAACCCTTATAAGTGATTCTTTCACGCTCAATACATGCTTGGAATTGTTGAGCTCTAGAAGGTGAACTTCTCACATATCTTATAGCACTTCTAATTCGATCTATGGAGTCTTGAATTTCTTTTAACCCCTCATTTACAATCAAGTTTAAAATATGGGCACTACATCTCATTTGAAAGAATTCCCCATTCAATATAAGCAAACCATCACATTCATATTTCTCTTTCAAGTATTTCAAAGCGATGTTATTTGAAGATGCATTATCAACAATAATAGTAGAAATTCTATCTCCTAACCCCCATTCTTGTTTGCATTTCTCTACCATCTTGCCAATATCCTTACCCATATGACTGGGCATGACAACAAAATTAAGGATCCTTTTATGCAATGCCCAAAAATCATCAACAAAATGTGTAGTGAGACATAAATAGCTAAGGTTTTGAATGGAAGTCCAGATATCAGTTGTAAAAGCAATCCTAGATTTTAAAGATTTAAATCTTTCCATCAATTAGGACTTCTCTTGAACATAAAACTTCATGCAATCCTTAGCTATGGTAACACGTGATACGTGCTTAAACATTGGTTGCACTGCATTAACAAAATCCCTAAAACCTTCACACTCCATAGTAGAGAATGGTTGCTCATCAACAATGACCATTCGAGCAAGCATACGTCTACAATGTTCTTGGTTAAACTTTCATGAGATAAGATAACCATTGTCACTATCAGTTACATCTTCCTTTACTTTTTTAAATGAAGTAAGAATCTTTTGCTTTTTATCCATATTTTGGGGAAATCTATAACAGGATCTCAAAGGCTTCAACATAGAAGATGTACCCTAACCAGAATCATATAGTAACTCAATTCCACAATAATTGCACTTTGTCTTAATAGTTTTCTACTTATGGTCATGTGTAACAGTAATCTTAGTAAAATGAGCCCAAGTAGGTGAACCTTTGTTTTTCTTGGGACATACCTAGGATGAAGAGTCACTAGCTGATAATGCAAGCGCTTTACTTGAACCTGCAGTATTACTCTTCTCCCCTTTGCTTTCCATTTTCACTCTAGAAAAATCAAAATATAGCACGATAAATTAGTCATTAGCTCAAATGTACATGCTTTACATTTATAGTTCATAAAAATGGAAAAGAAGTTTAGAAATATATCTTATGTGTGGCATGTTAATATAGAAATATAATTTTACAATCTTCGCGTACTTTTTATTTGGCAATTGGCACATAAATGGAGGAACGTGGTATTACTTTATAAAACATGTCCACAAATCAGTAATACAGCTTTTCAGGTCAACCTTTACCCCTAGACTATATGTATGAGATTTTTCTTAATATAAGCCAACCAATAAGTGGATAATGAGCCATCCCATTTTACAATTTTTTTTTAGATAATTAAATTAAAAATAAAGGGTTATTTGATCCTAGAATTGAACACTCCTGGATTTGTCCAAAGTAATGTGCCTTCTTCTCATACTTAGGTATCAATGTTAACCTTCAAATAAACATATAAAAAGCAACTAGACATAGTTGATATCTATGTTGAAAAATAACTAGGAGAAAAATAAATAATCTTTAAACTCTAATTCGGTCCATCTCCCTTAAAACACCAGTGTCAATACCATAAGTTATAAGACTATTGCCTAATTTTCCTACGAAGACTCTTCTATCGCTGCGTTTAACTGTAACGCTTGACCTTCAAGGTTCTTCCCTCCACCCCCCCCCCTCTTCTGTGGCTGTCCAATTCCAACGGCTTCACATGGATCCTTCTTACTAAATTCAACCCATGATTTGAGAAACTCTTGCTACACTTCTCGCAACAACACATTGTTTCTCAATCGTAAAATGTTATATAATAAGCAAGTGATTTTATTTTTATTAGGTAATCTTTCTATTGAATGCTAAAACCATCAATAAAATAATTCTATTTTCCTTATTTTGATACCAAATTGTGTAACAGCTCAATACTATCTCTTTTTCTTTCAAGTTACTAGAAGTTATATTTCTAAAATTAAATATATATATCTTGCTCTAAAATTAAATCACTGCAAAATTTCTGTTGGCAAGATATTCATTGCAGATTGAAAATGAAAATGACAAAAAAATATACAAAATGAGCATACCTTTTCACGGAGGAGTGAGAAGTGATGAGTGATGAGCAAATGAGTGGCATGAGAAAGGTTAGAGAGAATAGCGTGAGTATGGGTGGTTGAGACAAAGTCACAAAGAGTGGCATGAGAAAGGAGTGTGGGTGGTTGAGACAGAGTCACAAAGATTGCTGTGAAAATGATAATAGGTTTAGGGTTTTGTTGGGCTGGGCCACATGTAAAGTATATTATTATTGTTTAGCCAGAAAAAAAATATTATTATTTTTTTTTTAAGATTTATATTAGGTGAGTATAGGGTACCCTATACCCTATACTTAAAATAAGGTACAGGGTATTAAAACTCATACCCATACCCTGCCCTAAAAATATAGGGTCCAAAAAATTCTACCCGCATGCTACCCTATAACCTTTGACACCTACCTGGATCCTACACGATCGAGCAGGGTGGGTGGGTATCCGATGCGATAGTTATCTGCTTACCCCTAACACGAAAGAGGAGTTAATACATGTTTACAATTATTATAAGAAAATTGCAAGCAAACAAATTGGATGAAATTAATTACCAAAATCTTGTTGTAAAATTAAGTCTATAAAATGAGATAATTACCGAAATCTTGTTGAAAATTTTGCATTGTTATTGTGATACATATTATATTGCGATTGTAAGACGCGGTACATGTACACATGATATCTATTTTCATATCATGTTTATAATTCATAATTTTAATTCTTTATATTGTAGTTGTTTCAATTTGACCTCATCAATAGTATTAGAAAAAATTATTTACAAAGGGACATAAATGCAATCGATTCAAAATGCAAATTAATGTTAATATAAATATAAAAATACAATATATTATAAATAAAATTAAAAAAAGATATAATCGTTAGTTGATATAAATATATAAGATGACTATGAGTTATTAACATCTTATCAATAAAAAAATATGGCATGATATATGGAGAATAATTTTTAGTTGTTAATGGGAAATGACAAAATTGAGTGTACTATAGATGAAAGCAAAACCCCTTGCTTTTGCTTAATATATGGTAATAAATAAAACCATGATACCATAACTATAATAACAATGGTTACAATGTAAAATATATATATATGGAAATAGCATTAGATAGTTGGCTTGTATAACCTTGAAGAAATAACATAAAAGTTGTGTATTATAATATAAGGAATGCTAAATTATATGGAATATTAATACATCGAAAGGGCAAACTTGGATATATATCAATACTTTAAGTTGTTAAAAAGAGAATCAATATTTTATAAAGTGAATGAAAAGGTATTAATGTTTCACAAAGTCCATTTGATGATCAAAGTTTATATTAATTTTCCTATTTTTTCCTCAACAATCAATCCTTGATTCCTTTTTTTTTCGGTGAGAAACAAGATTTCATTAGATACCAACAAAGAACATCATATAAGAGTACCCAAAAAGCAAAACATAACGGAAAAGGACAACAACCCTAAGTAATGGCTGGCTGATGTCCAGAATTGTCCATATGAATGATAGAACAATTGGACTTTGATAAAAGATCACTAACATTAGGAGAGAAGAGAGAAAAGATATTGCTTGAGATAGTATTAGTAAAGCTGAAGTCTTGATCAACACTTACTCCGCCTTGAGCAAGCTTACGAGCTATAGAATTGTCCTCCTTAGGCGTCCAAGATAGAAGAACCCATGAGGTTTTTTGGAACAATTGCCTAGATGAGAGGATAAGATTAGGTAGAAACTCAGTATTAATATCATTGGATTTAATCAATTGGATTGCTTCAAGAGAATATGTTTCAAGAAGGATAATTTGGTTTTGAAAATTTTCTACAGATAATAAGGCCCAATAGATACCCCAACACTCCGATTCCAAAGGCGAACTCATACTGATTTTCCTACCAAATCCTCCTTTACAAAGGCCATTTTTATCTCGTAGGCAACCAGCAATGTAAGAATAATTTTTACTAGGTAGAAAGGTGTCATCTACATTGATTTGAAGCATCACATTATCCGGATTTTCCATTCGTATTAACAAGGTTCTTCCATTTCTTCTTGGAACTTTGGTATACATTCCAAAATTCATTGCATTGGAATGGACGATATATAACCAATCCCTCTTGATGTTACCACTACGAAAAATGGTTTCATTTCTCACTTTCTAACTGTACCAAAGAGCAAAACTGAAAATTGTGTTCCAAGAGGACCAATGACTAGAAAGCTTGGTAATATTCTTACTATTTACTTCCAACCACTTCTTAAAGGGTAAGGAGAAAGTTGCAGGAAAAAAAAGGAGAAGAGTTTAAGGCCATCCATCTCTCTTTTGTCCATTTGCAAGTCATGAAAGATGAGTATTGTCTTCAATTTGTTCACCACATAAAGGACATAACGGATCAATAGATAAACCATGTCTTTGGAGTTGCTGTCGAGTAAGAATGCAATCTTTCCAACATCTCCAAAGGAAAAATTGAATTTTGGGGTATGTCTTAATTTCCCAAATCCAATTATTTATAGGATCTATATTAGCATCCACATTTTCCTTAAAAATATTTTCATAGACTGACTTGGTAGTCACTTCCCCACTTACATCGAAACACCAAGTGGAATATCTTCTCCAACATCTTCTATTAATATATGTTGGCCTAATCTACCCTTGATATCATCATCAATGGGATATCCAATGATATCTTCGTTCTAGTTTTCACATCTTGCCAAGCTAAAGCCACAGTGATCTTCAACATATCTGTGGTGAAAGGACCATAAATGAAATTAGCTAGTATTCCCTCCTTAGACCAGTTCATCGACCAGAACTCACATTGGTTGCCGCTTCTTAACGTATATATTTACAATAATCATCCACCCAATCCATGGTATTAACTATTTTTTGCACGAATTTAGAGCATCTGGTTTTATTGTTTCTTCCTACCAATTTCCATTGTTTTTCAACCATTTTTATACAAATTAAATGTTGGGTTTTTAGTGCCAGCATAACTTTGCTATACAGGCTGCATTTCTCTTTTGGATACTCCAAAGACCCAAGCCACCCTTATCTTTAGGTTTGATAAGTCCTCCCATTTAGCTTCATGTAATTTACTCCTATCAACATCACCCCAGAAGAAATTACGGATCAATCTTTCTGCTTTGTTGATGGTGCTTTTAGGGATGCAAATTGCTTGTATGTAGTAGTTGAGGATTCCTTCCAAAGTCGATTTGATCATATTGAAACGAGCTGCCATAGTTAGGAGTTTAGATTTCCACCCGGTAAATTTACACTTTAATTTATCCAAAATGTTATTTGATGCTTCCTTACTTAAGTTGCCATTCTTTGAGAAATCAAACCCAAGTATGTTCCAATCCGTTCATAACTCCTCATACTTGTAGCTTGAGAAATTTTTTCCTTCATCTCACTTGAAGTATTTTTGGAGAAGAAAAGTCAGGATTTTGTTGGATTCACTATCTGTCCCAAGAAAGAACCAAAGAGGTATATTAACTCCATCATATTGCTCACATTTTCTTCATTCGCGTCCCCCATTAAGATAGGATCATCAGCAAAGAATAAATGAGAGAATTCCATGTCAATTCCTCGAATTTTAATTGGCTTCCATAAACCTCTATCCATAGCAGCCTGAATCCATCTACTAAGCATTTCCATAAACATGATAAATAGATAAGGTGATAAAGGATACCCCTATCTAATTCCATGCGAATTGGAAAAAGAGTCAGACATCTCACCATTTAAAATAACTTGAAAGAAAGGAGTGGAAATACAAGAGCTAATCAAGTTAATCTAGTTCTCAAGAAAATTAAGTGGATCACATTACAGATATGATCCCATTCCAATCTATCATAGGCTTTCTCCAGATCAACTTTCATCAGCATCCATCCTTTTTTTCTCGATTTTTTAGCACAATTAGGAAGTAATTCTTACATGAAAATAATATTATCTGACGCATTACGACCCGGAATAAAACTTGATTGTGTGGGAATGATTAGAGAATCCAAGAGCAGATACAGTCATCGTACATGAATTTTCATAATTATCTTGTAAACAGTGGTGCATAGACTTATAGGTCTGAAATCATTAAGACACTTTGCTCCTAATTTCTTTAGAATGAGAACAATCAAAGTTTTGTTCAACCCCTTGGGAATGTTGCTAGTGTGGAAACTCTCTTGAACAACTCTTACAATTGCATCTCCAACCTAATCCCAACAGTTTTTATAGAACCCAGATTTAGACCATCTACACTAGGAGATTTCTTAGATCCTATACATTGGAGAGCTTCCTAAATTTCCTTCCTCTCAGGTATACAATTTATCATTTCCTTTGTATTGTCATCCAGGCTAGCACCACTAATAATAGCAAAGGGATTATCCTTTATACAAGTATCTTTCCCTCATGTAAAAAGATTAGTAAAATGCTTGATGGCTAGATTTTCTAGTTTAATTGTCCATAAATACTGGTACCATCAGAATTTTCCAAAGAAAAAAATTCTACACTTATTACGTCTAGTCATAGTTGAAATGTAGAAAAATTTGGTATTTCTATCTCCTTTTACAATCCAATTCGATCTAGCTTTTTGTGCTCAAAGGATTTCTTCATCATTCAATACCTGTTGAAGCTCAGCTTCCACCATACGAAGTTGGTTTAAAGTATCTTGATTAGGAAAAGAATTCATCATGTGTTCCAAGGTTGAAATTCTTCTATTAATCAAGATCTTCTTTTGATTAATGTTACCAAAAACTTCTCGATTCCATCTCTTCAAATCATCAATGAAAGCATGTAAGTGATTTGGTATATTAAAGGAGGCTTTATCCCATTTACTGCACACAAAATCCATAAAATTCTGATGTTTTAACCACATGTCTTGAAATCTAAAAGGTTTCAACTTCTTCTTAGTCTGTCTAGAATTCGGTAGAGTATTGAGGAGAATTGGCTTATGATCTAAGTGAATGGATTTAAGATGAAAAACCTTATATCTAGAAAATTTTGAAGCCAGTCATCATTAACCCACGCTCTGTCAAGGCGCGATTTGATTAGATGGCTGAGATTTTTATACTTGTTTATCCAAGTGAAAGGAAAGCCCATACTCAATATCAATCATTCCACAACTATTCATACAATCTTGATAAAGAGTAGCTTTGTTCTGATTGATCGGAAGACTACCCAACCTCCCCCCCATTTTGTTAAGATGAGAAATAATTTCATTAAAGTCTCCAATAATGAAATAATGATCCAGGATCCTCTTAGTACCCCAATAGCCTTTATCAGATCCTCCTAAAGGATTTTCCTATCTGTGAAGTTGGTAATAGCATACACTGGAGTAATAAAAAGAGGGAAGGGAAGGAAATTGACCCGAACATGTAGATGTATCTCTTGCCTGGAAGAGAAGAGAGTTGTCACCATAGCATCTTCTTTATCCTAAAAAACAATGATGCCACCGCTCAAACCAATAGAGCCAACACAACACATCTTGTTGAGACCTAATCTATGTTGGAGACCAGCTGTAGAAGCCCAATACATTTTAGTTTCCAGTAGAATAAGTAAATGAGGATTATGGGTACGTTTTAAATCCTTGAGAGCTCTGAACTGGAGTGGTGCTTTAGCACCTCTAATGTTCTACGATATAATTTTTAAGCGCATATTCACCCTAAGTAGATTATTAATTTTTATCATTAATTTATCTATCAATGTAGAAAAAAAAAGCTCTACACCAAGCTTCATTGGCCGATGAAGGATGTTATAAGCGTCGAAACTTTACTCACAGCCACCATGGACGATCTCCAGTTATCAAAATTAAGGGGTTCTTCTCGATTGGTTGTAAAATCCATATTGCTACTTTCTTCACCTTCAGAATGAACATTAATGGGATGAGGAATCTGTGGACAATTCATAGAAGTCCTTTCCGTATCATTCGGATGAGTATAGTGTTGAAGATTGCTTCCTCCCTTTTCGTAAAAAGGTTGTCTTGGTGTTGTGTTTTTGGAACTTGATGAGAAAGGATTACTAGGTACATTTAGAGATATGCTTGTATTACTTCAACAAGGGTAGCTCTAGAGAGATTGTTAAAGTTTGCTTGCCAAGAGATGGGCCTGTGAATGTCTGATAGTGTCTTTGAAAGGGAGTGGAGGAGCTTGATGTTCAGGAATTGCTGTGTATTGTGTACCACTGTTACAAGCTTGTCTCTTGAGAGCCAAAAGTCTTTTGGTATTTTTAAGATTTTGTTTGGGGGAAGGAGGTTTTTGGGAAGAAAAATAAATGGGAGGGTTAGGATTCATATTTTCCTTATTACTATTACCAGTCGTGTCAAAAGAGACATGGAGGCTACCCATAACCGATGGACTGGAATTAGCTGGTAAAACATATTTGGACCGCTCATTATGATTTTCGGGAAGGCAAGAAAACCCATCAAAAGGATTAAAATTTTTAATAACAGGGCCCTTAATGGGATTTATGTTATCATGTGCAAGGTTTGGCTCATTGACTGAGACATATTTGTTTTTACCTCTATCAGAAACTGGCCCACGTTGCTGTGGCTTCATGTTTTTCTTCTTTCATTTTACTTTTATCCAATCCCCATAAGGATCTAAATTTGTATCAACTTTTGACAGATTTTCCTGAACAGAATTGTTATTATTATAGTCTTCAACCCTTATTGTACCTTTCATCATATTTGCATCTCTAAGACTTTCAACATTTGTCCCTTCTGGGCATTTATCTTTTAGAACTATGTCCAATTCGTCCACACGTCTTACACAATGAGGGCAGTCCCTCATATTGTACTTTATATTTTTTTTATCTTCAATGATAATGGTGTGAATTAGTGGGGAAGAAAATCGAACCTGGATACATGGTTGTGCAAATCGACCTCTCTCATAACGAGCTGTATACGTATCAAATAGAAGAACAACTCCAAGAGCACTTCCAATTTTCTTTAAGGCATCACAACAATAATATTCAATTGGTAATTCATTGATTCTCGCCCAAACATCTATAGATTCAATATCCGAATTTGAGGGTGAAAAATTTGGAATCCAGCATTGAATAGCCAAAAAGTACCCATTAACAAACCATGCTCCTTCAGGAATAATATATTGGACATCATTTTTGGATGCAAAAGAAATCAGATAAAATCCTTTTCCAACACTAACCATAGTAAAATCTGGACATCATCTCCAGATGAATTTTAATCGCAACATGAGAGACTTATAACCTAGATTTGGTCCAATAATTTTAATGATGAGAGTCTGTTTCCATTTCTCTCGGGATGAATATTTTCCTTCTTTCGAAAAATAATTTTTCGAGTGCTAGGATCAATATCACAAACATCATTTAGATTTGCTTCAGTTTCCAACATTTGTTGATCTTCATCATAGGAGATTTGCTCTTGGCCATAAAAAAATGCTGATTCATACGTTGTTGGGATGAGGGTAGCCGGCTTATCACGATATATTGTCATATTAGATTTAGAATTCGAAAATTCATTTCATAATTCAGACATTGTTTCATTGGAGAAGAATTCCTCCGGATCTACATTTAAAATCTGTTTTTTTCGTCGTTTAAATAGATCACTTGGTTGCTCCTTAAAGGATGGCGATGAGAGAAAGGAAGGGTTAGGATTTTCCATTCAAAACATATATAGAGTATGATTTTAATCATTGACTCCTTATTTGACTTATTTTGTTAAATTTGATTTTTTTTTAATCACTTGAACATTGATACATTCAATGAATTTACTCTTCAAATGTTGAAACCTCATTTGAAGGACTAGAAATATCGATACTTTAGACAAATTTACCCCAACGTAATTTACCCATAAATGATCATATAGAATTGTGTCTATCATTATTTTATAAAAAAAAATACACAAATACAACTTGTAAAAAAGAAAAATACTAAATTAATATTGTTGTGTCGCATGTTGACAATGAGATACCAAAAATTCTATTTGTGTCATATGTACAAGATACGATATAGCGACCTAGTCTGAAAAATTTTGGTTAGTCGCTATATCGTGACTTCACTATGCAATACATGTATCGTATCTACCTTATGCGATATGTGGCCATGGTTACCCCCATCTCTATATATGTGATGTAGAAGTTCTTAACAATAGTAATAGAATTAACATCTGTGTATATTTTTCAAAGCTTCATCAATGGAAGATCGATTTCAGGCGGGTGTTTTTTCATTTTCTTATAACATGGCTTTGTATCTCGGGAACCTAATTAAAAAAAAAAAAGAAAACGATTCACATTCCAAGATTTGATTAAAAAGTAATGCAATCATAGTTCTAAAGAAGTGAATCAAAGCTCGTTCGAATCACAAGCACGTAGAATGTACTAAATCGAAGATTGAGAAAGAAGAGGAAGGTATTGAAGTATTGAAACCTTGTTGCCAATGGAAGAGGAAGAAGAGGAGAGAGAAGAGATGATGATAAGAAGGAGCTTGGGAAGGAGAGGTTGGGGTTTGGAGTCGTCGCAGAGAACTAATTGAGTAAGCATACGATGGAGCACCTGCTCCAACTTGGCGTTGGATTTGCCTGTTATCGACGATGAAGAAGATGACGATGAAATTTTTTTTATGGGTATTGCACTTAGTGCAATACATATAAAAAGTTGTATTGCATTCTTCTTATGCGATACAACAATACTATTTATGAAATATTTTTTTATAATTTCATTTTGCGTAATATTTTTTTGAAAGGATATTAAATATAATATGCCCTATTATATGTTTAAGGGAGCTTCTAAGGTTTTTTTATGAAATCATTTATGTTTAGAAAATCAACGATAAGAATTTGAAGGTAATAATAATAATAATGAGATAATAATAAGTATTTAGTTATGATGACTATGATCAAATCTTTAACGTTAAGCAATTAAACATTTAATATCACGAGTTATAATAAAAAGGATAGCTTATTCTTGCTTTGAATTTATTTCAGCTTATAAAAATGCTATCAAAATATAGTATTTGGGCAGTCAATATGCAATAGAGATAGAAAAGATATAAAAATAAATAAATAAACACCGGCGTTGACCTCTTAATTATAGACTTGTGGTCATAGATAATAAAAAGGGCAAAAAAAATCTTGTCTTTGTCATGACATTTTCCAAATTTGTTAATTTAGCTGATGATCAAAACAACGAATGAAATCAAACCAAAGGGGAGTAATAAATAACAGAAAGGTGATTTTGAGAAATTAGTATTGATCAAAGGAAATATTAAAATCAATAGCTACTTCCAAAAACCAAAAATTAACACTAAAGTGGTACTATTAATTATAAAATAATCATGTTGATGAGGTATTGCAATAATCAAAGTTAAAGCCCAAGAAATGTAGTAAAGAAAAATTCAAAACTACATATCATACGAATATATAGATCAAATTTTCATGTATATAAATATTATTTTCTTTTCACCAATAGAATGAGGAAGGAGGACGGAGGTTTTAAACGCAATCATTGTACGACCATGCAGATAGAAATAATATGAACATTGCTGCTATAGAAGCCTGCCTTGTTGGAGATTTGAAGATTAGGTTTTGACTAGGACAAATTTCGAAAATTTACAGGGCATATATAGTGATTAGTTCATTTTATTATTAGAATTGTATGTGAACACTTTATTATTTTAAGTTATAAGACATTTTGGGGAAAATAAGCCATACCTTAAAAATCAAAATCTAGTGCTTACATTTTTTTAATTTTGATTATAAATATTATAAAAAATAAATATAAACATGAAAATTTTTTATATTTCCTTTCCTTTTTTTTTTTATAATTGCCATCTATTACAAGAAAAAAATATACATAAGAGGGAAAAGAAATGAAAAATCGGGCCGGGTTGTCTAACCCGATCGGATTGAGTCAAATCCAATCGACGACTCTCCGTCCCATTCACCTCCGTCGAGGTCAAGCCCACTCGCGCCGCGCGTACCGAATACAGTGCCGCCTCATCCACAGCTGATACATCACCATATGGAACGCATCCAACGGCTGTGGAGTCGAGTTCCACCCAAAATGCTTGCTCGCCTTCACAGACGATTCCTTCATCCAAGCGCGTGGGTCGTCGCCCACACCCATCAAGACTCGCTTCAATCCTCCACCGTTGACAATTTCTCTCTCTCCAACGAACAGCGCCATCTGCTGCCACGTCAGCACATCGATCAACGGCAAGTCCTGGATCGGACGGTCAGTAATCACCACAGGGACACACCCAAAACGCACCGCATCACCAAAACCCGCGAAAACCCCACCGTTGTAATCAAACAAACAAAACGCGCTCCCCGCGAGTCGTTGCTCGTACGTACTCCGATCGGACCGCTCGGATTCAATCAAAAACTCAACCTCTCCCATCAAACGGTTGATCAAAGGTTCCCCTATTGCTCCATGCCTTGCGTAGGCCAAGTACTTCGATTGCCTCGCCGCCGCCGGCTCGTGAAGCGCGTGAGACAAATCTTCATTCCGCGGAGGCAGAGTTACGTCCTTATGCGGAACGAAATTCCCTTCCGGAGCGGGGAAGCAGGACACCTGGATCGAGTTCTTCTTCAACTCGAGGAGGTTCCGGTCGGAACCGTACCCAATCCCTTCGGACGAGAGGAAGAAGTGATCAGCACCCAGTGTTCGGTTCCAGAAAGGGAGATCGGTCCTGAGGTTGCGGATGATACGCGAGATGGAGCGCGTGGAGGCTGGGGAAGGGAGAGGGAGGAAGAAGAGGTGGGCTTCGTTAGGGTTAGGAGTGAGGAAAGGGCTGGTGAGGAGTGAGGAGTGGAAAAGAGAGAGTTGGGGTGAAGTGTAAGAAATGGGATTTTGTTTTTGTGTGGGGTAAATGTAGATTTTGAAAGTTTTGAGCATGGAGTTGTAATCATGAGGGAATGTGGTCGGTGAGAGGTAGAATGGTGTAGAGGGAGTAAGGAGTGAGACGCAGAGGAGGAACGGGAGGAGAGAGAGTAACATTTTTTTTCTTTTCTTTTGGTCTTTCTGTTTCTGGAAGAAGTAGAAGTCGAAGATGGGAATAAGAATGCTTTTTGGGTATCTACTTTGTATTTAATGTTGGATGATGTTGTGTCTGGAGGATGGAGGCGGAATTTTCCACCATGTTAGTTTATCATAATGGGTAATTGAAGACATTTATAAGAGAGGATTAGTATGTATGTATGTATGTATGTATGTATGTAGATAAGCATATAAAATGCATGATGTAACTAAGGATTGATCTCATACTTTGGACCATGCTTAGGATAAACTACAGGAAAGGATGATAATTTATAAACAGCAATTGACTTGTATTAATAATGGAGATTTTAAGGTAGGTCAGATCTATGGTTTCAAAAGTAAATTCTGCATGTAATAATTAGTTCTAGATTTTTGAAATTGAAATAGAGAATCTATCTATTTATTGTTAATACCCTTGTAATTTAATCTAAATCTGTAAGTCAAGTGAAATGAAATGTAATTTGGCATGTGAAATGTATTAGGTTTAAATTCTTTTTTATTGTAATAATTGAAGAAGAATCTATCCATTTATTGATGAATGAATTTGTAAAAACCGAAAAATTTTATCTCCATTTAGATTTATTTAAAAACTTTTTATTTTTACTTTTACGATACGATACTAGGACTGGATACATATACTAACTATATAGAATTTAAAAAAAAATTAATGGACTATGCCAAAAGGGGAAAAAATTAATACCATTACTACCTCTTCCTATTCTTTTTGCCCTTTTTTCCTTGTGTATTTTACTTTTATTTTTCGGTTGTTCTTGTTTTGACTCGCCAGTAATGCAAGATAAAAAACATGCCTACTTATGTAGAACACTTAAAATTACCTATACGTGATAAATTATGTTAGTCAAAAATGGGGAGAGGCATAAAATTTTCCATTTAAGAATTGTTTGATAGTGCTTAATTGGATTCGATTTATTACATTTGGTTAAAACGCACTACGTGACAGGCATACATAGAAGATAGAATAAAATATTATAAATCTATATTTGTGGGCCATATTAGCTGTAACGAGTATTCCGCAGATGCCACACATTTTTATCAAATTTTTTTTAATAAATTATTTGTTAAAAAATACATATTGATGAAAAATATATGACAGATTTTATTAAAACATCAAATAAATCAAATATAGATAAAATATAATTGTAAAATAAATATCTTTACACATAAAATTTAGATATGAATTCGTACGAGAAACAGAAAATCCAAATGGACACTTAAGGTAATTGCATCGAGCACTTAAGCATGCAAAACAAAAAATTTACTTAGTATTGTAGGTATATAAATACAATTGGTAGAGAGCAGATTTAATAAAATTAATATATATATATATATATATATTGTGAATCCATATTTTTCGGACCACATTACCTGTCCTTACTATTTCTTCTTTTTTTTTTTTTTTCTTTTTTCGTCTTTCGAATCACATTGAACGGTGAAATAGATAGAACAGTTAATATAATATATAACATATAATAGTTTTGTATCATATTTGCATAAATACAATTAGTGGACACATTTACAATGATAAACTCTAGAAAGTAAATAACCTTTTATTCATTATATTTTTATGTTTATGATATGAATAGAGCTAATACAAGGAGGGTATCTAAGAGACCCATTTATTTATTAGTTAATGAATATTTCAATAAAAGCCAGCAAGAGAACTGAATAATATATCATTTAGTTAATACAACTTTCTATCAACATGGAATAAAGTATAGTATCGAAAAAAAATAACAACATGCTTCAACTAAGATACAAGCAAAAAGTATAAATATTTGGATTTTACAGAGAAAAGGTAAGTTGGTCTAAATATGATAGATCTAATATGTAAATATGATAGGTTCATCCTTATTTTAGGTCACTTTATAACAACTTATTCAAATAAAATATGATGAAAGTAGATAGGATGAACATGGAATGGGTTTTCTATCTTGGACCTTTTGTTTGAAACATTTCAGCTAATTATGTTACATCCAAATACTAAAAACCAAAAGGGATAAATTATAAATGCTTGCTATTCTCCTTCCTTAAGTGATATTTATATTTAGATGAGAGGGAAGGAAGGGGAAAAAAAAAAAAGAAAGATGTTGTTCCATTAATTATCCCATGAATACAGATTGGATCTGAAAATTTGTCTTTCTCCTTAAAGAAAAGCTTTTACTTTGGAGAGTTTACCACAATTACTTACGAAAAGCTTGCAATTTTAGAACTGGAAACATTTTAAATTTTCTAAGATGTCCTTGATGTGGGACCTTGAAGAAGATTTAGATCATGTTTTTTGTAGTTGTCATTTTCTGGAGCAATTTCCAATGTTATTGGCATGCATAAGAGCAACGTTATCAATATTGCTACCACGGAAACCAAGGCTAAAGGTAAGTTGCTTCACCAATAAACAACATTTTTTCATGAAGCAACGCTACTTTGCAAAGGACCGGCACTTTAACATTATTTTTTTTATTTTTATCTCTGACAACATGTCAGAGTGTTTGCCGTATTTGCATTGCAACATATTAAAACTTTAGAAAAAATATTAAAAAACTTTGTTAAAGTAACTTATGAAGAAAGTAGTGAGCTCCTTAGTGGGAGAGTTGTTTAACATATTGATGTAATATGTTAAGTAACTTTATAAGTAACTCACAGTTAAATATGGTTTAAGTGAAAAATACTTGTTATTTGAGAGCTTCTCAGAGTGAATAATGAAAAATTGCAATATTAGCTAAAGATCTTTACAATGCCCATCCTCCAAAGAATTGTAATTTTCGTATCACAATTTAAAGTGTTTGAATTTTAAGGAATCAATTTATCTTTCAATAGGAAAGTAGCTCTTTCAAGTTTGGAACAAGAAATGAAGGTGTTAGCTCATAAATATTAAGCTCATATTAAACAAAGAGAGAATCATTCTTAAGTAGCAAACTATGGTTGAAAGATGGGTAAAACTTTATGTCAATGATTTTATGCCAATAAATAAAAAATAAGTGGCAATTAAAGGTGTCATAAAAGACAATCAGGATAGGTGGATAGACATCTCACGATTACAGTTCGGGTCCAAACCGAGATCCGAATCGTCGGGTTCGGTTATTTTTTTGGGGACCCGAAATCGCCCCATCCATATATGATGGGGTGGGTACGAACTGAGAACCCACTGGTTCATGGGGCGGGTTTGCCGGTTCGGAACCGCGATAATTTTTTTTTTAATTCAAAATTTTTGAAGACCGAACGCGACCCCATTTGCTGAAAAATTTGATAATAAGTTATCTTTATTTGAAGGAAAAAATTTTGAATTAGTGACTAAATACACTTGTTTCACTACAATTTAGTATATATACCGATGTGAGGGGGATATTATACATTACCTCACTCACATGTGTTTTGGAAAAAAAATACAAAGTAGAAATTATATGAAATTTTTTTGGTCGCCCGAAAGATGCCTACGTATCCAAAATTCGGAATCAGACCATAGTAGTTCATATAATTTTTTTTATAAAATCTTAATTGTGTTTGTTGATTTTAATTATTAAATACGATGTCAAGTTTAAGTGATTAATAATGTTATACAAATTTTGAAAAATATAACTTGTTGGCTTTTTATTTATTTTTTTTTCTTGGTCACGATTTTTGACCCGTCTATTCTAGCGGTTCCCATTACACCCATTACACGAACCGGGTGGGGGGTCCATTTGCCTGTTTCGAACCGCCCTGCCGGGACGATTCTGCCTCCCAAACCATTGGTGGCGGTCTAAGTCAGGTCTTGATTCGAACCCGACCTTGAGAGAAGTCTATAGGTGATGAGCTGTTTTGTTAAAAAAAGTTGGAAATATTGATATTCTTTCTATAAAATTATAGGGGATTTGTTTAGACTAAAATTTATGTAAGCAAAAAAAGGCCTGCTGTTTGTGAAATTAATGTTGCTCTTACTTTATTGAATAGAAGCTCAAATCCAAATTTGAAATATTATAGTACTTTGAAAGTAGTTAAGACAAAGATTTATCAATATTACTTGGCAACTTTTGGTTATTCTATGAAGAAGAAGAAGTTTTTGACCTTTTTGTCTAATATTTCTTAGCCAAGACATAAATTATGGTTCACGTAAGGACATTATATGGCTAGTTTCATACGTGAAAGATACAAGACCCTTGTGTTTGTTGTAGCTACAATTGATTATGGCGATCTTCCATATGAATATATTATCTTTTCCACTAAAAAAAAAAAATGTTCCAACTAATGTCCTAATAATGTTCCAACCAATCATAATAATATATGTAGATAAATTGAATAAAATATAATTTTTATTATTCATCTATCAAAATTCTCATCATGATTGATTGGGATATTATCGAGATAATAAATAAATATAAACATCTATCAAAATATTATTATTATTTTTTTTTGCCAAGCTATCAAAATGTTGTTAATTAAACTAGATTGTCCACTAAATATTAGAGGCGGACAAATGGGGGTGGCAGGTTGGGCTGGCCCGGCCCGGTCCGGCCCACGGGTTAAACGGGTCAGATTATTTTGCCCGCTTTTAAACAAGCCAAAATTCTCTGAGCCTGGGCCCGACTTGCGGGCCAAATAATTTTTTTTGTTATTTTTTTATGTTAGTTTATGTAAAAATTAGAGTATTTATATATTTTAAGATTTTATATATATTAAAAATTAATTTTGTTACCATTTTGATTACTTATAAATAAAAATAAGTTTTTTAAACAATTTATTAGATATCATATTACGTTTAAATCAATAAATAATACTTTAAAAAATGTTATAATTCTTATGATTCATGTATTAATCTATTTTCTTCCATAATATATCCTACATAATTACAAATATGTTATTGTGTTATTTTTCTCTTACATTTTTCTTCTCTTTTTTTTTTTTTTAACTTCTAGCTTGCATTTAAACGGGCCAAAAAAATTGACAGCGGCTCGCTTTTTTGAGCGTGTAAAGGGGCCAGCCTGCGAGCCACGATCCTTATGACCAACTCTACTAAATATTGAATATTTGGTAATAAAATTCTATCTATAGCATGTTGTATGTAGTTCATCTCCATTTTCATCAATTTTAAATCATCGCACTAGATTGCCTTGATTACAGGGCTATCTTGTAATAATTTTTATACTTTTTTTTTTTCTTTTAATCTAAAGTCTGAACTATTGTTAACACATGATAGCATCTAGATGAAAAAATTAAAAAAAAAAATCAAAGGAAAGGAAATGACAAGTCTTTCGGGTGGAGAGAATTTAACGTATTAAACCATCCATCTTACGTTTCTTTGGAAATTGACAAGAGGTTGATTTCAGATTCATGAGTTTCTTGCAGGTATGTGGCAGGTCCATTAATAGCCATTTATATCGACGAAAGTGAGAGCACTAGGATGATAACACAAATAATACCTTTTATGTATTAATATTAGAGCACTCTAGTCTCACACGCTAGAGATCCTTGGTTCGAACCCGGTCCATAACTGCTCTTTTTTTACTTTCATAATGTGTGAAATTACACAATTATCCTATACTAATCTATTCATAAACATGCATTTCTTTAGGTTTTGGAGTGCACTTATACAAAAAAGTTCATGAAATGTAGACTCTTGGATTGATTGTGAAAGTAACATGAAAAAAAATCAATAATTGAGTTCTAGTCAAATACTTTAGGTATTGAATACACATCTAAATTTTATGACACGGGATTATATTTTATATGCTGTCACTTATGTATTGTATTGAAAGTATAAAAGCATATTTTCATCAGATTGTAAATTGTTTATATTAGAACATAATATGTTGGATCCTTTTCTAGTGTATATAATCTCTTTGCAGCCTTGAACATTTGATTATTGTCCATTTTCTATTGCAGTGCTGGACTACTGCTATCAAGCTAAATCTGAACCGAACAACACACGTCACAGTATCCACTTGGAGCCATATGGAGCGTGCGCTTATGCTTCTAACTAGAGTACCCACAACATTCCTTGACAGCAAGAATATAAACAAGCAGCTTTGAAGCATCCTGGGCAAGTTTCAAGTGCCACACAACAGCAAAACCAGACAATTTGCATGATAGCTGATGCACCAAGTTCTTGAGCAATATTTTTAACCAAAATCCACAACACCTCCCGTAGAACCGAGTACACAAAACAATAGATACATTAATCCAACAACCCACTGACAGCAAAATAAACTAAGGACCAAGTAGCTTATTCACACACCAGCAAGTGTAGCAGGACAGTATCGACACTATTCGGAAGATTTGGCATATTTCTCATCCAAGCTCATATCGAGGCAATTCAAAATCCTGGTAAAAGCTAAAAAAGATATCTACAACTTTCATTTTTTGAGATCTACAAAATTCAGAATGTATCAAGGTCAAAATGTGTCGTGAATTTACTGCTCTTACAGTGATGGTGTCCAGATTTGTAGTTTTGGCACTATTTCGTAAATTTCTCATATTTTTCTCATTCAAGCTCCTTTTAATGTGATTGAAGATTCTATAGAAAGATGAGAGTGAGCTATGCAACTTTCATGTTGTGAGTTTTGAGAAATTCTATAACACCCTAACTTAATGGTATTATAACTTGCCACATGTCCTTATCTTGAAAAGGATACACCAAGGCTATAAAACACTAAACCACAAATATAATTATCTCCGAATTCCATATAAAAGGTTACTTGAATTTATCATTGCTATAATTCATCTCTTAGAAACATAAACTGATATTATCCATACCACACACACATACACGTGAACACACATCAAGCAAATTCACATGTATCATATACTTATGCAACATCCACAGGTTTATTATCTTTTGATTAACCAACAAGTAGCACAATTTAGGACTATTCATGACTAATCCTAAACTCGAAATAACTCATGACTCCGATTCTCAAACTTTATATAAAATAGTTATATACATATATATTGATGTTGCGTACTCCCTACATATCATTGCATTCCGTCATACGGACCGAAACGACTCCTAATCTACCGAAATCATCTCCAGGTGCAATTCCACTCGGGACATTGCCACACAAGGATCATCAAGTTGCCAGCATTAGTATCACATTATTGTTGTGGTCTTTACTAACCACAGCTAAGCACAAGTAGCAAATCAAATTAAAAAGCCTAATAGAATTAAGTTAATTTATGCAATTCTAAACCTACAAGCACAAATAGTAAACAAGGTAAGGCCGTACCTGAATTCGCTTTCCATAACTTTAATATCACCAATCCTTTACCACATATATAAACCCTAATCCACCAAAACCTGAATAACAACATACATCAATTCAAAATCCAATTTCACGTTCATATTTAAACCCTAACCCTAAAATATACAATCTTAAAACATAAGATTTTCCATATTAGATCTACATACCTGTCTTCTAAGATCACCAAACAATGAGACCCTAGAACGCCAATTTCTTCAAATTCCTCAAAAACCCTAAAATCCTTAATTAGAAATAGCATAACCATCAGACAAGATTTCATCTCTTAACATAACAAAGATCGAAAGGATTCAATATTTATCTGGAATCTTGGATCTCACACCTTCCTGACTGTAAAACCAAGATCTCCAAATCAACACCAACGATATAAAGAAACCTTAATTCCCAAGATTTCCTGTTCATCATTGTTTATGCATTCACAATTCATCTTCAATAATATATATGATTCAAATTCTCTTAACAACTTAAGATCCATGAATTATAGTTTCGGATTGAGTCTTACCTTCTTCAATTGATTGTAGAATTGAAAATCCCCAATTTCCACACTTAGGATTTCCTTCAACTTCTACCAATGATCAACCTCCTTCGTCAACAACAGCGAAAATCTAAGGAAGAATAATTCTAAAACGAACTAAAGGAATAGGAGATATCACTTACTCAATTTCTTGAAGAAATCCACCTTGGAAAGTGTCTATTATGGTTTCTAAAAGTTTAGGAGAGGTTATGAGAGATAGGATGTATTTATAGTGTGGTTTCTCGTAAGGATATAGGCCGAAAGGATAAGGAAATAAATTTGGTGGCTTAAAATCTTTAAGGGAGCAAATAAGCTGCAAAGCCGCACGTTAGGTCGGTGACCTTCTTTGGTACTTCGGCGACCTATAAGAGTACGCTGGCGGCCTATATGCCAGCATATTCTAAAATCATCTAATCATTTGCGTGCGTCTTCCTTAAGTCCAAATTCATCTATGGTTTTAACTGAGGAATGGTATGACAAATTCGTAGGTTAAGGGTCTATTTATAGAGGTATATTACTTAAGAAAAATGCTAGATTCATGTCCAATTTAAGCAGCCAAAATCCATTCTTAATCAAGTCTTTGCCATGTGAACACAATAAAATTATATTTAAACTTTGACCATAAAACCTTATTATTTAATATCTTTTGACACTTTGATCCTTCTTAATAATCATTTTATATACTTTAAGATTGACCATAAAACCCTCTTATTTTATATCAAATGATAAACTTGCCCTTCTTTATACTTTATTTATCTTTATTTTACAAATTCTTATCGAATTTAGATCAAGATCTAAGGTAAAGTATCTGCATATCCTAATCTGACATGGAGCATCCAGCAACTACACTTCATTAAAGCTGCTCAACTTGGACCAAGTTGCTGCAAAATCTAATCTAGATGCTTCCTTGACCGAATTGCAGTAGCCTCCGATACAAGCTCTACCAAAATATCACCAGTAGATAGGAGATTTGAGGTATCGAGCTGATGCAAAAATCCGACTGAGAAGCCTTAAGTGAGCACCATGTGTTGACTTCAAATTTCCTAGCAGCTTATGTGTGGAGGTTATTTTGCCCAACTGTCAATAACTTTGGTGGATAATGATCTTTTATTAAGGCCCTCATATTTTATTATTGTTATATTAGGGCCTATATTTTATTCTACAGTAGAAAGGCTAGGTAAATGAAAATAGCCACCTGATGCTAAATTTAGAAAGGTAGAAAACAAATAAAGAAAAGGAGACGTGTATGAAAGGAGAGGACAACGGACGCACACAATAGAGAATAGAATAATAGCTTTACAGAGAATACAAGGAGCTAATTTTCCCTTTTTTTTTTTTTGTATTACAAATTTTTCTAAAAGATGAGTATGGGCTGTTCGATCAAAGGGCACTAAAACACTATTGTTCTAGCAACACTTGGAGGTGATTTTAGGTTCATGTAAACAACATTCCCATTTTTATTAGGATTTTAGGTTTCAAAGACTTTCATGAGGAAACTCTATTGAGGTATTTTCTAACCTTTATTTTATATTGCTAATTGCTTGATTGTATTATTTTGATTTGTGATTAATTTGTTCATGGGTATTGCAATGATGGGCTTGATGAAATTGAATATTAATGACTTGTTCGATGTTGATTTATGATTATTGGATATTTAGTTATTGTTGCTTGTGTCTATTTGATTTATGCTTGGCCAACACTTATTAGATAGATATATTAGAGATACTCGAGAGAGATTTGATAATCCATACAAGCACATTTGGGTTTTCGAAAAAGATTCGTCATAGGAATATGTGGGTTTTGACAAAACTCATGAACTCACACTTTCATGTAGTTGAAAATATGATTGGGTCACTTGGCAGTACTTAGTCTATAATTCAACTATTATAGTAATTTCGATGTGAGTGAATTACTATTTACCTGATAATTATAGATAAATCATCTTGGTAGGACGATTTATGCTATAATTGAAATTTTGCTACTTTGGAAGGTAGGCGAGTTCCAGTGGATTTAGTTAAATCTCAGTTAATCACTTTAAATATCGATCCAGGCCATAACAATAATTCAAACGAGAATAAAATGGCAATCCCTAATCTAATTTTGCATCTCTTAAACCCTAAAACCCCTAGTAGTGTTGCTAATACATTCAGTTAAAAGTGATCAATTAGTTGATTAACTTAATTCTTAGATAAAATCAAATTTATGATAGCTTAGCTTATGGAAGAACTTAAACACCTAGAAATTAGCTATTACCTCCCTATGGATTGACTTAATCTCACAAGTATTTTTTCATTTGTTGCATACATGCCCAGTTTATTGGCTGTTTTCTTGCCTTATAAAAAGAGTTTAAAAAAAAAAATTAGCATATCATATGTGTTCTCCACTTGCTCCATTTCAAAGTCTATGGCGATGATGGTTTCAATTGGACTAAAAGTAAGAACATATATATAAACCATTACTTTTATTAATGAATATCCTTTATAAAATGAAATTACTTCACATTATTTAAGGATGAGAATTAAAATAAAATTACTTTATATGCATCCATCGTTTTTTTTTTCGTTTCATTTTTCTTTCCTCTTTTTCATGAATTAATGGTAATTGTTGGTGCCTTAGTTTGCTGATAGTATACCTTGAATTTGTATAGACATGCAAAACAACAAAAGGTCAATGGGCACCAAGGGATTATTTAGTGCGACTACTCCAATATTAAGTTAGTAGGGTATTTAACAAGGAAAAAAATGAAATAATAGAGTAAGATTATTAGTATGCAGATCCCTCTTGCTTTGTCATTCTTAAGAAATATATATAGAGTATCTAGAGACTAAAAGTTACACATGGCAATTGTTAAATCACAAGGGTAATGGGATTGTTCTTGTATATGTAATGGCCGAGAACCACTAACTCATGTTTAGATCTCGGGGATAAGGCTAATGATCATTCGGGTGAGAGCTTTTGCTAGATAAGTAAATATTGTAGTTTGACCAATTGTGTTTGGACAATGCCGAGTGAGCTATGGATGATCAAATGTGTAGTGGAAGATCAATAGGAGTACATCTAAGCCATTAGACTTCATGGTTGATTAGACTAGACTTTTAAAACCTTTTTTTGAATTTTTTAGTCAATAGTGTTATGATCCAAATGGAGAAACAAGAAAAGTTCATAGCCCATATTTATATAGTATCACATTATATGAAAAAAGAAAAGAGAGCACATTATAAAGAATGTTTTTGGTTTGATTTTGGTTCGCTTTAAGTCCATAGGAACCAACTATTTCAAATATAATTTAGTTTGGATTGGTTTGAATCACCTTTAAAGACACTTTATTCTGATGGTACCATTTAATACACTTTTGAAGTTTCCAATAATTGATGTTTCAAGTTGAAATATATTATAATATTAATCGCACTAACATTTAATTCTAAGTAATCGTAAAGCCAGCATGTTTTTTGAAAGATGCGAGCTAAAGGTGAAAGATGAGACACAGAGGTAAAAGAAAAGGAGTAACTAAAGCGATTGAAAGGGATGAATGAAAAAAAAAAAGAAGATAATTATGGTATAATTAAAAATATTTGCTTGTTTTTTAATTTTTTTAATTTAGAAACGATTGGTAGCGTATACGTACGGTTTTGTGACAAGATTTTAGAATATCCTGAATGTCTAACGAGATGGTTTTTCACTGGATAGTTTTTAATAAAGAAAAGGACATGTATACACTATTACTTATTGAATTCTCATGCATTGTAAAATAAATTACTTCACACTTATTTAAGGTTGAAAATTAAAACATACCAAATTTTAATACTTATAGATCCCATGTCATCGAGTAAGTATAAAAAATCTTAGTATAGGTCTTAATTCCTCATACGAGTAAAGTAAGATCCTATACTTACCTCATAATTTGCGTAGAAGCTATACATTGTAGAACACACATCTCAGGCTATAAGACCAAATTGGATAATTAAATCTATCTCACATCTGTAGGATCTTCTAAGGGTTCACAAGGAGGATTTTTGTTTCATAATTTTGCATATGTATAGATGTTTATTTATTTATTTTCATTCAATATCTACCCTTCTCTGTCCTTATGACATAATAAATATTTTATGTGACTTATGAATAATTTAACAAAATATAATAGTTACATGAATAGGTATTTTGAACCAAAACCCTAAAGCTAAGATTTGAAAGTACAATAGCCCTTTTTATGCCCTCTTGAGATTAATTTAAAAGTGTGGATTTATATTGCTTTACAAAAGTTAATTTTTAAAGTGTAGATTCATAAATATCTTATTGGCGCTAATTTTTAAAAAGCGCAAACTCTTAATACTTTTCAGAGATTATTTTGGAGGTGTGATCATCGGATTCCTAGAGTTTGGTTTCTAAAAAGGGATAATGTTACAATAATACTTAAACTTTGTCATAATATACAATTAGGCATCTTAATATTAAAATTGATTAATTTAATATCTAAAAGGAACTTTTCGTATATTAACAACACGTCTGTCAAGTTCTTTTAGCTATTTATATTGATCAATTTCAAAGTTCAAATATCATTTGTGATATTGTCCTTTTTAAAAATATAGAATGGTGGCTAAGATTTAAAATTATGCAGTGAATCCCTAAAATTTTAAAAGTATTAACCAAATTCATAGAGTTTGAGTCATAAAAGCGTAAAGTAGTTTCTAGAGTCCAAAATTTAAAAGTATGAATCTATAATAGTTCCAAATATTTTTGGTAAATATTACTTTTCTTTCAACCACAAACATCATGCAAGTAATCGTTAGTTCGATCATTGATTGATTTTCTTCCTAAACTTATCATGTACAATCAACAAGAAATAATAATCACGTAATGAAATCTCTCTTGTTGCCTTAGTAGTAATCTAAATAAATGCCTAAATCATATCACATATCAAAGATCAATAACATATAAACAAAATTTATTACTTAATTTTCCATCTATTTGTTTGATTGCGCCTCTTTGTAAACAACTTTTGATACTCACAGTGGTCGACTTAGGGTTTTTGAGGTTAAGTAAGGCTCCTAGATTGACAAATGACTAGGCCTTCTTTACGTCGTTTGGTCTGATGACTCCACAGTCTTTTCATCTTTATTATCCTGGTGACTAGCAGCCTAGTCCACGTTTTGTCCTTTTAGTAAACTAGTCAAGCAATTTAAGCTAAAAGGTTGACCTTATTACATCGTATGTCATATATTATCATTTTTTAATTATTAAATTCATCTTAATTTTATTCTTGTCATTCTATTACATTAATAATATAATCTTTAGTTCTCATATTGATTAAGTTTTAATTTGGTATTTCCATTCTTCAATTGTGATCCGAAATTAACAGGTTTAGAGTTTAATACTAACAATGACATTGAATTTATAAAGTTTTCATTCTATTGCTTGTTAATAAAAATGTATCGTGTTTTGATTTATTTTCTAATTCCATTACATTTCCTTTTATATTCCTATCATTATTTTTGAATCAATATTCAATAAATAAAAAGTATTTAGGATTAGGAAACTGGCATGGTGTTATGAGTTTCCTTGTGTCTTCTTTTTGCTATCATAGCAAGTGAGTGAATTGTGGAAGGGAACTTATGTTTATGTTTAGGATTTAGGTGGCAATTTAAAGTTCAACTTATGAAAGTTTTGAACTACTTTCCCATCTATTCTTATCTTTTTAACCTTATTTTAGTTAAGATATCTAGTACTTACTAGTTGTTCATTTTGCTATAATAACAATTTCTTTACAACCTTATTCCTTATGAAAAGCTATTATGATGTTCAGTTCATTGTATTACCGGTTTCATAAGGAATCCCTATAACAAAAAATATTCAATGCTCATTCATTACCCAAATCTATGAATAGCAATTTAATGTTAGGATTAATTTTTTTTTCTCCTAAAATATCTTCATTTAAATAAAAAATTAATAAATGAAATTCAATTACAGTTTTATTCTTTTCATTAGGCGTGTTTAGTTTCGCCACGTAACATTTAAGCATTATACGTAAAGGCTATCCTAAAATACTAGTTTATCATGATTGTTTCTAACAAATTTTAATTTCTAAAATCGTTTAATTAGCTTTTGAAAACTTTAAAATCTTGCAATGGAAAAATAAGGTTTGAAAAATAGTTTACTAAATAGCTACTCCCATGAGTAGATTAGAAATAAAATTAACTATCATCTCAAAATAGTATCGAATATAAAGAAAATGTGTGGGTATCAAATAAAGGAAATACATCCCATGGGTTCGTATAAACGACCCTCAAGAAGAGATAAATCTAATCTAAGTTTGATAACCTAGCAAGACCCTAAAACTTAAAAAAAAAAATGCCCCGTGACCTAATTGCTCCACTCATCCAAAAGATCCTCAACATCGATTCTATAACCAAAGTAATCATAATAATCCTCATAAGAACTTGAAAAAAAAGATTAAAGAAATGATTTGAAACTCAGTACACAACAACACCATCATATAAGATATGGCAAGCACACTTAAACTATATGTAATGCAACAATCAACAATTGATAGTTAATATCTAAGGCGGAACGATCAACATGGGAGCACTTATGCTCCAGACAACAAGTCATGGGAAATTGGGGTGTTGAGTAGTGACTGCTCAAGGGGTTGATATAATTAATCCAAATACCTATATCCCCTATACGAATTACTACAGTAATAATGTTGTCCAGGGTTCACAGTCGTTACGCATCTCCATTTATTTCAGTCCATGATATAATGTGACTCAGCCGGTCCCATAAATGTGAGTCAGACTATACTACTTCTCAACTAACATCAATGGACATTATCCTGATATTATTCATCATGCAAGACTCTCGGCCAAATTTGATTTATATGATATGTGAATTTAATTATTAAATTAATTAGTAAAGTGTTATATTGATTAAATAGGAAATTGGAATGATAGAAAAACATCATGCTTGAAAGAATCTAATCAAGGTAATCTTTAAGTCTCATTAATTTAACTGTTTCTATATTAAATAATTTTTTAAGCCATTGTCGTGTCCATACATCAAATACTATTCATTAAATTGACTTCGTAAGCTCGATATCAGCAATTTAATCATCATCCATACTCATCAAATTCATCGTCATGCATAAACAATTTTTTATTGGCCTTTGTATCTTTAACATATAATAATATGTTTCGTCCACAATAACTAGTATACGCATGACATTATCTCATTACATCTTTTATAAGCACAACAAATAAATAAAAAAAATACTTACTTATATTAGCATAATAAAATAAGATATTCCTATAGCAAAACTCTCTTTTAAAAATCTCCAAGAAGGACTAATTTCAATAAAAGTATAGAGATTAGTAGGGTTTAATAATTGTATAAAAATAAATAATAATTGCAGGATTAGATTACCTGATGATGCTTGAAAAAAAAGGAATGGGTTTTGTTTTTGGTAGTTCTTAATGAAAGTAAGAATTTTTTTTTTATGACTTTAGATATGTTTAAATATATAGGGTTGGGAGGGTTATTGGCTAAGGTGAAAGGTTATGTCAATTAGATTAATTAGATATCAATTAGTTTTCTAGAAGATTATGAGTGTTATTATGGTGGTTTTTATATTGAAATCCTACTTATGATAAGAATAGATTAGGATCTTTAAATGTAGGTAGATAGAGGATAATTAAATAGTTGATATGATTAAATCTCTAATTCTTATTTAAAAATTAATTATTAATTCCATTCACTAATCAATTTATTTATACTATATAATTCACCTAGACTATTTGAATAGATCATCTAAGTTTAATAATGAATCTAGGTTTTTAATTTAGGTTCAAAATTTCCCACATTTCAATAACTATTTGATACATTAATACTTAACCTAAGCATTCATTAGGGATATTGCATTAATAGTAATAATTTTATTAAAGAATTATTTGTTTAATAAAGTGAACAGACAATTAATATATCTTGCATATACATAGCTATTATTAATTTAATCTTTACTTATTTGTTATTATTTATTAAAAACCTGTTTACTTCACGGAATAAATAAAGCTGTAATAGAATTGCTATTATTGAGTAATAAAATATAACTATAAGCTTGTAATGTAACTTTTATTTAAATGGGCATATTTTTGAAAAAGAAAAAAAGAAAAAACAATTCTAGCATTGAATTACTATTCATAGGTTTGAATAAAAAATAACTATTCAATGTTTTTTATAATAGAGATTCCTTGTAGAATTATTATTACGATCAACTAAATGTTATAATAGGTCTTCATAAATAATAATGGTGTATTGGACTTGAAATTACACTAAAGTGAGGAATTTTAGAAGCCTTTCATGTTGTTATATCCATCTGATAAAAAAAGTAAGGGAAAATTTTGAATTTAGTACTCGAACTTTGGAAAAAAGTTCAATTAGGTACATGATCTTTAAAAAGTTTAATTCAATACTCAATCAAACTTTTGTAGTTACCTTTGCTGCCTCACTTTATAGAGTTAAATTCCATTGTTGATGTGGAAATTTGACCTACTTCTTGAGCGACACATGAATAGATAAAAAAAAATAACGAACATAGAGAGAGAGAGAGAGAGGAAAACAAATGAAACACCGAAAAACATTTACCCAACGACTCTCTCTCCATACTGATATTCTCTCTCCAACCAAATTGGGCAAAGTGATCTCTAACTCAATAAACTCACCATCTTTTAATGTTGCAAATGAGCTAAGTGCCACGCTTTTTATTTAGCCTACTGAGCTTTTATTTTCAAGCTTGAGTTCAACTCATTTTCCGTTTTTTTCAAACCTAAAATATAATAAAGAAATGTTGCTATAAATATATATACATAAATATTGAATAGAAATTAGTTTTTATTATTTTAATTATGTATTACATTTCACATATCATGCATAAAAAATTCATAAATTTGCTAACAAATTTATTACTGAGCCTATTATCAAGTTTGTTTTTTTAGATACGGGGGTTGTTGCTGGTAATGGTCACGCAAGCGTCAGGTACATCTCGCGCCTAGTACATGACTTTGAAATACTACTGAGGAAATGACACTTGATAATGGGATGGCTTGAAGATAATGACAAGAGAGGATAAATAGGTAGTCTCAGTGTCTCAAATGCACAAGTAACAGGTAAGAGAACTTGAGTAGACCTCGTACGTCAACCTTACAAATCTTGAGCAGTTGGAGTAGAAATCACTTGAGTTGCCTTGTTTGATATTTCTGAATAGAACCTCTTTTACAAACTGTTGTTTGTCTTCTCTCTCCAAAAGTTGGAAATCGGAAGGAGTGATTGAGTATTTATAGGCACTTGGCATAGATGACGACTGTCAAATCACCTCAGTGATTGACAGATGAGATGGAGTAAGCTCAATTCATGGTTATCCTGAATAAGCTCCTCATGGGCTAAGGCTAATAGCCATCTCTTGTGTGCATGAGCCTACTTAAGAAAGGTTGGATGCGGCGGACCGGTCCAACGACCCCTGTTTCAAGTTTACCAAACCAAATCTCCCCAAGTCATTCCAATAGTTGAACTAGATTCACTGGGTCCTATCACTCAGTCCATGAGTCAAGCCTAAATAAATATAAATAATCATATTTATTTTAAAGCCCTATTACAGTTTGCAAACCTAAATGAGCTAGCTTGTAAGCTCGAATCAAGCTTGGGTTCGGTTCGTTTTATTAAACAAGCTTCATTTTAGGTTTAAGCTTTGCTTGTTTACTAATTGAGCTCAAGTAACTTGACTCATTTGTAGCCCTATCATCTTCATCCAAAATTGTGTCAACTCGCCATTTCACCAAAAACTTAAAAGCGATACAACTTCTCCAAAATCAAAACATCCTAAGACTTATCTCTTTCTGCAAACTATAAACTCTTGTTGATTTAAACTCGCTAAAATTTTGACTTGAATCTCCATCAACACCAAACAAAAATATTGCGGAAATTGAGTTTTCCCACATGCTACCTAGACTCGCCTTCTTTCTCTATCTTTTTCCTCTCTCTAAAACCTAAATTGTGAAATCCTTGTCTATTAAACCCCACTAACCAAAATTGGTGAACCTATCCATCACATACATCAACTACACCTTTTGTCGAGTATGCTCATATTGTGTCATTCGCAACTGCAAAGCCTTTACTAAAGCAATTACGCATTGCTACGAGAGTCACATAACTTACCCATTGTTGTCTTGCTTTGGGCGTGATGGAGAAGAAGACGTGTCTTGCCTATTGTTTGTAGTCTACTGATGAAGAAGAAGAAGACAAACTTGATCCTTATATAGATTCATGACCCATTAACTATTCGTAAACCTGGTCTAAGACTCGTTAGTATACATTATTGTTGGGAAAAAAAAATCCTAAGTAAAATATATTGAAGAAAATTCAAGAATTAGCTAGTTTGGTTGGGTTTACTATTCTTCTTTTTATTCTTTTTTTTTTCATTTCTTTTGTCTTCGTCTCTCTCTCCCCTTTCACCTTTTCTTTATTGTTTTTTCAAAATACCAGTGACTTATGTCGAACATTTATTGGCTATTACATCCATGTAGGCAAATAGAAATAACGGTAGTGGGATATTGTTGTAAGTACGAAAAGTTTAATTGGGTACGGAATTAAATTTTATGAAGTTTAGATACCTATTTGAACGTGTACCAAATTTGGCGTTTTCACCGATGAAAAAGTGAAAAAAAAAACAAAATATTTATTTAACAACTTTGGAATATTTTAACATATTCTAATATATGATGCAAAAGCTAACCATAAAGAATAAAATATATCGATTTTTTTCTTATCAATTATCATTACAACTTTCAAGCAGAAATCCAATCTAATTCATACGTTTCGGTAATAATTTTATTAGACTATAAGTGACTCACAATTGAAAGCGGAAATGTTAAATTTGATAGTTGAATATTTTGAAAAGTTTAATATAGAATCTAAATTTTGAAATGGTATTAATACTTGATGAAACTTTTTATATTTTTTTATTATTACATTACTTAACCATTTGTTTTTCCTTTGTTCACATGGAAGATGTGACTTTAATACTATCTAATATTAATAGATTGTATTGATTACATTATCAAACAAAATAAATAATGTTAAGCAAAAATAAAAAAAAATTAATTAAATATTAAATTGACTATTTTAAAATTTTTATATCAAATTAGTTTTTTATGCGAAAATCAGTAATAAATTTGATATCTAATCTAATCAAAATGTTAAGAAATAAAAAAAAAAATTTTAGAGTATAGAGACTGGAAGAATATTGGAAAAAATTAGTATAGAAGAGTATGAATTATAAAAGATGCGTTGCATATCGGACGCGAATTTTCCGCGAACCTAAAATATTCCCCGAAAGAAGCAAAAAAAAAAAAAAAAAAAAAAAAAAAAGTAATCGTTACTTAAATCTATTGCTTCTGAAAGACGGACTTAAAAATTGAAACACCAATCACTTTTTCCAATTCAAAGTCCTCAACTTCCAGTCCCGGAAAAATGCTTTAGAACTAAAAAAGAATCATATAAAATCACACTCTTCTTTCTTCTTCTTCTTCTTCTTCTTGTTCTTCTTCTTCGATCTTTTCCCTTTTTCCGATGGAAGAATCCTCTTATACCCTCCCAACCAGTCATTTACTCGGCTCCGTTCCCGTACTCCCTCTCTCTCTCTCTCTCGATTGATCTGTAATTTGCATGCATGCGATTGCTTATGTTGTTCAGTCCTTGAATATTAGGGTTAATCTTAGAATTTCGTATCAATTTTACGGTTAATTCCTGAAGACATTTTGTTGTGTTGACTCTAGCTTAATTATTATTTATTGCTCATTTCATTGTTTCGTGATTTCATGTTAGCTTCATTTTTCTTTTTTCTTTTTTGTGATTTTGAATTTCAGTTCTGCTGTGATTATAGTTGAATTAATGTTGCTTAGTACATAGGATTAATTTTTTGAATTGTGAAGTTAGGTTATGGATGTTGGGACGAGATTTTGTGTATAAATTTGGTGTTTTTGATTGATAGTTAGTATCTTTACACGGATTGCTTCTTTGTGCAATGTGTTATGAGAAATTAAGAATTTACTGAGACTAATTGCCTTCTGTCATGTAGTTCCTGCTTTGTGCTTTCTCAATCCGTCATGGTGGTATGTGATTAGTCGGAATATGGAATGGAACAATGAATGGGGACTGGAAAGTTTTGTCCTTTATTGCAATTATATGTTGAAACTTTGTTCTTTATTATGATATTACTTCTATATTTGTTCATTGGATTGGCTTTTTCATAAGACATGTTTCATTGGATATGAACACTGTAGTTAAAATTTTGTCTCTGTAGTATGTTGAGGTAGAGGAGATTTGGATGCTGATAGACTTGGATAGAGGTTCTGATACAAAGTTTCTTGAATTGTTTGATGATTGCGAAGCATGTTCACTGAGATGAAAAGGAAGTGAAAAAGTATCCTAATTCGAATATTATGGAAGGAAAACCTAGCTTGTTGTACTTCTACTACCCTGACATATTTTAGATTTGGTTTAGACAATAATAATAAATCAGTTTTTGAGCAAAGATGAATTTTTATAATTATTTTTTGAACATACGATAATTGATATGCCCAAAGTGCTAAAAAATGCTGAGTGTAAGTTGCCGTTTAGTGTTTACAATCTCTCCACTGGCAATCAGATATCATAGATCCACTTACAATGTGGAGTGTGCAGATTTCCTTATTAGTTATTTGTAAAGAAAAACAAAGATGGTTTGGCTGATTTTATTAGCTCTATACTTAATGCGAGTATGTTCTTAATTTTTTTCTGTATGGGGAAGAAAAACTAATACTAATGTCTAGATAGGATTCAACAGTTCATTTGATCACCTTGTGCTGTATGCACATGAAATGATGAAAGCATTTTCAATCTGTTTCACATGCAGTCTTTCCCCTTTTTTAATAAAGTGTAGTCAGCTGCAGTCCACATGACTAGTATTATGTTATTGTTGTAGGCGGTTATAAGCGATGAAAAGAATGAGACAAGCTATCAAGGTAAATACTTCTGTCTTGAATCTTTTTTCTTTTTATTCTTTTCTGTATATGTTGATAGGTTTTATGTGATCTCTCTAGCTCCAGAAGCAAATATGCAAACATTCCCTCCAGCAAATGGAGGAGATAGAGGGAGAAATTATCAGACTACTGGAGGTCCAAGTGGTATGACTATGCTCTTTTGCTGTGCTTTTTGAGTATTTGTTACAATTACAAGAGAAGTTTGTTCAAATCGCAAGGTGGGAACAAAATTTTTTACATGGTGAATGATTTGATTGACAACTTTTCTACTTCTAACCTTCATTTTGGCAGTTTTCTTTTGGGCTAAATTAGTGAATTGTTTGTTTTGAAACTTGTCATCTCATAGATTGAGAGCATGACAATTGATGAAAGTATGTAACATGCGTTAGCTATAATGGGAAAGTTTATTGACTGAAACTTCATGAAAATTAATGAAAAAACGTAGCATGTGTTAGCTATAATCAGAAAGTCATGGGAATGTGGCTCATCAGGTGAATGATAAAATGTATCAAAATGTTGTTGGTCAATACAGTGCTGGTTCCTTTACTTTGATGTGATCACCATTGTAGTTAAAATTTTCCATGGATTAATAAGCAATTCTATGTTCCTCCCACCCTCACCCATGGTCACCATCTCCTCGGCAGTGAAGGACTTAGAAAGACAGTAATGAATTGCTAATAGGTTACCTTTTTGGGCATATTGGCATTATTGTATGTACGGCATTTTTTGGAGTCTTTTGACATAGCAACACATCTCATGTTGATATTGTGCTTTGATAGGATATTCCTAGAAAATTTGTATCAGCTGGCTTCTGAACTTTTGTTCTCTGTTTTTGGTCATCTTTCTTCTTTATACCTGCAGAAACATTTGAACAACAGCCTGCCAGCAATTGGAGAGGAGTTTTCAGCATATCATCATACACACAGTATTTCAATGTGGATACCGACATTGTTATAAACAGATTGATGAATTCCTTGTACTTCATGAGGGGGGATTTCTTCAGTAAAATTGATGCCAATCCAGATCTGTGAGATTCCCTCTCTGGTTCTGCATGTCTTTCTCTCATTTGATTTTGATATTAAACATTCCATTATTGTCTAGTGTTGTTTTCGTAATTATTTCTTCATTCTTATAATGAGATAGCTCCTATAAATGGAACATAGATTTGGAAGGTACACTTCAATTAATGCATTCTGGCATCGGGTGGAAATAATCAGACCATCAAAGTAGTTGTGATGGATATTCATGTTTTTTCAAACCTAATTTAGAGATACTTATGGCTTAGTTGCTATTGGATGGAGAAACCTAGATTACTTGGTCAATGCCAATTCTCAACTGTGGCATTCTTTAAGGTTGAGCATAATTTTCTTTGGAATGCCCAAGCATTGAAGGACATTGTGATTGGCAAAATTCACTATTCTTTCCCCCTGTCAACTTTTGGCTGTGTTAGAACTAATATAGCATCATTGGTACTAATGTATTGTTGTTTGTAGCTTGTAATGTGTGTAAAGTGCTTGTTGTATGTCTATGTATGTAAGTCTGCAGAAGTGTGCTAGATACAGGGGGTGATATAGTAATTTAATTGTGGTAGCTTTTTGTGTAGGGGAGTTGTTAAACAGTTAATAGTATGTGTCCAAATAGGAATAAAAATATTGAGCAGTTAGTATAGAAAAGAATTGTCATTATTGTACTATTTATATTTGCAGTGCAATGGAAAGTTAAGCAGAATCTCATTTTTATAAATCTAGAGTTCTAGATTGCTAAAGAGATCTTAGGTTCTTTCTTAATTGAACCTAAACTAGAGATTGTAGGGTTCTCTAGAAAAGGAGCCCTAAACACATCTAAACATAGATTAGGGAAAATAAAAAGCCACTAAAATAAGGAAAGAGGCAGCCAAGATTTCATCTTAGGTCACCCTAAAACTAGATCACAAACGTGATCCTGTAACACTTTGTCAGTGGTCTTTTTGCAGAATAATATGCTTCAGAGAATTAGGAGCAGTTTTGGGAAGACAATCATGCAGGGGAAGTAGTAGATAGGTTGGGGGGGTCCAAATGCAGTACTGGGGATTAAGCAGGTAAGAATTGACAGGGTCTTGAATTGGAATGGCTTAGATGTATGCATATGCCTTGTGAATAGCTAGTCGTAATTGAGACTGGAGGTCGAAAAGCTAAAATTAAGATGAGGTTCTTTTAATTAGAGTGATGTAGGTGAGAGTGCAGGCTTGAAGTATGTGGCATGTGTCAAGTAGCAATGTGCTTTTACAAGCAACAGCTCCTGATTATGCCAATGGACTTTTGCCAATCTCCTAATGGAGGCTTTTAAGATGAATGTTTGCTTTTAAGGCTGGCATGTATAATTGATACCCAATAAACTCATGAGATTAGACTAACTGTGTCTAAGGAGGTATAGAACAGAAAGTCTAAATTATCATTTGGTATTTTCAAAATATTATGTGAGTTTATAAACTGTCTTAGAGAAAGAAAGGAAGAAATATCTGATGTTTGATGATTGGCACATCAATTTTTCCTTTTAGTGAATACTTTTGCATCAGGTAGCTTATGGCATGTTCAAGTAAATCGAAATTCAACATTTGAACGTTGTCCATTGCTTGCCAGTGAAACCTTTTATCCGTTTTCATTTGCTTCTCTGACTATTAGTTTTGTTATATCATAATTACATCTAGACGTCTGATGAGCTTGTTATATATATTCTTGTGTTCTCTTAGGTATGGACTAGTTTGGATTTCCACTACATTGGTGTTTGTACTTGCTTCTCTTGGCAACCTTGCTACATACCTCATGGACAAACGCACAGACAGTAGTACAACTTGGAGCTTTGATGTCAGCTATGTAAATTGGGCAGCATGTATTGTTTATGTTTATGTAATTGTGGTCCCTCTTGGATACTATTTCTTGCTACAGTATCTTGGATCAAATGCCAGCCTCATCCGATTCTGGTGCATGTGGGGCTACTCTCTCTTCATCTTCATCCTTAGTTCAGTAAGTACATCTAAACTTGCTCCGTTTTGTAAAGGCATCATGGTTTTCTTAGCTGTTTTTTGGGGTAATTGTACATGTTTGTGTCATATTTGAAAAATAGTATAACCAAGATTTATTTCATGTTACAAGACTAATAACAGACATTCATCCTGTTCTGGTCTCTAGGCCATTTATTGCTATTGAAAGCATCATAATGTACTAGACATCGGTATATAAAATTCTTACAGAAACTTGCAACATGTGCATCACTGAATCGGCTGTCAAATTTAGCCTGTCTTTTCATCCTATAACGGTGTCTAAAACCATTTGCTAAACTATTTGCACTGGTCTACTGTGATTGACTCATCTTTTATGCAAATCAATCTTTCAGCTGTTCACTGCCATCTGAATTAACTAGGGCATTGATGCCATTTAAAGTTGAACCTAATCCTCAAGGATAGCAGGGCCCCAACACCATTAATTGCTTCTTCCCTAGTTGTTATAAGGCCAGGCATCGGAAGAACAAGTGATAGAAGTCTTCAGTTCTATTCCTATGGACAACTTATTTATGGGTTTAGCAATTAGTGTTATGGAAGAAATACTCAAAAAGTGCATGCTTTAGAATACCCTTATGTCATGTTTGATACATAGAAATCGTAAGCTTGTTAAAAGCACTTGCCTCGTGAGCCTAAATGCTAAGGCGAGGCGAGGCGAGGCGAACCATTGCACCTTGCGGCATCCATAGCAAGGCGACTTCAATATGCGCCTTTCTGGTGCCTTAAATATTCTTGGCATTAAAAAGAATTATCTGGTTTACGGATTAGATATAGAGTTCTAGGCCATCAATTTAAAGTTATGTATGCCAAAAAAAATACTAACCCTAACCATCCTAAGAGGAGAAAGAGAGGAAGGGGGTTGCAGTCATGGTGATTGAGTGTTGGAACTGAGGTTAACTCGGCAGAAACTGAAAGCTGTGTGAGAGAAAGAGTGTGTGTGGTCTGCTATCAACCATAAAGGAAAGGGTCAACGTCGGGAGATTGCCTCAGACAACTTCAATTCTTATTGAAATGAATTTTAATGGTCAAGTTAAAAGAAAATACTAATAAGTTAGTAAAGTAGTAAATATTAAAAAGAATTTCAATCAATTGTATAGGTTATCCTTTTTTTCTTTCAAATGTTTTGTCTAAGAATATTATACGTATAATATACTTTAAATAAAAAAAGTTTCTGCAAAACCAAATTGTGGAAAAAAAATTATATGAATAGTAGGTGTGATACATTTTTTTTTTTTTTTTCTAAATTGTATGTGTATCGTACATCGGATATGAGATACAATCCGGACCTGTATTGCACGTCCAACGAGCAATACATGTAATACAATTTGGACCTATATCGCACCTTCAACAAGCGATGCACATATAATTATATATGTATCGCTCATTGGACGTGCGATACAGCCTCAAACTTGTATCACACAACCAATGTGTAATACAGAGGCTTCTAAAATTTTTTTAGGTCTAGGTCGCTATATCTCCATTCGAAGATGTGATACAACTAGAATATTTGTATTCTCATTCCAAGATGCGATATAGCAACACTGATTTGTTTTTTTTTTTTTGTATAATTTGTATTTGTGTATTTTTTTTAAAACAACCGTAGACATGTGTTCCACCTATTTTTCTCTATTTTATTAATTTTTTTACTAATGGTAAAACAAAAACAGTAAAAATTAAAAAAAAAATTGAGTAATGATTAATTATTAGCCTTATATGTTATGCTTTTTTTTTTTCATTTTAATATTTTTTCACCTGACTTTTTTAATTTCTTCTTTTAACAGTAAAATAAAATACTTAAAGAAAGACTTATTGAATGACCAGTAAAGAAAGACTTGATTTGTCTTATTCAAATAGTATTTGTTAGTTTAATGGGAACATGATAATTTAATATTAATATTTTTGTGCATCATAATATATTTAAAGAAATGATTATTATTTGCGCTTCATTTCAATTAGGCGTGTGCCTATTTTGCACATCTCGCCTTATGCGATTTTAGGCCATTGCGCCTTAGTGTGCTTTTTGCCTGTGACTACATTGAGGAATTGTTCGGAATTGATTGAAATGGAAGGAATGGAATGATAAATCAATTTTTATGTTGGCACACATACAAATGGAATGGAATGGACAAGAGGATAGAAGATGTAATTGTAGTATGGATTATAAATGAGGGTGGATTCTGCCTTTTCAAAGGTGGAATCAAGGAATCATGATTATGGTTTTTAAGAGTGTATTCAAACATGAGAATATGATTCGAGTTTTATTCCCGAATACCAAACGTGACATTAGAGAATTGTACCCCCCTTTTGCATGTTTTTAGGTTGGTGTTCTCGAAGGCTTTTCCAGGCCAAAGATGTTGTGCAAGTGTCAATTGCTTAGGTTCCACTCCATCACATCTCTCATCTATCCATCAGGATGCTAGTTGGCTGGAATCAAGCTGTGAATGTGGTTATCCGAGTCACTGGGGAAAATCCCAAATTTTTTTTGCCTTTTTTTGGCCAAACCAATTTGTTTCCTCCTCGTTTGAACACAAAGGAGCTTTTGTAGGTATACAAGACCTGTAGAAATCACCGATCCCAATTAAATCTGCCTGCTACCTATTCATCAGCCATTTAGGATCAGTTTAGATTATCTGATTTTTATTTGTATCTGTGTTTTATCTATATCTAGTCTATTTGATTTGTTCATGAGTAAAAATGTTGATATTTCATTTGTATCTGTTTTTTATAAACAGTCTGTTTGAAAATGACAAAAATAAGATGCCAAAACGACCTAAAAATGACGAACCAAATAGATCCTAGTGCTATGATAATTCCATTGCCTATACACCATTTGAAAAAAATGTTTACACCATGGGCCTGTGTAGTTCCATTTTGCACCAACTCCAGGAGCATACTGCTAAAACATTCCATATCCACTGCTCCCCGTACAAATATAGTCTGACCCACTGTGGCCATAAGCTTTCTTCTCCATCACAATTGGATATTCCATAAATGCTTCATTTCAGTGGCTTTATTCCATGCACTTAGTGGATACCTTGGTTCCCTTCATCCTTCAGAAGGCAAATTTGGTGTCACTCTTCACCCTTTCTTGTTAGGAAATAAGATAAGGGACTTTGTATTTTACATGTGCATCCATCCATAGTGCCTGTTTTCAATGTGGGCCCTTTAATGTTATAGGTTATTCAGTTTGTGTTATTCAGGGATGAGGATGCTAGACAGGACTCATAGAGGGCCAGATGCTTTTCTAAATTGTTGAGATTTTACTGGGATTATTGAAGTATTCATATGCTTATTAGTTATTAATAACCCATGTTTTCCTGGTACTTAAGTTCTTTTCTTTGTTTTCCTTCAGTTCCTGTTGGTAATTCCACTAGAGTTTCTTCGCTGGATGATCATTGTCTTCACTGGTGCTGCCTCAGGTTACTTTGTTGCCTCAAATCTTAGATCTTATGCGGAAGGAAATGATCTCGTGATAACAGTTGTTGCTGCATTCTTATTACAAATAGCCCTGGCAGTATTCATCAAAGTATGTTTTTTCCCTTGAGCTGCTGCAAATTTGGCGCTAGACTACTGACTGCTTACCTGCCTTCCACTTCCTATTTATGGGTATTTCTTTGGTTTTCATTTATGGCATCCTGAGGAGATATCTGAGAGATGTTGTAGGTTACAATGTTGTTGCGCTGGAAAGATTGAAAGTACCAAATTATATTAACAAGTCATATGATTTTGCTTTTTGTGCTGGTGGACTTCAGCTCTTTTTGGTAGTTGAGGCGAGGAAGTGTGTTGAACTGGGGTTTTTTGGTGCGCTCTACTTTGTAATGTAAATACAAATTAGTTTTTATAAATGATCAAGTACCTTAATTGATCCTATCTGATTGTTACTTCCCCCTGTATCTACGTTTGAATGAGCCTTTTAATTTGAATTCCAAACTTCAAATTTTGCTGAAACGTAAGTGAGATCTTATTTACCGTGATCATCATATCATAATGGTCCCAAATATAAGCGAAAAATTGTGAATACTAAGATATATGTTAGCATAAATGTTTTTGACTGTTGTAGAGATACAAGAAATAGTTGAGAATTGTGATAGCTCAGGGGAAAAAATATTGCCTAGGACGGTTAGTGCATTTCTTTGAGAGATTAATTAATAGGATGACTACAACATCCATTCAATTGGTATATCAAAGTGAAAAGAAGCTAACTTTCGGGGTGAAAAAAAAAAAAAAAAAACTGTTTCATCCATGAATACCACCAAGAATGGACCAAGCAGGAACAAACTGGAAGCCACCCATTGCAGGACTTTGCAAGCTAAATGTCAAGTAGTCCTTTGATCCAATTTCTACAGATGCATACTACAATCCCTGTTGTTTCAGGAGACAATATGGGTTATGAGGAGTTATGCGACGTCGTCAAGGACTCAAGATCAAGGCGCTGAATGCAGCTAGTTTCAAGTTGGTTGACCGTTCCACGGAGGTTGTTGAGTTAAGCAGACGAGTGATATGGTCGGAATGGGAATGAAACTGGATTTGGTGATATAAATATTTTTCAGATTGGGTATTACCAGCCTGTTAAGGAAAATGGTACAGAGAATTGTTAATTTGCATTGCCTCCAATCACATATTTAACATATAAGAGCAAAAGAGGGTAAAGATAATATCCAAAATCATGCATTATTTTGTACATGGCTGGATTTGGGATATGGAGGGGAATACTACTTTTAAGACACAAAAATATGTTCCCCAGGCTCCAGCATATATTTACACTGACAAAATCATACCTGCTAGCTTTGAAAAAGCCAACCAAAACAGAAAAGAGGGAAAAGAAAGGGTTAAGGGGGAAAAGGAAAAAAGTTAAAAAGGACACACACCACGTTTTATCATCATCACCATTCTATCCCAGCATCAATTTTTCACATGACTATCTCTGGCTTTAAGATGCTAGACTTAATCTCTTTGTGAGGCAAAATTACACCTCCATTTGTGTAAACTTCATCTGCTATATGGACGTCTTCACCAAGAATTGTCATGTTTTTGATACGGGCCCATTGTCCAACAGTCGAATGCCATCCGATTATGCTACTAGTAACACAGGCATGCTTCTTGATACGGGCTCCACGCATTACAGTGCATCGAGATAGCCTTACTCCTGATTCAACAATGCAGCTAGGACCAATCGCAACATCAGGACCAATTAGACAACCATCGCCAATTTTAGCACTCTCATGCACCAAAACATTTCCAACGATGTTGAATCCTGTGGCTAATTTTATCAAGGAATTCTTCCTTATGGAGTCGAGATAGAGTCTCAAGCCAGTTATGTAGTCTCGAGGTTGTCCAATATCCATCCAGAACCCAGGTAACACCATTGCATAGAGCTTTTGCTCTGCAGCAATCTTTGGGAAAACTTCTTTCTCTATCGAAGTTGGTCTCAACTCGATATGGTCTAGGACTGATGGGTTCAATAAGTATATTCCAGCATTAATTTTATTACCAACAAATAGTCTTGGCTTCTCCACAAATTTCTCTACTCTCCCCGTTGACTCTTCCATGACCACCACACCATACTTGGATGGCTCATCTACCTGTAAAATACGACAATCAAGAATTCGTTTCAATTTTGAGTCAATTTTTCATATCATGCCTCTGAAAGATGGAAATAACATCAATGAAACAAAATGGTAAAATCACAGATTGATGATTCACCTTTGTTACCATAATGGAGGCCTCTCCTCCATGGGCCTTATGGAATTCAATCATTTCTTTCAGCGGATACCCACTAATGACATCACTGTTAAGAACAAAAAATGGTTTGCCAGAACCATCAGCCAATATCTCCCTAGCCAGTGCAAGCGGACCAGCAGTACCAAGGGGTTCTGTTTCCCGAGAGCATGTGATCTTGATCTCAAGCTTGGTCTCATATTCTTTTAGAAAGTTTAGCATAATCTAAAACATTGAAATATGTCAGATATGTGATCCATCCTTGATCCCGTAGCCCTACTCAAACCAATGTAAATCAGTATCAAAAGGAAGAGTTTGATAGATTTACCTCTGGTTGGTAATTTATAGCCAGTATTACTTCAGTGACTCCAATAGCCTTCAGAGCCTCTATCTGCACATTTAGTGTTTTAGAAGACATCATCACATGGATATTACCAATATTACCAAGCAAATATTCATAATATATCCAAATTATTCAGAAAACGCGTCTTGTTGATTGCTAAATCCCATATACAATTGAGATTTAAAAACTTGGAACAATCTTACTTTCTCCAAACACTCATTGAAAACAGAAACTATATCACTAAGATAAATATGTTAAGACAGAACGGATGCAGCATATACCTGGTGCACTATCATGGGCTTGTTAGCAAAATCGACAAGTGGCTTAGGAACACTCAATGTCAATGGTCTCAACCGTGTTCCAAATCCACCAACAAGAATAAGAGCCTTCATTGTCACTGTTCTTCAATACTTGTTCCCGTAAGTTGTTTACAAAAACCTTATTATCTGAAGTCATAACATGAAACATATGTTACATGCCAGTGCACTTGAAACATTATGCCACTATCACCATAACAGAAGTGATAAAACGTGCTTGCTAGTCCTAGGATTGATTTAGACCATTTGTTGGGAGGTGTGCTTTCAGAAGATAGGGGAATGGGGCAGATAGAGAAAGGAATCTAAAGAGCCTAAAATGCATATTTTGAAATAGACCATATTGCTGCACTACAAGTACGATCCTACAAAATCAATAGGCTTAGAACTTTCTGGCTTTCTTCTCTCATCAGTTTCTCTATTAGAGACATAAAATGTGGAAGTCCATGTAGCTAAAGTAAATATTTACCCTGGCTTCAATCCCTAAATGATTGGAGGAATGCAGAGCCACATTAACCACCTTGAAGGTGAGTATAGAAGTTTGGCCTAAAAAACAAAGGGCGAATATAGAAGAATTGCACGAATGCTTTTGGCACACCTTTGCCAACTGAATTCAATTAGAAATAGATCCAGATTGCATTTGATTGCAGGAATTGGATAGCACAGTACAAGAAGTGTTGAATAGTACAATTATCTTGTACCATATTTGGTATGCACGGTATTGGACAACATTTAGTTTTACATAATTCTAATATTTTTTTCCATGAAATACAAGAAACAAAAATTTTAAATTTTATTGAATACCAAAAAAGAGGTTTTGTCCGGTCCCAATTACATTTTATAAACCAAATGTGATTCAATATCTAGTCCGGAACCATAGGAAAAAGCTACCCTAGTCTTATTATCATTTTTAATATACCATATTGCAGCCACATCATGAAGATAAATGAACTCAAAAGCATACTTCAAGAACATCTACTATCACTATCCACCAGTATCAATTCTTATAACAAGCAAACACAACGAATGAGGCTATTTTATTAACTTTTAAGTCTTCTAAATGTTCCAGCACTTCTATTTACAAAACAGATGTTCATTGACCTCACTTGTATTTGGTAACAAAACCGCAGATACATAGGTGAACTTGAAAATTAAGACTTCAATAACGCCTGAATGGTAGAAGCAAAAGTTTAAAACCAACACAAAGGAAAAAAGGGCAAAAAAAAAAAAAAAAAAAAACACCAATTTTGATAGCAATCTTGAGACGGTTGTTAATGGCAATGAATGATAGTTTTCACCTTTCCATATATTTTTCCCTCAAGTTTCAAATTTTGTCCCTGGCAATTCAATAAAAGCTTAAATGTTCAGTCTTAACACCGAGAAAATTCCTCAAAAATCACAAAACATCAATTCCATAGAATGAAGATTGAAAAAAAAAGAACAAATAAAATTTATCTTATTTTTAATGATTATTGGCTAAAAAACACAAAAAAGCAACCCCATTAAAATCACGAGTGAAATAGCAGGGAAAAATAAAGGTTAATCAACAAGAGTACCTTGAAAATACACCGGTTTTGAATGCTGAATATTGGGCTATGGACAATGAAGCATGAGACAGTGAGTTAAGGTTTAAGGATCGTTTATTCTTTAAGGATGTCCGAGCCAGAGAATCTTGAAAGGCATCAACTCCAGAGAAGATCATTTTCGGATTTTTTTTTTCTCCCTTTTGTTGGGAGTACCTATAATGAACTATTCATGTGATGTGGCCTAACACAACACTGCCATTCGTAATTTATGCAGATTCCCTTTTTCTTTTTTAGACGATTGCTTCTTTATCAATAACGATATTATTAAAGTTAATGCATCTGTATTTTAGATTTTTAATTTTTTTATTATCTATATATAATTTAATTATCATGATTTTACAAATTTTTTTTAATTTTGTAACTTTTTTTTTCAAAATATAAACTACTCCCTCCTAATTATTTTTTAAACCATAAATACTTTTCTTGTCTTTGGCTTTTAAAAATGTACATTTTATTGTGAAATAAGAAAATTAATAACATTAAACTTAAAATATAAAAAAAATTTACAGTTAAAAATTAATATTTTACAATAAATTTTTTAAAGAATTTTCATATATTAATAATTTTTCACATATAACGTGGGTGCAGTATTCGTTAGTTTATTTATTTATTTATTTCCTGAGCTATTCCCATTTTAACTTCTAGACATGGACATAGAATTTTCCCATAGATGATATGGGATGAGGAGAGGTTTTAAATATTTCGAGCTCGTCTATGGATAATTAAAGTCCTTAAATACTATTGAGGACATCTTATGTTAAGCTTGGTAGATAGAAAGATTCCAATGGAATAGATCGGAATAAAATCGGTTTTAGAGTGACACATGCATTTTTACTTTTGGAAGTGTATATGCAATTAAATGGCTATAAATTTTACCTGTTATAAATGTTTCCAATAATAAACATAAATTATGAATATATGATAAAATAAAAAGAATAATTAAACTGCATGTAATTAATAAAGCTGGAATGAAATTGCAATTTCACGAGAAAGGAAATCAAAATCCTTTTCAAAGATGGAATTAATGATTCTTTACTTCTAAAATATATTCAGACATGAAAAATGAAGTAAAATTTGAAATTACGACTCCATTCATTCCATATCAATTCCTGCCTAGATGTGAATGGTTTTGAAAAGACAGACGTTGCTTTGATTCTTGCTGAAAGAAAACCTGTTTGATTTAACTCCACTACCATCTTTTTATATTTTACAAGATTAGTCTGTTGATTATTATTATAAATTATATGCACAAACATTTAAAGTATATATTTATTAATACTATTCATTTATTTGTTTATTTCAAATTACATCCCTCATAAGGTATATATATATATATACGTGTGTGTGTAATATGTATTCTATTTAATTATGCTTCTATCAGTGTCATGCTCAAATTCATATTAAGTGGTAATGTTAGAAATTGAGAGCTCTAAGGTTAATGAGACTAATTTCTTTTCTAGAGAAAAGTATTCAAGGATACTGATATAGCCATTAATTGAAAAAATTAAAAAAAATTTATTTGTCTTAATTTTTATCAAGAGAGATTTGGTCTTGTAAGACCTTTAAAAGATGATTTTGGGCATGTAAGAAAAAAAAAATCATCAGCAAAACAATTAAATGAAAGTTATTCCAAATGTCACTCCTAAATTAGGGATGAGAACAAGTTAAATGGATTAATAGCAAGTATATCATGAATTTAGATGCTTCACAAGAGAGTTGTGGATCTATTTATAAGAGATAGGTTATAATATATTAAGCGATTTAAAGTGTATTTTAATATATTAAAAAATTACATCATAATATTAAGAAAAATATATCTTCTCATGGATGGGCGCAAGGTCGACTAACAGGCTGGAGCTCTTTAAAAGCGTCTTAAGGTATATGGTCAGGACGGGGTAATAATTGACAAAATTAATATTAACTGGGACAAGTCTATCTAATTTTGCATGGTCGACTAAGGTCTAGAAAAATCCCATCTTTATCCCATGAAAGGCTTTTGAGTTATGGAAAGCGATAAATAGAATGTAGTTAATGCAAATTTTCATTATAATCCAATAAAATCTATGCCCATGGACAACTCAAATGGTGGTGGTGGTAGTAGTATTGAGCAACAGTATGCAATGAGCAATAAAAATCGTTCATATCCCTCCATCATCATTAAGAGCAATGGAAGCTCTTTAATGTAGTATCCCCAAGAAGAAGTGGAAAGGCATAGGTAAATGAGAAGATAAGTCTAAGAAATATCCTTGACAAACAAATGGATGTATACTAGGAAATTCAAGCTTGAAAATGGCTCGATGAAGCCGAAGAGCACTGAACATACCCAAACGAAGGAGAAAGTTCAAGTTTGGGCACAAACAGGTTCAGCAGGACTCCACTTTGAGTACATAAATGGATTGAATTGCCACCTATGCTGCTCCACCTACTGGTAACTATGATGCTCCTTCTACTGGTAGTCTTTCTTTAGATTGCATTCGCAAGATTGAAGAATTTTTCTATGATTTGATGGTGTAATTAGATCAAATGTGCTACATTACGACTTTGTCACAAGTGTAGGAAAAATATGAGTTACCTCTCAAGCTATAGCTGGATAGAGGTAAGGAAAAGAAGTAGAGTTCTCATTCCCATTGACAAGCTAGCATTGGTCATCTTCCGATTAAGAACAGGCTTCACCCTCCTTAATACTTAATGCCGATTTTGAATGTTATTTTTCTTGGTACAAGTACATCACCGAATTGGAAGTGATAAAGAAAGGTGACTAAACATTAATACAATCAATTTGTCACAACTAATACTGAATTAAAAAAAAAAATTGATAGAAATAAATGGTACAATTTTATTGTTGATATTATTTTATACAATTTTTATAAGGTGGCTATAAGGTATCATGGAACGTATATCCTATATATAGTAGAATATAGACTCTATGGTAGGTATAGGTATGGGGATCTCATACCCATACCCTATGGGAATATGTTCCGAAAATTCTGACCTTACTTGTGACACTCCTCAAATATAGGTTGTGGAACTCTAATAATAGAGGCACCTTTTCGGTGTAATAGTTTGGAGTTTGTCAAAACTCTAAAGTTAAGCGTGCTCTAAGGAGAGCAATCCCATGATGGGTGATCCTTTGAGAAGCGCTGTCACTAAAAGGATAAAATCGTGCGGCATGAGCCAAAGCAGACAATATTTCGATGGGTAGAATTCCGAGTTGTTATATTGTGCTTTTGGTGTCCTGGTTGTGCCTAAGGATGCGCTGGGAGGGCCAGTGTACCTGGTATCAGGATCCCTACCTAGGGTGGCTTGAGGGCCTAGAGGCGCCCCTTTCGCGGTGGAGCCTAGGGTAACGGGTCGTGACAAATGATATCAAAGCAGTGGTTTTAGATCTGTGCAACAAAACTGATGGGAACATCAATTCTATAAGCGGGGAGAGTATGTGATACCCCTCAAATATAGGTTGTAGAACTCTAATCACAGAGGCATTTTTTCGATGTAATGGCTTGAACTTTGTTAGAACTCTAAAGTTAAGTGTGCTCTGAGTAGAGCAATCCCAAGATGGGTGGCCCTTTGGGAAGTTCTGACACCAAAAGGACAAAACCATGCGATGAGTGGCTAAAGCGAACAATATCTCGATTGGTAGAATTCCGAGTTGTTAAACAATGCCTCTGGTGTCCTAGTTATGCTTGAGGGTGCATTGAGAGGGCCAGTGTACCTGGCATCACGATTCCTATCCAGGGTGGCCTGAAGGCCTAGAGGTGCCCCCTCTGTTGACATTACCTTTGACTTTTAATATCCACTTGGAACCTATCTAGTCAAGTAAGGTTCAAATAAGGTAATCCGCCCACCCCTAATGTATACCAATTTTTTCTTTTTCTATTATGATTGCATTAAATCTATCATAGTTACATATTCTATTTGTACATGTAAGCAAATACATAAATTTATATGCAATATTTATTTGCAACTTGCCCTCAGTTTAGATGACTTAAAACATATATCCTTGTTTGAATATGTATATTTAGATGAAAAACTCTTCAAGTCTCACTTAATCTACTTAAGGCATGAGCCAGCCCCTTAACTTGTCGCTGATTCCCTCAAGCATGCTCGGCTTTCCCTAACTCTTTCAGTTGAATTTTCCATAGTTGATTAGAAGAATAAAAATTTGTTTGGACTTTGTCACTTGATCTAAAGCTCACTATTGTGCTACGACACCTTACTTTCCCATCTTCTTAGGAGAAGGCTTAGTAGTTACATAACCTCTTATTATTTGGTTTCCACGATCTCTACCAACTCTATATTTAAGGTAATTGCGTCCTAGACAATCTAGAAAAACCCATTGAAACCCTTTTAATGACAACTTTGGTAATCTCTGATTATTACTCTGCTACTTTTGTTTATTTATTCGAATAGTTAGCTAATTTAATTGTCATATTAGTTGCATCAAACAAACCCTTGTGCTCATTGAACCTTTGTTATTTTGCAAGCACACTAATTCATAGATCCATATCCAACATTCCTTGTAAGCCCACTAATTCAGAGATCTAAATCCAAGATTCTCTTGCAAACCCACTAATTCAAAGGTGTAGATCCAACATTCTTTGCTAGAGGCATCCATAGTAGTTAAATGCAAGCATGTGCCATTTTCACCTAAATAGTCCTTCTTACTTAAAGCACTATAATTATTTGTATTCACAGCTACATTCATCTAGAAACTAATAAAATTGATATTTATTATTTCAATATATAAGGTTTAAGTTTAATACATTGTTCAACTCTTTTTCTCTTAGAAAAGTATCATGTTATAATCCTATATGGGGCTACTCACATAAATTCATCAAACCATTTGTGAGTTACTTGAATTTGACTTAATATTTAATCTATTTAAGAGTACTTTGATTGAACTTAAGCTTGAATTACTCAAATTTAATAAAATCTAATTTAAACTTCATAATGTTTACTTCACTCTAATCAAGTTAAAATGTTAATTAAGTTTAGATGTAAGGTTGTTGTCTGATGGCAATCTTTAACTTTAAGAAAGTGGTTTAGGTAGCCATAACTAGTTAAAACAAAGGATAAAGTTCCATATGTTAGTGGCTCGTATCCACTTCTACGTAGGCAAAGGGTGTATTAATATTATTAACAATAGAAGAAAAATAGTTTCGTTTGATTTTTCAAGTATAAGTAAACTTACTTGAATAAAGCCTAACCTTAAGGTACTATATTTTCTTAATCTCAAGTTTCAAAATTTCAAATAAAGCTCTGATTAAACTCGACATCATATCATTACAACTCAACTTACTTTACTTACCTACCTAAATTCAATGAGTTCTCAAGGTACAGACCGTAGTAAGGTAGGGAAGTCCTTAAGGTTGATCTAATGCTTTTCTAGTTGGTAATTTGATTCTTTATCATTAAGTAAAAATTCACAATCGATCCAGTTAAACCAAGATTTTGATTCCCATATTTATTTTGTATATTTTAGTTTTAGTTTGCTAGATATTGTCTGTGACAACTATATTATTATTAAGCAAATCCTAAATTATAATGGTGTCAAAAAATATTTATTTTATTTTATTTTTTATTCTAAAGTGGTTACAAGTGACGGTTACTGCTCCTTTCTCCCCATCCTTTCTCTCTCTCTCTATAGATTAAAAACCACCTTTTCAACAATTATTTACTCTTTTTTTTTCATTTTCTCTATTTTTTTTTCTATTTTTAACACACACAACGCGGATACATCATATACTAATATAGTGAGAAATCGAAAATGAAAAACTTGACCCGTTAAGATTGCTCATGGTCAAATATTTGATCAGCACCTCCAAAGTTGCATATTTCTTGATTAAACACACTTAACTAGTCCAACTAGTCCCATTAAGAAAGTGAATGCTAATTAAGTTCACTCTTAAGGGTATGTTAAATGGCCTGTTCTCATCTGTATTTATATCTGTATCAAAACAATATATGTAAATATATTTAATTTGTATTTATATTTTATTTATATTTGCCCTATTTGATTTTTTTCTAAGAATTGTTAATTTTTTTTTATCTGTATCTATTTTTTGATAAATAATTTATTAAAAAAATTAAAAAAATACCTATACCTATCTAAAAAGGCTAGCCAAACAAACATCATCTAACTATAAAAACCAATACATACAAATTTATTTGCGCGTGCTATAAACCAAGTATTTGAAACGCTACCCTAAGCGGGTTTGCGACATTGCAGGGCGGTTAAAAAGATCCCCAGAAGCTTCATACAAAGAGAAGATAGAATGCAAAATTCTTTCCTGAGAAGATATGTACTCACGATGGTAAGTAATGTAATATGGCCAATCAGATTATCAACACTTCAATAATCTAATACATCCGAGTCCTCTGGGATATAAATTGTGAGGAAACCATTGTCCTAAACTAGTAGGATGAGTTCAATTAGATCACAAGCCAAGAAAGGCCACTCGAAAGATCCATAAACCGATTTACTTCTCAATCATAAACTCAAAAGACAAATTCAATAGATTCACTATACCTCAGCCTAAATGATAAGATTGTCCCTTATTTGGAACACTAGACCTCACAAGAATACTAAAATCAGTAGTTCACGAATGAGCTTGACTCGCTTATAACCCTACTCCTCGTTATCTAGCACCATCCCCAGCAAGACCACCGGTCTAACACACTTTTCTTGCTGCCTCTCTGCCAAGCTCTTATCCATGTTTAGTGGCATTTTTGCACCGTCCCACGTCCGGATAAATTCAATCCCCCTTTTTTCCTGCACGAACACGTGCTAAACTATATACCTCAAGTATACAGGCTCTGCTACTGCTTGTATCATAAGTGTACACCAGCAGTTGACCCTCTCGGCATGATCTGCTCCTAAGAATCTACCATCCCATGTATTACCTAGTTGGTCTGACCGTCATAGTACAATGAATTTGTTGTCCTGTCCTGTAAGGGCCAAAAGTTGACTGTGAATGCCATCCAAATGTATTCTTAGCACAATTTCTTGGAGGCAGCAGACGTTCTTAGCCAACATTAAGACAAATCCAGAAGTATTTACCAAAGTTGAGATTAATCTAAATCTAAAAATTCGTCTTACTTCTACATCAAATGGCAGTTGCATCCCTATATCCATTTCAAGTTTTTCAATGAATCACAAGCCTTCAATTAGCAAAATTTGAAAAAAAAAAAAAAAAATCAAGTTCAAACAAATCCAACATCTACATTCCATTAGTGCCAAACAGCAAGTACAATGAGTGCCCATACAGGTGCAAAATCCAAAGAAAACGCATAAAATTACCTTAACAAGTGCCATATCCACAAACAACTTATGGGAGAAATACGACGGGATAGCTATTTCCTACCTAATGAGAAATATACAATCAACTGGAGCCTCCTTCAACAACTGGAGGACATGTAGTTGCTTGCCGATGTGTCAAAGCTAACAATGCTAAATTGGCTTCTACCTATTAAAGAATTGCACCATACGTTTGTGTTAAAGCAATCCTATGTATTTACATATACATAAAATGGATAGATTAAACAATCGAAACAACTGTTAACCTAACAAAACTGTGCCGTGGCTTCCAAAGTCTAGAAAGTCAGGTAGGAGACTCCGATAAAAGCAACGTGTGCCACCACCCGCATGCCACCTTCCTCGGGACACAACCTTCGATATTAACTAAGGAAGGGATATTCCGATCAATTACATCACCCAAGCCAAGCTGCCAAAGGACCAGAGAAATTATGATGGTTTGATGATCAGAATGTGGAGCCGAAAATTAGTTGATGTCTGGATGGTTCACACTATGCAAACAGTGAAAGACATGCTAAAGATGCCACAAAAATGGCAGTACCTGGCCATACTTGTTCCAGCCCCAGCAGAACACTTTAGCATCATCTTCAAAGAAAACAAACAAAAAAGATCAGCATGCATCAAATCCACATTCTATTTACTTCAGGTTCAAACTCACCCCACTCCTAAAAAAAATACCATTTCATAATTTTTCACCTAGGATAATACGGATATGGTTTCACTGGAAGTGAGCTAGAGATGGGACTCTACCTGTAGTAACTGCACTATGGCGAGCTCCACAGGAGACGGATTTCACATGCACATTTTCCAGACTTGGAGCATCCAATACTCTGGGGAGAGTCTGGTTTGGAGATACAAAATATTGTAAAGTTAATGGCCTTCCATACTATAAGACTCCAGAGAATATGAAAGCGGAAAACTGATCACTTTTTATCAAACATGACTAAGGAACGAGATCTACATAGCAAAACGACTGCATACACCTATATTTCATGACTATCACACGGATCAACAGAGAGTCAACGATTGCATTATATATTCTACCTCAGCCTGCTCTGCACCAGTCCCCAACTGTCCAAACTGATTCCCACCAAATGCATACACATCACCATCAGCAGAAACGCACACCGTATGCCATAACCCAGCAGCAACTGCTTCTATTCTGACACCCAATAGAGAAGAGACACATGTTGGGCTCAGCTCATCATCAGTGCACCCTTGTCCACACTGAAATCAATGAAGAGAGAAACATCAACACCCTAAAATGGGCAAAAATTTAAGGTTACCTACACTGTAAAATGAGAGTTGTGGAAAGGAATAGAATAGAAAGCCCCTCTCATAGTGATCTTCTTCTTGAACATCTACAGAGCTTTTTTCTTCACCATTTCTACTTTACCTACATATCCCGAAGAATGGTTAAAATAATTCAAGAGAACTCTATGAACTTGCATAGATGAGTAATATGATTAACTATCTTGATCAAGAAATGACCCCATGGTAGCTAGACACCATCCCAGTTAATAACATTATCTGGGCCATACTAAATCAATTAGAAATGAATCAAATCATCAAGTCTGTATGACCATAAGGAACAAAATTCCAAGAGTACAACCCAGGTACTGGACTACAGGCAATTTTTTATGGATAAGTGTACCCATCAGGGGAATTCACATTTTCAAGAGAAATTGCGAGATCCATCAAAACTACACAAGCAACAGCAGTAGACATGAAGGAAGACATACTACCATGAAAGACAGAATTAGGCTAATGATTTAAGGTAGGCACTTTTTGATAGTAGCGATAAAAGTTAAGGTCAAATTTCAGCCCATTAGTTTAAAGCCAGTAAACAGAAAGGATAATCCCAACCATGTCATTTTCAAGGAAACCCAATTCCATCAGTAGTTTGGAGTTCCAGTGCATGAAGATGAGAGTTCCAAAGTTGAGGCCTGGCTTATGACTTATGTCATTATGGGATTTGTTTTCCTTTCATTCATCAATTAGTGCATATAGGATCTTTTGTTTAAGCACATCTATAAAGCATAATATCTGTGGAGTCTACTGATCCTCCCCTGACATGCAGGTCCGTTTTTGCTTTAGCTCGATGAACCCTCAAACTATCATAAAAGTCCTTCATATCTGACATTAAGAACATAAAATGGTGCTCTTAAATAGATCACCTGTCCATAGAGTCCCCAGCCAAATGTTAGCAAAGCACCGGCATCTGATAAAACAAAAAATAGTATATATTAGTATTGCAAGTAACAAATAACAGTGGTGAAGAATGCATCTGCAACACCTTCTATTAAAATGAAGCTGTAGATCCTTTCTATTCTTTTTCCTCTTCTTACTTCATTGAAGATATAGGAGTATACAAGACACAGATCTGCGTGGTTATTATCACCCGATTCCTTAATCCTTATGCAACATCATAGATACCCATTAAACAAGTGAAGAGGCACAAGCCCCAAAGATGGGTGTCTTGACTGACTCTTTTGATTGATAAGTTAGTGAATATGATCTTGGTAAATTATGAAGCATATACCTGTAATAACTGCACTATGCCTTCCACCACAAGCAATCTGCCTCACATAAGTACCAGGGACCCTATAAACCTGTCCCTCTGCATTCATGCTTTCTCGAGAGAGGGATAGAGATCCACCCTTTCCATAAGACGATGTGTCTACACATGGTATAGGATGTGGAGAGGAGACCATTCTTATGCGGGAGCCAAGACCAAGTTGGCCTTCACCTCCATAGCCCCAACCCCAGACCTGTCCCATATCTGAAACCTCCGTAAATTAAGATTAAATCAACCATCATGGCTCACCAAGAAAATAAGCATAACAATTTGTAGAATTACCCGACAATGCAAGAGTATGTCGGCCTCCTGCTGCAACTGAAATAATCCTCACCCCTGGGTTCAATGCAACTAAACATGGCAATGCTGACAAAGATTCATCAGCAGAAGATGAGCTTTCAGCTGCTTGTTTTGCAGTTGCTACTCTTCTTCTCTTGGTGGTTTCCTCTCCACTACTTTTACTGTCAGCACCTGAGGAAGTTCCACTGCTAGCTTTAGAACCTTGAGACCTAGGGCTCACTTGAGAAACACGATTTTTATCATCAAATTAGCTTGATGCAACTGAAGGAATGCTCAACAAGAATAATTTGAAACTAAAATTACCTTGCTCATTCAAAAAAGAGTTCTGCCTCCCAAATGCATCTTTGTCCATAGGTGAATCGCCAAACAATTTCCCAGAAGGAACACATTCTTTCCATCCCCATGTGTAAACCTCACCTTTGTCTAAACATTCAATAGTAAATACCGCAACTTAGCATGGTTTGATAGAACTGGCCAACCCAATATTTGTTTGTTTTCCCAAATGCAAAAATCACCCAACAAAAAGAGGATGCTCACCTGTTACTGCAACACAATGGGCCCAACCTGCTGCGGCATTTACAATAGAAGCATCGGTGGGAAGGGGGAACGGTTCCGGCGTTTCCTTGTTGAAAACAATAGCATAATGCAGCCTTTAGATAACAATGAAAATCAAACAAGAACTCGACTAGTATAGCATCATAAATTTCTGTAGTACCCCATGTTTCCCTGAAGTGACATAACTTTGTCCAAGATCATCTGTTGAGCCCCACGTTATCAGCTTCCCAGAATCTGCCCAACAATAGACATGGCATGACCAACAAGAAAAAGTATCCTATGAGCACAACTCGTAAGCATGAAACAATGAGCAAAATCACATAAAACTAGAACTAACTCTGTAATTAACAGCACAAATCCTGCTTCCATAATCCAAAGCAGTCCAATACATGGAATAACTAAGACCAAATATTCAATTTCATTCCAAGAACCACCCATTCGTGCACATACAACTTCAATCCTCAAAACTTCCAAAAAAAGAAAAGAGCATGTCGGCAAAGATTTAAGTTTTAAGAATCAAATGCTCATTATAACTATCCCATAACACATCCCATTTTTTCAACAAAATTTCTGCATTTTCGATTTTTGTTGGTTCGAAGGGTCATGTTAGGCTTACATCTTAGAAATCATGAAATGTTATCAACCACAAATCCCTAATAAATATTCAACATAAAGCACCTAAAATTTTCCAACAACCTAGTTCCTCAAGAAGATTATAATTAATTACTGAAAAGATAAATTAAATGTCACATTCATTATTTTAACAATTAACCGTATGATATGTACTACACATACACACACAAACACTAATTTAAGTACAAAATACAATTTGGCTTCCCAATATTTAAAAATTTAATTTCTTTATATCATGAAATTTTAAAATTGTCAACCACAAAAAGTCAACCAAAAGTCAACGAAGGGCATATGCTTAAACACTTGTATCTTATAAATCATGAAATGTTCAAATTATGAACCAAAAATCCAGGTGAATATTCAACACAAAGCACCTGAAATTTCCCCATTACCCAGTTTCTCTAATTTAAAGAAAATAAAAAAAGGGTGAATCCAATGTAAAATGTAAATAACAAATTGGCATCCAATAAGCAAAAATTTCATATTTTTACCCGAAATGGCCATGGCGAAACCGCAACCACCACCACAAACATCCACCCATTCGGTTGAAAAGGCGGCCGGAATCGTAACGGCGACAGAGAGCAGCGGCGACCTCTGCGGTAACGCTCCAGGCAAGTAACCCCACATGTGTACCGATCTCTCTTTCTTAACTCCCTCCTCTCCATTCATTTTCAGAAACAAAGAAAGAAAGAGAGAGAAAGAACAGAGAGAAGGATTTAGTTCTAAGTGTGTGTGTTGTAAAGTGCCCTAGCTTAAGAAAGAGAAAGTAGAGAGAGAAAAGACATGTACGAAGTGGTTTTGGGTTTGGTTTGGTTTGGTTTTCAGAGGAGGGCGGGGGTTGGGCTTGGGGACATAAACAAGGAAGGCGTATCAATTTCAGGAGAATGGGGGATACCACGTAGGATGCTCACGTGGTATTAATAAACACGTGGCGTGTTTGATGCCGCTAGATGCGTTGGTGATTCTCAGCCACGAATTTGGAAGAAGTTTCTGGAAGGTTTTTAAAAAACTTGTGTGTTGTGTTTTAGTCCTCCACTCTTCTTCTTCTTCTTCTTATTCGGTTTCAGTATGTTCTGTTTTATATTCCCTTTTCGATAGCTTCACTTTTGGTTAGTTCTAATTTCTAAACCTTTGATATTGATGTTTTTGGAGATTTTTTTTTCTTTCTTTTTCGAAATTTCATATAATTAAAATCAATGAATGACACATGAAAAATGTGTTTTCACAATTCTCTTGTCCATTTTTTTTTAATCAAGAAATTAAGTGGAGGACATTTTGGAACCCTAAAAAAATATGGCACTGGTTTTTTATTGTTATAAAAAATGACAGTTGATATTTTTCTATAATTTGTCCATTCATCAATTATAGAGATAAAATAATAAGACATAGAAAATTCTATGAACTCTTTATGTTTCTAATGAAGTCGGTTTTGTCAGTTATTTAATGATTCAAACGTATGCTCAAGCACTATCGCATTATATTATTTTAATGGTCAGATGATTGATTGGATGATCTCCTCACTGGATGGGTATAAATTCTGATGAAATATATTTGTTTAAAGTGTAATGTTTTATTTGTTAATAGTCTGATCGAGTTTGTACTCAAACTATTCAATAACTTATCAAATTGAGCTCGAGTTTGAGAATATTTAGCTCGTTTCAAGAGTTTAATGGCTCTCAGATCCATTTCAATAGATTGTTTGGTTTGCTGAATAAAATAAGATAAGAATAAGTTTATAACTTTTTAAGAAATGCAATAAATAATAATTGTTATTTCTCATAACTTAAGCAAGCATTAAACAATACCTATTACTTCCTTTTGTTTTTTCTTTAATTTGTCATTATAAGAGAATTGTAGTTACTCATTTTATAGAGGGAAAATCTTAAATTTGGTACTTGTACTTTATATAAAAATTTAATTTGATACTTGAACTATGAAGTGATCTATTTGGTGCCTAATTAATTTTTTTGTAACTATTTTTATTAAACCACCTTTAATTATAAGGATTTTGTTTAGAGTTTCTAGATACCACACTCTTACTTTAAGAAACTTTGAACTTTATCCCTAATGATTTTAAAAAGTAGTACTTAATACTTATTTATATTATTTAAGGAGTCCACATAATAAAAATTATACATTTTTTTACAACTAACAGAAATCATGCATAAGATACAATAAAATTAAAAAAAAAAGTTTTTATGCCCCTAATTTTCTAAGAACCTCCATTTATTGCACAAGAACCCCATGATGTGTCCGTCACCGTTGGAAGCTCCACCAAGGACTCAGGGCTAAAGCTGGTCTTACTTATTGTATTTCCTGACGTAAAAATAAATAGCTTTTAATGCTACATTGTGTCTAGAGAATTAATAAAAGCTCATTCATATACTGATTCTTTTAAAGTTTTTATATTAAATTAAATTTTCATGCAAAATTTAGGTATCGGATTTGAAACTTACTCTTTTACGAAAATAGCAATTCTCTTAAATATTTACTTTACCGATCAAATAGATAAAGTGAAATTATTATAATTCATTTTTATGAAGTAATTGAAACGTGTCATAAATTTTATTTAAGATTAGTTGTTGATATAGCAAGAAATATAAAATTTAAACTGGGAACTCGATCGTCGGATTCCAATTCAATAAAATTCGAGTCGAAAGTTTAATACTTAGGTTAAAATAAAACGAAGCCTTCAACTTTAGGGATTCTAAGTCTGAGCAGCAGTAACATGTTCTCCCCCAATTACTAATAAAAATTTTATATATAAATGGATGCGGACCCATGGTTGCTTTTTTATTCGACAAGTAAAAGAAAAATTGTATGGTTTTTTCTGGAGATCACGGGAGAGGACTGGCGTGTCGTCTCTAAATACTCGACACGACACACAACAACATGAGAACATGGGCATGGATTGGACCTCCAATGATTGTGTGATGCCAGGTGTCGAATGCAGCATTGGCCAGTTATATCTCTCCACGTCTCAAGTTAAAAAAGGAGGATCCCTCACCATGAGAAAAAGGCATTCGAAAAGTAAAATAGTATTTAAACTTTTATTATTTATGCTTTTAGTGTTTCTAAAATTTTTTTATTTTTTATATATATGATGTCTCTACTTCTAATTTTTCAACAGTCTGTGTTTGTATGTTAGCCTTTAGTGGTAAGTAGTGTCAAAAGTCGGCCATTGAGTGTGCTGTCTTTCAATACTGATCAACTTTTTTAATTTTATTTTTTTTTTAAGTGGATCACGATTGATTTGTCCTTTTCAATAGTAATTGGAAAAGAAATTAAAAATTATTTATTCGTATAATTAAAAGTAAAAACGCCACATTTTTTTAGCAATTGTAATTATCAATTTTTCTTTTCATTTGAATGACTTTTATTATTGGTTAAATGGTATTAGATATTTGAAAATTAATGATTAAGGAGCTACGATAAGTTATCTATTATCACAATATAAAAAGCAATACTAACTATTTAACTCCACACTCTTTCTCACAAATTACTGAAAAATACCAATATACATATCATTAAATTAGCAAGATAGATTCCAAAATTAATCCAATATATAGCATTGTTAACATATTTTTAGGAATTTTATTTACCCATACTTTTAAGTTCAATGCAACGCGTCAATTACCTTAGCAAATCATTTGCATCTTTTGAAGATTATAATTAAAGCCATCTTGGTTGACAACTATAATGTGATATTCTTTAAAGATAATGACGAAACTCTAATAATCGATGTGCCTTTTAGTGTAATGGTTTGGAATTGATTAGAATTTTAAAGTTAAGCACGTTTAATGGAGAGCACTCCTAAAACGATCTCTTCGAAAACAAGTTCACACTAAGAATAAAACCATATTATATTTCAAAAAAAAAGCAAAGAATACCTCAATGTATGGGGTTTCGGATCATTATAAGTGATATTAAAGCAGTTCACCAGCTAGAGGTTGGGGGTGCTAAGTGTCATATAAGATAAAGTGTCTTAGAGTGACACCTCTTAAACTTGTATGAGTACCTCTAGGATACTTCTTACCTGGTGTGGTTTTGAACCTATGTAATAAAATTGACAATGACGTCAATTCTATAAGTGGCATAACGTGATATCCCTTAAATATAAAATGGTAAAAGTCAATCATCGATGCACTTTTTAGTGTGTTTAGTGGAGTGCATTAAAACTTTAAAGTTAAGCATGTATAGTGTAGAGCGCTCAAAATCATGCAATATTTCGTAAATGTGGACAATACCTCAATAGGCAGAGTTTTTAATCATTATAGGTGAATGTGACATCTCTCAAATATAAGGTGGTGAAACTCTAATCACCGAGACACCTTTTAGTATAATGATTTAAGGTTCATCAGAACTCTAAAGTTAAGCGTGTTTAATAAAAAGTACTCCCTAAATGGTTGACCTCCTTAAATATGGGTGCAACGAGACAAGCTCTTATAGGATACCTAACCAACTTTACTCGATAAATACTCTATAATGTTTATGACAAGTTTTGAGACATCATGCAAACTCTATAAGGTCTTGGATGGGCATAAAACCTGTTAAGAGAAAGAAATTATTAAATTTATTTCAATCAATAAAATTAAAAATCATACTAATTTTAAATTTATATATTTTAGGTATAATTTTAATTTAATAAATGATATATGCATTTTTGAAATTATAGTTCAATTAAATAAATGGTATATGCATTTTTAAATTTATAGCAATCATGTTTAATAATATTTTAATTTAATTGATCATGGTGGCTGCTTGCAATTTTAAGCTAATAAAAATAAATTTAAAAGGATTTATTATATACATAAATCCTAATAGAATTAAATTTTTTAAGAGCAAATAAAAAGAAAATTATGGGTATATATGTTGTGAGAAGAAGATTTTATTTTTGTTTTTTGAAAACATTAAACATAAAATAATTATAGTTGAAATATTATTAGGCTGAGTTCGAGGTACTCTATAGGGTCTATTAGATGGGTTTTGGGTTTATGGACAAAAATCCTATAGTGTATGTGATGGCTTTAGGAACCTTACTAGGTATTGGGTTCGAGTTTGAGTTTTGTAAAACTCATTTGAAACCTATCCCCATTGTATCACTATCTGTAAAACCATTGACACCATAGATAAAGCTATGCAATATTTTGTAAAAGTGAATATTACCTTGATAGGCATAATACTGGGTTGTTACATATGATATAATGTATTTTTGTTACTTTATTTTTTTCTTCAATTTTTTTTACCATATTTTCATATAACTGATGATTTTTTTTAAAATTAATGATCATATACTTAACTCGGATTATTTTGTTGTGGTCATAATTTTGTATTATTTCTCTATTTAGTTTCTGCATGTACAACGCAGCATGCCTTTCTTTAATCACTGTATCTTAATTGAGCTTCATTATAAAAATTGGAAACTTAAGACTCCCTGGTAATTTTATTCCATAAAATCCTAGAGATATTATCTTGTTAAATTTAATAAAATCTCTCAAAAATCTAACCAAAACCTAGATAACTTGTATATGGATATCAAATATTTTTCAAATGTTCTTTTGTTTGAGTGAAAAACATGTCTATCAATTTTAAGAAAAATTACAAAATATAAATTAAAAAAAATTACCAAATTATCATCGTTACATTGTATGTAGGGTATGTGATACCAAGATTTGTGTAGATATCACATGTCCACTAAATATTAATGATTATTTTAATCCAAATAGTATTTATATGGTTTTTTTTAAAGGATGACTAAATAAGAAATAATCTATTTTTGTTTACTTAAATTGCTCACAAATTCTTTTATTAAATTCTTTTAAATATTTCTTTATTTTAATCACTTGCATTTGAATATTTTAGAACATATTGCTTAAAAAAATCCAATGGTTACCTTTTTCTTGAAATATTTCTTAATTTTAAAATTTTTATCATTTGTAATACTTTTTCTCCTTATCTAATTCAATTAGATATATTACTCAAATATATCTACCTGCAGTGTGAGGTCTTTAAAATTTTATATTTGAAAACTATGTCAATGGCTGTGGAGGTCGAAATGCCACATCTGCTTCTGTATCTTTCTAGAATTTTCTACTTTTTCAAGGTAACTTCTATTGTTCTTTCTACTTTATTTGCTTTCCCCGTTACCTTTAAAAAGGTATATAAGCTTTTAAAGCTGAAGCTTTCCCAGTAAACTCTTTGTAAAGTACAACACCGTTTAATATTATAAAAACATATTTTGTCGAGTCAACATACCTGCTTCTTTTTTTTTTTTTTTTTCCATTAATCGTGGCCCGTTTACTTCAATAAAGGGAATAGACAAGGAATAGAATACTTATGCCTCTGTAATATTATTACCAGTAATATACTTGGAATATTGATTCTTGTGTTTACTTTATCTAAAATTTTATCACTAGAAATACTATTTACTCCAAGTTATTAATTACAGTATTAAATTGAAAATATAATAAAAATACTATTATCTCCCTCTTGATTATATTAAATTGATTAAAAGTTGCATCATTTATTAGGGGCAAAATAGTTAATACGTATGTATTATATTTCTAATGCAGTGAGAATAGAGAGGGCATAAAAAGTTCCATCTATTAAGTGGAACTTTTTATGCCCTCTATAGAAGGAATAAAAAGTACTTGAGAATTTTTATTCCCAATCAATTTTTATAAGTAAACGAGATAATAGATGTATTATAGGAATGAATATGCTATTCCTCCTCTATAACCTCCAAGTAAACGGGCCGTTAGTCTTATATGCATTAGGCTCGTCTTTATGATAATTGCCGGGGATTATCTTTGCCATTATGATGGAAAAATATTTGTTGTTTCAAAAATAACGTCATCATCTATTTCAGTTAATAGATACTTGATAAGTATTAAATAAATTTATAAAATAAAAATATTCTTAAAATAAAGCAAACAATATTATTACTCTCTATATACATTTCACATAGTTATTACTTGAGACAGAATTGAGACACAATGAATGGAGCAACAAAACTTTTTCTCATTATGATGCCTATTTAGTGACTATTTTGACATTCTCAAATTCATTAGGCAATCGAAAGCCAAGTTGGGTTATATGGTGAAAATAAATCAGGCTATCAATATAATTATAAGAATTTCTAATAGTGATTGATGTAATTTATTTTAAGAGAAAATTGCAAATAATATAACGCCTTAATTTTTAATCAATGTATTACCGCCACGTATAATACTTTTTGTATTACACGCTCAGGCTTCCTTTAAAAGATTTTGTTTATGTTGAACATAGCTATTCAATTTTAGGATATGAAATCGTTTAGTTAGATTTTCAAATAATTGGATTTAGCAGCAGTGTACTAAAATTGATAAAAACATAATAAAGAGTTTAATCCTACCGGAGCAAACTAACTTTCTAAAAAGCAAAACTTTACAAAGTCATTTTATAATCTACTATTAAAGTTAGATCTATAATTTCAAAACATTTAGGCTTCATAGACCCTTTAAAGAATATTACAAAGTTCAAAATGTGAATCCAGTTCTTAAAACATAAATAAAAACAAATACAAGTGATATCCACGGCCTTAACCCGCATCACCCATCAAATATGGCACAAAACCCGAGCCAAGCATCATCACATCAATCATCATCAACAACATCATCATCTTCATGATCATCAAATTATCAACCTCCTCATCATCATCACCAACATTATCATCATTAACAACAATAACAATAATCATCACCATCATCAAGACATGGGAAAAGAACAATAACAACAACGATAAGTTGAAGCTCGGTATACAGTAACACAATCATACACGGAATAACACACAAGCCTAAGTAAATGTAATGCACAAACAACAAGTGAATTATCTTTAATTAGAAGCAAACAAATCAATACTGGAGCACTTACACTCCGAGACAAGCCAATGGCAATCTGGGGATCCTAAGTAACGTTCTCGACACTCAGGAGGTTGATATAAGTAGTCTGAATCCTCATATCTCTTAGATGATATAACCAATAAATAATAGAAGCCTCATTAGGGTTCACAGCTATAACACGCACTCTTCCAATCTCAGTCCATAATATAAAAAGGTTTAATCGATCCCATAAACGTGAATCCTAATATATTACTTCTCACCGATCAAGATAGACGTTACACTAATACCATTTACCCCATCGGTTACCTGTTGTATCACTTATGAAAGTCATATCACAATGACAGGGGTGACCTAAGCGCCTAAACTACTATGTCCATCTCAAGACAAGGTGCCACTCCTTGGACCAGATACCGATCTTCCACTTTAAGGTAAGAATCGAATTTCAACGACAAAAAACACAATCAACACTCATCAATTAACTAAGCCGTGTTTAAGTCTTAATTCATTTTAGATGCCTATCTTAGCATTCAACACACAAATTACCGTGTACCTTTCATATTTGAAATCCAAATACGCTCAGACGGTAAATCAGAAGCCAACCCAAAAGATAGATCATGTATTTATATCCGTAAGTTTAAGAAGTAAACTCATATAAGAACTAGTCTAATTATCTATTTATATTAAACTCATTTTATTACCTTATTTGATCAGACACTAATTTGGAACCCTACTATAGCTATGGAGACCGCCCCACGAAAATAAGCTCTTTTCACTTTGATTATAATATTTTATTACAAAAGCAATCAATAAAGCATTCATATTCAAAAACATTCATTTCCTAAGCAAATAGATATTTGAAACAACATATTCCCCATATTAGACTAAGGTTTATCTACATATTAATCTAATCCAATTATTAGCTATTAAACTCATTTTAACTTAATCCTAACCAAATCAATTAGAGTTAATCATTTAATCCAATTACTAAGCCAAGGTGATTAAACTTTATCAATCTAATCCATTTTAGCTTACTAAAATCTATTTAGTCATGTTGGACTTAGATTGATTAACTAGATTCATTTTATATCTAAGATTTATATTAATTTAAGTCTATGTTAACTTAATCTTAATCAACCTAATTCATTTTAGTTCATTCAAGTTCATTAAGACAAGTTCAACTTAGATTATTAACTAATTTCATTTTATATCTAACTCTATATTTAATCATATTATTTGTTAAGTCTTTAAGTTAACTAAACTCATGCTTAACTATATCATTCAACAAATGTGACACATCAAATATGATTTATCTATCTCATTTTAGTTAAAAAAGATTCATTTTATACTTAACTACACACTTTTAACTAGTAAAGAAGTTTTAACTTTGTTTGGAAAATGTAGGAGCTGAAAGAATTAAAATTTTAGCTTTGATACTTTTTGAATTTGCGAAAACTTAAAACATATAGATATCTTTTTAAGCTTTCCAATGCAATTTGAATTATTTCAATCAGAGGTCGGACAAAAACGTTATGAGCAAAATACGAAACAATGTTGCAATAGGAATAACCAAATAGGGGTGTACGACAAGCCGAATGAACCATACACCTTTCCATACATGCCGTATAATAAGGTGTATGAACTCAAGGAAAAATACATAAAAGATTAGAAAATGAAACATGATGCCATACATGGTGTATGGGATGCCATTTCAACCTAGGGAAAAACACATACAAGATCAGAAAATGAAACATAAGACCATACATGATGTATGGGACGCCATTTCAACCCAGAGGAAAAGCGAATAAAGGTCAGAAAATGAAACACCTTGTCATACAAGGTGTTTTGAAACGTGTTTGGAGCTCCGAGAGGTGAAACAACCCTCTTATACATGCTGTATCAAAAGCACATGACCCATACACCATCCCATCCCAAAAATGGTGTTTGACAGGATGCTTGAAAATTTTTGACTTTTCCTTATTTCAAACTTGAATTTTACATACACTTTTCATTTCTCCAACCTTACTTTAATCTCTATAAAAACTTCATACAACATAATACATATATTTACCAATTCAAAACATGTATGAACTCCACTTCTCAACATCAAACAACTTCTTATCCATTCAACACATCAAACACCATCAATTCCTCCACCAAACCCTACAACTACTATTCATCATCTTCTCCATACAACCACCCCATCTCAAACATTAAACTAACATATTCATCAACTTCATCACAATTTCTACTCATATCTAGCATCAATTCATCATATATAGACAAAAACAAGAACCAAAATAACATAAAACAAATACACTTAGCTTTTAAAGCAAAAACATGCAATTTGGTCTTCTTCTTCTAAGTTGATTTCTCTTATCCTATCTTCATCTTCTACTTTGATTTCTTTTTTGTTCCTTTTGAGATTGAGATTTAGGAAGACAATTTTGGGAGATAGAAGAAAGAAAAGAAGATGAAGAGAAGAGAATGAAAAGAGAGAAAAGAAAAAAAAAGAAACGGGAATGAAAAGCAAAGGAAGAGAGAAAGAGAGAAGGTGAGGGAAAAATAAAATCAAAAGGGAATGTTGAGGCTTAAAATTTGGATATTTTAGAGTAAACGTATTGGGTTTAGAACTTTTAGATCAATATCTTTAGTTCTAAAAATATTTAGATAAAGATTTTAAAATCAATAGGTTAAAAATTAAGAACATAAAATAAGAACTCAATTTAGGAATTTGGTTTAGACCAAAATAATATTTAATTTAAGTTTGGTTTAAGAATTAATATATTTAGACAAATAGATAAACTTAAATTTTACATGGATTAAGGAATTGAAATTTAGGCTAAAGTTTAAGGGTTTGGAAATCCTCTAAACATTTTAACAACATGTTTAAGAGATTTTAGGAATCAAAATCTCAAATTTTAACATAATTAATTACTAATCTAATTATACCAACTTTTTAATTATTTCTTGTAATTCATTTGACTCATTTAATCTATTTAAACTTAATTCCCAACTTAGATGAAGGTTTGGGATATTTCAAATAACATCTTTAAACTTTAACTTATCTATAGATATACTTTTAAATTTCAAAATCTTGCAAATAACTTTACTTAACTTTAATAAATCGGTAAGATAAGGATGCTTAATCTTTTTGTTGACTGAAAATACACTTAAATCAAAGCTTAAGAAGTGTTAAAATATACTTTAATAAATTTGAAGGTGCTTTTACGCCAGCTTAAAATTATAAATATGATTATTTATTTGGACTTGACTCATAGGTTGAGCAACAAATTCTAGTGAGTTTGATTCCTTTATTGGGGTGATTTGGAGAAATTTGGTTTAGTAGGCTTAGAGCAGGGATTGTTAGATTAGTTTATTGGACTCAAACTTCCTCAGACAGGCTCATGCACATAGGAAGAATGCTATTAGACTTGGTCCATAATAAGCTTATTCATGACAAGTAAAACATAAGCCTTACTCCATCTCATCTGTTAATCATTGAAATGATTTAGCGATTGCATCCATGCTAAGTGCCTATAAATATTTAGCTACTCATCCTCATTTCTAACTTGTGGAGAGAAAAGACAAAGAACACGGAGGAAGCTTTACTTTCAAGGATCAAATAGGCATGTCAAACAATTATTACTCCAATTACTTAAGAACTACAAGGTTGATGTAGAATGTCTCCTTAAAAGAAATGAAACCACGAAGGAAGAAATATAACTGCGGAAGCATAGAGAAAGCAGAGAAATAACAGAGAGAAAAAGAGAGTGAATTATCGAAGTGTGTATTATTAAAAGTGATAATCATATTCTGCTGTACATACTGCTATTTATAGGAAATAATCATACACAATTCTCAACAGGAGAGTATGAACTAAAGAATACAAGAGAGCTGACCATATGATCACTTGCACCAGAATCTAAAATCCAAGAAGTTTGCCTTGAAGAAAAAGATGCACAAACAGTAAATAACAAAGAAAAGCAAGTACTTGCCATATTACTGTTGTGAGAGGTATATTGTGCTAAAGGATTGTCTAATGTACCAACATTCTGTGATCCAAAAGCGTTAATATTGGCGGCTAAATGATGATTATATGAGGTATTCAACAAACTCAGAAGATGAATCATCTGATCTTTCGACAAATTCAAACTCAGAGTACCTTTCTCATAATTACTATTGATAGTACTATCCGTATTCAAACCATAATTCCCTTCAACAGGCACATGAGTTAAAACCTCGTTAGCAATGGTAACACGTGATCTATTGGTTTTGAAATGAGGAGGAAAACCGATGAGTTTGTAGCATTTCTCTTTCAAATGTCCCTGTTTGTGACAATAACTACATACTAATTTACTTCTCTATTTTTGCTTAGATGCATTAAATCCTACCATGGCTGATGCATTAGCAAAGGAATTCTCTTTAAATATTGTGGTCCTTTGAAATTCATCTCTAATCACAAGATTATAAGCCTCATCTAATGTGGTAAAAGGCTTCAAAAGAAGAATTTGCGACCTCAAAGTAGAGAAATCATCATTCAATCCATTCAAGAATTTACAGACATAATCCTTTTGTGACATTTCAACAAACTTATCAAAACATTTCTGATTACAAGAACCACATGAACAATGAGGCAAAGGATGAGAATTATGCAATTCTTCCTAAACAGTATTCAACTCAGTAAAGTAATCATCCACACTACGATTACCTGGAACAATAGTGCTAAGCATATGATAAAGCTGACAAATCCTTGTATCATTAGGCTGTGAAAAAATTTGACCTTTAATTTCTTCCAAATGGCTTTAGCCGACTGCATGTATAGAACAGTTGAAGCAATTTGTAGCGAAATTGACCTCAAGATCCAAGCAACATTGAGATTATTACACCTATTTCATATAGGAAACAACGGATCAGTTTTAACAGGCATCTCAATTGAACCATCTATAAAGCCGACTTTATTTCGTATGAATAGGGCAAGAAGAAAAGATCTACTCCAGGTGTTGTAATTCAAACTAGTTAAAACTGGATTGATCATGACCGAATTCTGAGAAATCTGAATGATGTGTGTAATAAGGTGAAAAAACGTCATCGAGTGGAGAAATTAGGGTTCCCATATTAAAACAGTGCTCTGATACCATAAAAGAAATGAAACCACGAAGGAAGAAATATAAGTACGAAAGAAAAGAGAAAGCAGAGAAATAACAAAGAGAAAAAGAGAGTGAATTATTGAAGTGTGTATTATTAAAAGTGATAACCATATTCTGTTGTACATACTGCTATTTATAGGAAATAATCATACACGTGTTATACAAGTGTCATATACATTAATACTTCTTAAGCTCCTTTGCCTATCACTTGTACATTTAATACACTGAGATTGCCTATTTCTTATTCCCGTTATTCTCTGCAAGCTATCCCATTATCAAGTGTCATCCCTCATTAACTCTGTGAAGCCACATGTAAGACATAAGATCTACGTTATGCATGCGTGGCCAATTCGGAAGAACCTTGCATCTACAACACAAAAATTAAAATCTAAGGATGTCATTTTTAACTTTTAGGAATAATTTTTCAATTCATCAAACTTCAAAGTTAATTACAATATTTTTAAGAAATGTATGAGGTTACTTGAATTTATTTCCTTATTTTAATTAAAGACAAAATATCTTGTATCCAAAGGACTTAGTTTGGAATCACATCCTAAACCACCTCTAACCAAGAAAAATTATCTTCCTTTCATACATAACACCATTTCACACCCTTTTCTCTTGACTCTTCATATAATTAAAAGCTGTCTAATCTTCATAACTTTATTTTGAAAAACCTTTAGCTAAGATAAGAAATGTTTCGTTCAATCACTACGTGCTACTATTTCTACTTATCCAATTGCACCTCCCAAAACTACAACCCTGCACTATGCCATATTTATAGCCTCCTCTAACTTTTATCCACAACCAGATGATCCTAATTTTCTTGATTAGTTATGTACGCTTATCCTCCAAATATCTTGTTTAATGTTGAAATTAACAATCTATTCTTTACTTAAGTCATTTACTTGATTAATCGAACTGGGACCCCGATTCCGTAATCATCGACACAAGAGCCATCACTTTCGCCATTGGCTGCCCTCATATTTTTGTGAAGCAAACCTACTGTGATAGCAATTTGACAAATGTGTAAAGTAAGAAATAAGGCTTATTTATTCCAGCTCAATGAATGATACAAATTCTAGTGATTTAATTTCACCAATAAGATTGATAACAAAATGATATTTAGGAGGGGTTTGGTTTCCACTACAATAATAAGGAAGTAGTACAGAACAATAAAAAAGAATATAATAGTATAAACTTTTTGTGCTTATGTTTGGCGCTCTAAATGCATCATAAGAATTTTTTTTCCTTTATGAATTGTTATATGTAAGTGTTACTGTTAGTAGCAACACTAGTGTTTTTGATTTTATTATAGAGATTTTACTTTGTTTTGTATCAATAATCTTGTACCTTAAAATATGAGGCAAATTTTTTTAGCTTTTTCCCGTTTAATACTAAAATTATTTTGTAAATAAAAAATGATATAATAAATCTTATTCAGTCTAATACATAAAAATCTTTAAAAAACCTACTTGGAGATGATTTAGACCCTAGTGGTAGAGGAAATCCCATCACATTGTAAAAAAAGAAAACTCGAACAAGTGATCGTGAGCTTAGTTGTGATGACTTTGAGAGAAAACTCCAATTTTATAATCATGAGAGATGTGGCTATGTCAGTATCACTCGAAATTTGATGGGTAATATAAAACATGACGGTCGATCAATTATTGTCGAATGGGACCAAATAGTTTGTAGGATCCACAACATTCATGGCTGAAGAAGGAAAAATAAAGCATACAAAAATTTTACGGGCTTATAGCAATTACAATTGAATTGGCCTAATCATATTAATAAACAGTTTAGATTCTTTTAATTATGATGGAATTTATAATTTTAATAACACTAATGTACGATGCCATAGAAGTTCCCAAGTTTATGAATGATGATAAAAAATATATTCATTATTTGAATTTAATCCAAAAAGTTAAGATTGATAACAATAGTTTTAAAAGAATTTCATCCCAGCATTTCAATACAAAACTTCCTAATCATTTAAAAATTGGATCTAGTTTCTCAATCCAGTTACTTCCCAAATTGGCATCTATATATTTGAAATAATTACAAATATACCCCTAAATTACTCTCCAAATGATAAAAACCAAAAGACTCCCTAAACTTTAAAAAATTTGATGCTATCACTCTGAAAGTTTTAAAATTAAGCAAATAATCTCTAGACCGTCATTAAATCATCAGATTTAGCAATAGTTTGGGAACTATATGGATATTTTTATAATCAAAAGTCATGCTACTAAAGTTTAAAGATCTATTTATGGTGATTATATATTAAGAGAATTTATTTGTGATTTGTGCCACCTAATTTTATTTGTAGAAGCTAGTTAGCACCCTACATTGGACTCAGTCCTGTATCACAATATCTGGTGCATGCAATGCCGGATGATGTAATTGTACTTCTATGTCGCACGTGCATGATGGCTAAGGTTGGTCTGGTAGTGAAGACTTTTTAAAGTCTTTGATAATTTGTACTAGACAATGTGGGCCCCAAAAGCCCAGCCCAAAGCCCACTCCATAAATTGAACCAAAATGGACGGCTCTAATTGTGTCAGAGCATAGATAAATAAGAACTTCACAAATTTTCCTTACCCATTTAACATAAACTCCGAGCCACAAATTGTTTTTTTCCCTCGGGCAACCAAGCCACAAATTATTTAAGTGGTTCGTTTGGTACGGATCCGTGAAGCCATTCATTTGAAACTAACAACATTATATCATCAGGACTAATCTTGGACAAGATCTTTAATTTGGGCCTCAAACTTGCAAACTACTGGCCCTGGCCCACTAATAATATGAGAGACGTGTCTCTCTTTGCAGCTTCAATCATTTGATGGGGTCATACCTTATATTGTACTAGCAAATCATGGCCTCTAATTTGGTATGTTTTTATAGGGCCCATTAGGCCCACAGTAAGATGTGTGGATATATTTTGTTTGTACGGCCCAACAAGACTTTGGACAGATGAAGGTTGGTTGAATTATACCATCCAATCATTTTAATCATGAAAATTGTCTGCGAGATTGAGTGATTGGAAAGAGGAAGTGAGGGCGGAGGGCCCATTATTGAATGGCTCACATTGGCTTTGTCTTTACAGTTTTCCTTGGCAGTTGTTAGGAGGAGGTTTGTGGATGGTCATTTTCATCCTATTATTCGATAATCGGAAAAAATATGCATTTAAAGGAAAACCATTTTCATGAACTTTATTTTATTTTATTTTATTTTTTTCTTTGTAAGGAAACTTTTATAGTTTCACGACAAAACATTCAGTTAATAATATTAAAATTAATATAGTTGTTAATATATCAAGTATTTTAAAAATACGATACAATTAATATGAATCCAATCATTAAGTAACTCGTAGGATCGGATACATATAATATTCCTTTATCATAACTAGAAAAAAAAAAGGGACATACCAATCTCAAATAGTTGTCGGCGATAAATTATTGTCCTTTTATTTCCAAGTTAACATCACGAAAATTATTTCCTTTTTTAAAGAAAAGAATATCATTTCTCTTGTTAACCATTGATATTTTCCATCGGAGACCGACTGGTATTTTTACCTTCCATCACTATTTAGTCGAATTAAAGATAAATCTATATAACCTCTTTAGAGCACTGTATCAATATATGATACTTGCAAGATTTTGATTATGGTAAATAACGCAAGAAAAAAAAAAATTCAAAATACTTTTACCGAGACCTAGAAAGCCTAGCATTGTATTTTCTTTTTGGCCAAACCTAACATTGTGTTGATTTCGCCAAAAATATTTTCCAAACTTGGTTTTCAGGTTCTTTTATAATTTATTTTTTTAAAGTTATCAAATCACACTGTTGCAAGCAAGACTAATTCCAATTATTGGTAGGTAGTGATAAAATGATATATAGAAGCCGATTATAATGGCTCCACTATTGTAGATTTGATGGGGTAATAGAAATAAACAAATATGGAAATCAATCTTCTGACCTTTTAATAACATTTCTAGAATATATGCAAATTTGAGGCTGGTGATTGAAAGCCAATCAATTCTTGACCTAACAATATGAGGGATAAAATATGACATGGACTGATTGGTTGGATTAGTAATAATTGGTATTATACAATTGATTATATCTAATATTTAAGATCCTTTTGGGAGTTGTAGCAAGTGGGCTTGAAATGGAGTCTGTTAAGATTGCCCAACCAGTGTTAAACCATTTTTACGAAAATCGTGGACTCCGCACGTCTCCAAGCAGATGAACTTGTAGAAGCATTATGAATAAGCATGAGAATGATTCCTCAATCTCATTTTCCCACTAGAAACATAATCCCACGGTGGTTATTCATTACACATATAAAATAATATTAGAAAACCCGTATGTTGGAAAATGCAAGAAAGAGGAAGGTCAAGCAAGAGACAAAGGTGAACATATTTAGGGAGAGACCATTCGGGGGACTATAATTCAATAACAAATCCAAAAACCTAGTGTTTTAAAGTTCCTCTTTTGATAAGAAGGCTATAGTTGGTCAAAGCATTAGATGTTGGAAATGTAAAGGGAGTCACCACCTGCCCGGACAATGCTCTCAATTGAAAATAAGTGTTACTTTTGTAAAAACTCATTATATCATATCAATGACTATCCCAATAGAGCATTCACCACCTGTTTCATTTGCAACTAAATTGGGCATTTCTCCACAAATTGCCTTAAGAGGTCAACGATCATAACTAAGCCATTGGCTATCAAAGGAGGCACCTTGGTCAATGAGAAGAATGGTGGATAGGGTGACTGTCTCAAAAGCCAAGTGTATAACCTTGAGGGTATTTGGAATTATGAAGATGATGACTAGGCACATGATCTAGTAATGATGGATGCTGAGGTTACCTATTCTTTTGACTCGTAGCAAGTATTGAACTTGATCTTACTCTCCGTTTTTTGTTCAAGTTTTATAGAAATATGATCTTAATAAGAATGTTCATACACTTAAAAGACTCTTACATAATACTATATTAAATAGCGATGTATCAATGATATTACAACTCATTTAATTTAGTTTAGTGAATATTTTAGTAGCTGATCACTCAGCCTATACCTTATTCGGCACGAGAGTGACTCATTCCTTTATTACTCCCGAGATTGCTAAGTGAGCCAAGATGACCATAGTTATTTCTTTAGTGAGTTTTGGTGTGAAGATTCCCAATTGAGATTCAAGGGCATTACACTGAACAAATCTAATAGTGTTGGAAACAAGTAAATATAAGGTGATATTGGGTATGAATTGGATGACAATGTTGAAAGTTGTGATCGATTGTTAGTAGAAAGATGTAAATGTTAAAGCTGCTAACAGATCTCGAGTTATTTTTGTTAGGGAATCAGTGATACAACGACAAAAGGGGTTAAGCTTTATTGGTCTTGAATGACAAGACACAAAATTGTTTATGTATTTAGATGCCTAAAACTATGAGCACTCCTCTCTTTATATAGAATAATGTGCATAATATCCTATTCCTTGATTATAGCTACAACAATTAATATCCCTCAATACAACAGGAAATTCCAAGCTAGATATAGTATGTAAATTACAGCTATTATTACAATATCTTTAACCATGCCACTAACATATATGGTATGTATATTACAACTATTATTACAAATCTTTGAGTACTACTATTAATACCCCCCTCAAATTGATGTTAGAGAATCAAGCAGCATCAATTTGTTAATAAAAACCTGATGTCGAGCATGTGTAGTCAAAATATCAGCAATCTAACGATCCGTAGAGATATGGGGAAGAGCAATAAAACCATGGTCAAAAGCTTCACGAATAGAGTGACAATCTACCTCTATGTGCTTGGTACGCTCATGAAATACAGGATTTGCTACAATCTAAATGTCACTCGTATTATCATCATGTAGAGGAGTTAAACCATGTTGTGTATAGACTAATTTAGAGAGTAAACCACGTAACCAAATGATTTCATTACATACTAAATATAGCACGGTATTCAGCTTCGGTAGAGGATTTGGAAACTCTTTCTTGTTTTTTACATTTCCAAGAAATTAATGCATCACCTAAGTACACACACCAACTTGTAGTAGAACGACGCGTATCCAGGCAACCAGCTTAATTAGCATCGTTGTAGACAATAAGATGAAGAGGAGATCCAGATGGAAAAAAGAGCCCATGGTTAAGAGTACCAAGCAGATAACGAAGAGTTCTATTTACAGCTGCCATATGTAAATGTCGTGGTACAGTCATAAATTGACTTACTAGATTGATCACAAAGGATATAACGGGACAAGTAATGGTTAAGTAAACTAGGCTCCCTATTAGTCGCCGACACAATGTTGGATCTAAAATGGGATCACCATCATCTTGTCGATATTTGACATTGACTTCCATAGGGGTATTAACAGGAGTAGAATCTTGTAAGCCGGCTAAGTGAAGGAGATCACTAAGATACTTTTGCTGGTTTACAAAGATGCCTTTTGCTACTTTTGTGAATGTCAAGCTCCAAGAAGTACACAAGGGACCTAAGATCTTTCATATGAAAAGAGGCATGAGGTGAGTCTTTAAGCTGCTAAATCTCAGTTAAGGTAATGCTTGTAATAATAATATCGTCTACATAGACAAGTAAAAGAACAATACCAAGAGAAGTCTTTCGTAAAAAAAGAAGGATCATATTGACTTTGCACAAATAAAGATGAAGAAGTGTTTGTCAAAATTTTTCAAACCAAGCACGGGGGGCTTATTTAAGCTCATATAATGAGTGTTTCAATTGACAAACATTACGGGCATCATAAGTAATTAATCTCGGTAGAGGCTACTTGTAAATTTCTTCTTTGAGATCACCATGAAGGAATGCATTTTTTACGTCCATTTGGTGAATGGACCAATCTTAAGAAGTTACTATAGCCAAAAATTATACGGACAGTAATAATTTTTGCAACTGGAGCAAATGTTCCTTCGAAGTCTATCCCATATTCTTGACAATTACCAAGAGCCACTAGTTGAGCCTTGAAAGTGTTTTGAAACCACGACACTATTTTGTGGTGAGAGCCTTTCATATGTATATATATATATATATATGTTTAAATCAGTCATTCAAACTCCTATAAATGATTGGTCAAAGGGTGCATTTAATTGAGGGTCAAAGAATGCATTTATGGTACGCCTTAGATTAAGGCAGAGAATCCTCAACACTCCCCCCCGCAAGCTAAGCATCGGATTTGAGCAGACGTGAAGCTTGGAGTGAAAAAATTGAAAAAGAGGCCAAGATATACTTTTGGTGAAGATATCGACGACCTGTAAGTGAGAGGGCACATACTGAGTGCAACGTTTGCTATCAATAACAAGTTCACGAAGAAAATGATAGTCTAACTAGACATGCTTGGCTCGCTTGTGAGAGATGGGGTTAGACCTCATAAACATTGCACTTTTGTTGTCATAGAGAAGAACAGGCTGCTGTGGAAGAGAAATTCTAAGGTCACGAAGAAGATGTGTGAGCCAAAGAAGTTCAGCGGCAGTGAGATCGAGGGCACGATACCGAGACTCACAGCTTGAACGAGAAATAGTAGGTTGCTTCTTGGCACTCCAAGAAACCAAGTTGTTGCCAAGGAAAATAGAATAACTGGAAGTAGAGCGACGAGGGTGTCAGGACATCCTGCCCAGTCAGCATAGAGTAAGCAACTAAAGCTAGGAGCAGCAGATGGACTAAAAGTGAGGCCAAAATGCAGGTGCCCTTAACATAGGAGAAGAATGCGTTTCACAGTAAGAAAATGGTCTTCGATTGGAGAGTGCAGAAATTAATGACAGAGTTTACGGCATAAGCAATATCGGGACGCGTGATAGTTAAATACTGGAGAACACCAACTAGAGAGCGTAAAAAGTGGGATTCGAAAACAGAGGACCGTCAGAAGACAGGTGTGAGAGACAACCATGGGGGTATGAACAGGCTTACTATCAGGTAACTGAGCTCGTGTGAGAATATCCCGTGCATATTTGAGTTGACTGATAAATAGACCATCAGTGGTGGATGTAGCTTCTAGACCAAGAACTAACTAAGAGAACCCAAATCCTTAGTAGCAAACTCAGAATGAAGCTTACGAATAAATCTATCAAGAAGAGAAGAGTTATTGCCTGTAATAATGATGTCATCAACATAAAGGAGCAAATAAATGATGTCAGACTGCTTGTGAAAGAAAAGTGATGTGTCGGCACGATTGGAATAAAAACCAAGTTGAATAAGCAAAGAGCTAAGTCGTTGAAACCAGGCACGAGGAGCTTGTTTGAGACCATAAAGAGCTTTCTTCAACTGACAAACATGATTGGGAAAGCGAGGGTCAATATACCCGGGAGGTTGTTTCATAATATAGGTTCAGTAAGATGACCATTAAGAAATGCATTCTTCACATCAAGTTGGCGGAGAGGCCATTTGTTGGTCACAACAAGAGAGAGTACAACGCGAACAATAGTAGCCTTGATAACCGGGCTAAAAGTATCAGTGTAGTCGAGACCAGGTACTTGTGTATAGCCTTTGGCAACAAGGTGGGCTTTGAGGCGCTCAATGGATCCATCAAGCAAGTATTTGGTTTGAAACACCCATTTAGAGCCCACAACGTTGGTGTTGGCAGGTCAAGGGACCAAAATGCAAGTACGATTATTTTGCAGGGCTTGAACTTCTTCATCCATAGCAGATGAGCCAAGGGATTCTTAGCAGCAGATTTGAATCCTTTGGGCTCAGTGGATGCAAGAGAGGCAGGGAGAGAGAAGACTAGAGGAGCTCAAGAGAGCAAGATTTGCCGAGTGGCGAGGTTTGAAAATACCAGCTTTGGCTCGTGTAATCATGGGATGAGAGGCCATCGAAGTAGTCGTAGTAGGAGCAGGAATAGGTAGCTCGGTGGGGAGCTCAAGAGAAGTGAAGCTAGGATCTGAGGGTGGCAAAGATTGACTTATAAGAGAATTATTGGCGTGCAAGGACTCATCCACTGGATCAGTACAAAGACCACACGAGTTAGATCCGGATTGTGTAATGTGCTGAGGATAGGGCGCAGATAAAGATGGAAGCGTGTTTGTAGGCAGAAGACTTGGTTCCAGAAAATTTGAAAGTGAAGGGACGATATGGATTAAGCTTGGGAGGCATTGAGGAAGGGAAAGTGAGTCTCATCAAATTGAGCATGTTGGGTGAAATAGATCCTACAGGTGGTGGGGTCAAGACAACAGAACCTTTTATAAGAGGGGCTGTAACCCATAAAAATGCAAGGAATACTACAGGGGGAAAATTTGTTAGACATATAATCACGTAAAAAAGGATAAACACGACAACCAAATGGATGAAAATTTTTATGATTCAAAGAAGAACCATATAGAAGCTCAAAGGGAGACTTTCCTCCAAGAAGTGGTGTTGGCAAACGGTTGATGATGTAGGCCGCAGTGCTAAAGGCGTCAATCCAAAAGCGAAGGAGAGTGTGAGAGTGGAAAAGCATGGCCAAATCGGTTTCAGTCACATGACGGTGTTTTTTTTCTGCGCGAACGTTTTGGGCGGGAGTATATGGATAGGAAAGTTGATGATGAATGCCAAAAGTATGAAGATGAGTTTTAAAGCAATTGCTAGTAAATTCTGCACCAATGTCACTTTGAAATATTTTTATACGAGCAGAATGTTGATTTTCCACAAATTTTTGAAATTGGATAAAAGTGTCATAAAAGTTAGATTTGAATTTTAATGGATAAAGCCAAGTGAAACGAGAATAATCGTCAATAAATAAAACATTGTAGGCAAAACCCAAATTTGATTTTACGGGTGAAGGACCTCATATATCACAATGAATAAGATCTAAAACATTAGACGATCGACGTTCATTACGGGAATAAGGCAAACGATGATATTTTGCAAGTTAGCATGTATCACATAATGTAGGAGATGGTAATAAAGAAGTAAGATGAAGCTGTCCTTTTTTATTTAAAAAGGAAATAATAGAATGGTTTACATGTCCAAGGCGAGCATGCCATAATTCATATGAAGCATGAAGAGATTTATTTTTAAGGACAGAAATAAAAGCGGAATGTCCACGCTCTAGCACATATAAGCCTCCATCTCGTTTACCGGTTACCATCACCCGTCCCGTTTGACGATTCTGAATAGTGAAAAAATCATTAGTAAAAGTAACAAATAACAGAAAATCATGTGTTAATTTACTAATGGAAAAAAGATTTTTGTGTGGTGAGGGACAACTAAAACATCTAACAGATGAAGATTTGGGGAAGGAGAAATTTGACCAGTGTGGGTAATGGATGGAGACGCACCATTTTCGACAATCACATTATCCTTACCCGTATAGTTAGTGGATTGGTCTAAAGTGGAGGACGCTGGAGTCATATGGGCCGAAGCTCCTGTGTCCAAGAACCAGTCAGAAGAGTTGCTTCCAGACACATAGCATGAAGCTGAGAAGGAATAGCCAAGTTGTGCTGATTGGTTATGTTGATGCCGATCGTAGCATTGCCTGCACCGATCAACATAGTGGCCTTCCAAGCAGCAGATCTGGTACCGTGGTGGACGACAACCTTGAGTGGGTTGGGCACGGCCATTTCCACAGCTACGTCTGAAGAGAGAGCGGCCACCCCCGCGTTGAGAAGATCCTCAGTGAGTGGTGAACGCTGCAACTGAAGGTGCCAGAGTCTCAAGAGAGTTTTGAAAGAGTTCAAAACTCTCGGTCTTGGATACAAGATCGGGAAGCAAGGAAGAGGCATTCGTACCATCTGGACAGTAGAGAAACTGGAGAAATCGGGTTTAAGACCACGAAGAAACCAGTGAACTTTGTCAGTTTGATCAACAGGGCAACCAATGGCATGAAGTTGATCACAAACGGTCTTGAAAAACATGGGCATAGGCAGTGACTGGACGAGTGCCATGCTTCATCAATTGGAGGTCATCTTTGAGGCTATTTCTCGGGCTTTAAAGTGGTGGCTGAAGGTATTTTCGAGAGCGGTGCAAACCTCGCGGATGTAGAGAGGCCGACGGTTTCAGCCATGGCTTCCTCTGTGAGAGAGGAGAAGAGAAGGCTTAGGAGACGTTGATCGGTGGCTTTCCATGCCAAGTGTTTGGCATTTGATGTTGAAGAGGTAGGAGGATCAAATGGAGGTGGCGGCTCAAGGGTACCATCCACATGACCAGTAGACCTTGGCTCTCAAGAAGAGGAAGAAGTTGGCTCTTCCAAAAGGTAGTTAGAGGAGGAGAGTTTGATTGTGACCATGTGAATCATGGTGTTGAAGGGAAGGAGGGTGGAGAAGAATTGAGGCCATTTGGGGATCGAGGGATGTTAATCCTAATTATGCTCTGATACCATGAAGTGGTTTTGAAACCACCACACTATTTTATGGTAAGCCTTTCATATATATATATATATATGTTTTTTGATGGTATAAGAGATAAACACATAAATATTGATTACAAAATAAATGAAAGAATCAACCATTCAAACCCTATAAAATGATTGGTCCAAAGAGTGCATCTAATTGAGGGTCAAAGAATGCATTTATGGTACGCCTTAGATTAAGGCAGAGAATCCTCAAAGCCTTATACCATCCAAGTACCCATAGATTTAAGATTGATAGAGAACACTCATTTATAACCAATGGGAGTGATGGAGGGTGGACATAATAAAATATCCCAAGTATTAATTTCTGTAAGCATCAAGTTCTTCCTGCATAGCTTGCTTCCAACAATCATGCTTTATAGCTTGAATAAGATGTAGGTATGGTCATAGAAGATAATGTTGCAATTAAAGATGTATAAGCACCAAATCTCTCAGCAGAGGACCTTATCTGTTTGGAGGATGTGATATACTGTCGACCATCGAAGTGGTGGAGGTGCTGGTGTCAGGGAAGTTCTTGAGGTGACTCATTAGTACCATCCCTCTCACACTACTATTGTCACTCCTATAATTTACTCATCTTCAAAAGCAAGAAAGAGAATGAGAAGAATGGTAGAACTGATGCATGAGAAGGGAAAAAATATATTTTTCAAAGAATATGACATTATAAAAATACGATCCCATTGAGTATAGGATCATAACATATATAACCTTTTTGCTATGATGCATAGCCTAAAAGGCGCATCTTATAGATTAGGTGAGAGTTTGGTTCATTCATGAGGGAAGAATACAAAACAAACACATCCAAAAGGAAGTAAATGAATGTATTCAGTTGGTGATGAAGACGAAATTATGGTGATTGTTGGTTAGGGTCGTGAAGGAGTTGATTAATTAAGTGTACTGGTAAAAAAGCATCTACAAAAAAATACGATGGAATAGAAGATTCAATAAGTAAAACGTAAAAAATCAAGGAGGTGGCGATTTTTCCTTCAACCACTCCATTCTATTGGGATGTATATGGGCAACCTTTTGTAATATGGTATTAAAAATTGCAATAATAGCTGTAATATACATACCATATAATTTAGTGTAATACTCTGAATGGATAGATTTCCTTGTATGTAATTTGAAATATCATACTCCAGTTGAAAACATCTAGCCGCATTATTCTATTTGTAGAATTTCTTCAGATAATCCCTCATATCTTTGGTTGTCTTGTAAGGTCGCGAAGTGACAGCAATTGCAGGTTCCATAGTTGTAGTAGCCAACTCTTGCATCTCTGGCTTCCCATTCAACAGCTTTTGTTGGATCAGCGGGCTTAGTGGTAATACCATCAATATGTCTCCATAATTCCTTCCCTTGAACATAAATCTGGAATTTAAATTCCCAAGCAAAATAATTCTTACCTGAAAACTTACACATAAGCTACCATTATTTTCTCCATGAGATTCTTAAGAAAATATCCCAAAAGAAGTATATGTTACAAGTTTTGGTCCAAGAAGTGATAAGCTCTTTCTAAGAATTAACCAAAACGAAGAATCACACTAATTCACAAAAGATTTAAAGGGGCTTTGATACCATGACAAGACACAAAATTGTTTATGTGTTTGGAAACACAAAACTATGAGCTCTCCTCTCTTTATATAGAATAATATATCTTATTTTGTGATTATAGCTACAACAATTAATATCCCTCAATACAACAAGAAATTCTAAGCTAAATATAGTATGTAAATTACGACTATTATTGCAATATCTTTGACCACTACCACTAACATATATGGTATATATATTACAACTATTATTACAATATCTTTGACCATATTACAATAAATTTGACCACTACCATTGATATTGAAAGCTAAGTAACCAAAGGGGAGGAGGGGGAGGGGGAAGTGAGGGTTAAAATTGGTTGGTTAAAAATTTTTTTTACTAAATTTGATTAGACTTGTTTTTTTTAATTAGGTTATGAAATAGTGTCTAAAAGTCTAGATAAAAAGTATGCAAAAAATCCTATTGATTTCTTAACTTATAATATAGTTGTTTATCCTCTCAATATTCCTTTCTAAGCAAGTTATCAATATGAAAATATTTAATTAACTATTTTAGATTCAATATTAGAGTAAATTGCAAAAATATTATAGAAAGTAAATAGAAAGAAAAAGAAGAGAGTGCTCGTTGATGTACAGTGGTTTTGCCTTATGCATTAATCCACTCTTCCAACTTTAAGTGAGGGTTCTGATTGTCTCTACTAGTTTGTTCACTGTATTCAATCAAAACTGATCAAGAAGAACAAAGAGTCTTGTGTCCTCCATAACTGTAATAACCCGTATCACTTTTGTTAGCTTCTACCTAAGCTAACTCAAGGTCCTATAAGTGTCATTTGTCACTTCTATACTACCACAGTAGATACAAGTAAATATAGCTTGAACTAGAGGAAAAACAACAATAAAATTCCTCACATTTAGTACAACAAAAATGTAAAAAGATTCTTTAAATTTTTTGAAAATGCTTTTGACAGCTTTGTTTCTCTACTGTTTGAGAAAGGATGCATTTCGAATAAATTCTATAAAGAATGTTACAATTTTAGTAATCTTTACAGTACTTTTCTTAATAATTCTTTTGTGTATTTCTTTAGAGCTGTGCCTTCAATTTATATAGTAAAGTCCAACGTTCTTCTTTAGTATCTGAGTAGGAAATATGCTAGCGTTTGTTTATCTTTCCACTATGAATTTCTTGTAAGGATAAATTTGAATTGATTCCTCATAAGAAGTAAAAAGCTATTGAAAAGTTTTTTTTTTTTATAGAAGATTTCTAATTGTGCTTTGAACATCTTTAGCTTGATACTTGTCAAATAAAGGATAAAGAAAACATTCGAATTTGATGACTCCCCAAATGTTCAAGATTACTCTCATTCTTTGTGAGATTCTTTGAGTTAGCAGTAATCTTCGTTCCTTTTCTTCATTCAAACATTGTGTTCTTACTTGAAATTCTCTTATCCAAATATTTCCTCAACTTGTAGAAAAATATTTCAACTTAAATCATACTTTAGACATAAGATTTATTGACTTTGACTTCTATCAATCTTCATAATAATTTCATAAAAATTATTCGAAGCCCTATTGGATTTATGTCCTAATTGTTAATGGAATAATTGAATATAATACTAAACTATATTTAATTCGTGGAGTTAGGTCTTCAATGAAGTTTATTGCTCTGAAAATGGAAACTTTATATTATGATTTTTTATGCAAAAGATATATGTTCTTTAAAACATCACAAACTCAACACATAGTTAAAGTTAACCAAGTATAAATTCAATCTCTAACATTGATCATTCATGTTAAATATTTTGTGTTTTCGTTATCATTAAAACAATATAAATTCCTTAAAGAGATTCTATCTAACAAGCTCATTTGAACTTCTATCAAGTAATGAGCATCATCACTAGAATTCGAGGTGTTTTTATGCAGCTAAAGGTGAGAAAGAAGAGGTGAATCTTGCAGATATTCCTATAGTGAATGAATTCCTTAATGTCTTTCCAATAGAGTTACCAAGGTTGCTAATAAAGAACAAAATTTATTTTGTGATAGCTTTGATGTCTATCACATAATCGTTCTCAAAAGCCCAGTATAGAAGGGCTTCGGTTAAGCTCCGAGAGATAAGAAACATATACAAGAGCTATTGAACTAAAGCTTCATTAGACCATGCATCTTCCTCGGGACCTTTGGTGTTGTTTGTGAAGAAGGATGGCTCATTGAGGCTTTTTATTGATTATTAGGATTTTAATAAAGCGATAATCAAGAACAAGTATCCACTACCCTATGTTGATGATTTGTTTGATTAGCTACAAGGGGTTAAAGTGTTTTCCCATATTGATTTGAGATCAGGATATTATCAATTTAGAATCAAGTTGGACAACATATTGACGACAGCTGCTAGGACTCATTATGAACATTATAAGTTCTTGGTAATGCCATTTGGAATGACAAATGCACTTGTAGCCTTCTTAGATTTGTTGAATTGGTCAAAATATGCGGAATTTCTTACTTTTTGTGGACGATTAGATCCAATAACTGGGGGTCTATGGCTGACTGATATTGCTCATCATCATTATGGATTAGGTGTACTAGCCTTTGTTAGATAAATGTATTATAATCTTCATTAATGACATATTACTATACTTAACGAAACCTGAGCAAAATGCAAAGCATCTGGGGATGGCATTACGGATTTTGAAGGAGTATAAGTTATATGTTAAACTATCAATGTGTGACTACTGGTTGAATGAGATCATTTTTCTTCGGACATGTGGTTTTAGATAAGGGTCTACATGTGGACCTTGAGAAGATGAAGGCCACTGGAAATAGCCTGAGACAATTACTGAGGTGAGATGCGTTTAAGGACTAACAGGTTATTGCATAAAATTTGTGAAGGATTGCTTGAAGATTGCCTAACCACTAGTTTGATTGACATAGAAGAATAAGAAGTTTGAATGGAATAAAAGGTAGGAGCAAAGTTTTTGGGATTTGAAGCAATGGCTAGTATTTACAACATTATTGACCTTATTGGACATTGACTAGCCATTCACAATTTACAGTGATGCATCAAAGAATGGATTAGGTGGTGTAGTCATGCAGAATTGAAAGGTAATTTTTTATGCTTCAAGATAGTTTGGGCCACACGAGAAAAAAAAATACCTTACATATGTTAGAGCTTGTACTAGCCCTACTCACTTTAAAATTGTGGAGGCGTTACTTATATGGTTAATGATATGAGATTTATACAGATCACAAGAGCCTCGATTAAATGTTAACATAGAAGGAATTGAATATGAAGTAGAAGAGATGGCTCGAGTTAATCAAGAATTATAGTTTGGGAATAAATTAAGGCATTAGGAAAGTGAGTATGATAATAGATGCATTGAGCCACAATAATCATGCAAAGGCTATGGCCTTGCTCACTGATTAAAAGGAATTGAATCGAGAATTTGAGCAACTAAATATTGAGTTCACATGGCACAAGACTTATTTTGAGATGACCAGTTTAGTGGTAGAGTACACTATTATAAAGATGATCAATGAAGCTTAACAGCGTAATCCAACCTTATAGTTAGTAAAACAAGAGATACCCCACAGAAAATACATTAACTTTAAAATTGGTGATGATGGGATCATTTAGATGGATGGCAGATTGTGTGTGTTTCATAATAAGGAACTCCAAAAAGAAATCATGAGTGAAGCTTACTTTGTAGGTTATATTTCATGCCTCAATGGGTACTCTGGTTGAGTCACGTACTTAAGAAACAGACTAATGCCAATGAATTTTGTGAAACATCGTTTTGAGCCATCAGAGATTCACAAGTACATGATGCAACCAACCATTTATGGATTGTGACAAGCAACAGGATCTTTCAATTGCTGTTGATGAGAAATAATGTATATATGCAAGATATAAATTCAGAAGTAAACATTGTACTATACTGTTCATTGTTTACATGTTACAAATTGATATTGTCGCGATTTAGATGACATAAAATTTATTCAAGACTCTATCGTTCTTATTGCTGGATCTTAATTCCTACCGAAGAAAAGCTCCTTGATGGGACAAGCCAAGGCCTCAAATATATCCAGAAAAATCTGTGAGAGTCTAAGCCATACCACGACTTAGTGAGGTAACCAAATCATATCACGTATCACCTAATCAAGCAAGTGCATTAACCAAACGTATGCAATGCAACAATAATACGTATGAAAAAATACAAGCTCAGATAATCAGAATTCGAACAGGATAGATATTTATGCCCTCTCATTTTAGGTTGAAGGAATCATACCATAAGTGATCTACCATACCGAGGAGAATCTAAGAACCAAGACAGTAAGGTACCATAAAACAATTCAAAATGTTGTTATTTCATAATCTTGGAACTTAGAAACACCATTAAGTAAAATTTATTTCTTGTTGGTACCACAAGCGGCGTTCCTTCGGTTGCCATTTAGTTTTCATGGAACCAATCGGAACAAAGGTATTCCTGCTAGAACTAGGAAAATTTCATCTAGAAAACCAGGTGCATTACCAAAAATTTGAAATGCTACTACGCAGTGGGCAATCACGCTTAAATGTGAAAATACAAGGATGCAATGCATGTCAAATTGTTGCCGAACCAGATATTTGTTAATCTGTTTATTGGCCATCAATCAATGATAGACAACCACTTTCATACAATTCACTTGATCATTATCAATCATTGTTCTTATCCTTGAATATAACATACAATTTTATAATTCATTCTAGTGCCAATCAAGACACATTAACCCTAATTCCAAAGCAAACAACATTTTCCATTCTTTTTACCATATATTCAAATATAGCTATTGTTACAAGCACAAACAACATGATAGATCAGAGTTACTCACTTGTCAATTTCCTTAATCATCGTAGTAATCAATAGGAAAGTCCAAAGATGATTCTGAAGACCCTAGTGACATAGTAAGAACAGTTGTGGTCATTATTTGTCATAGATTGAATATTAATCATAGTAGTATTATAACATGAATTTCGTAGTTTTACCGTTTTTGCTGTCATTTTGTTCGTTTCTTGTCTGTTTTTAGTGTATGAGTAGTCATTTTGAAGCTCTCAAAGTCTACTATTTATATCTTATATTATTTTGAGGTTTTAAATAAGTTACATCAGATAATTTGTCCTGCATAGATTTGAATTCTCAAAGATACAGCGAATTCTTGTTTTTATGATAACTTTCTCATCTCAATTCGGATTTCTACAAATGAATAGGCGTTGGAAAGCTCGTTTCATCTACTTTTTGAATTTCTAATACTATATCTCATAAGATGCACGTGTTTTACCATTTTCCCAAAGAATTCAGATTGTTTCATAGAGCAAGTTTCCTTGTATTACTCTAATTGCTTCATTCTTTCGCTTATGTAGTTGCCCTTCCACATATTGCTCAACTTTCACAGTAGTTTCCTTGTCTAGAAGCTAAGCCTATTTCGTGTTAAGGGTTTAACACCAATTCCTCCTAAACTCACATGAAAGTTTTATTTGGGATTACTCATAAAGGCTAGGCGCATGCTTTTAAGTTTAGGTTTTAAGCAACTTGTATCACATGAAATCACTTATGAGAAAAGGAAACTTCATCTTCCTTCATGCAACTATCCATCATCATTCATGTTCTACAAGATCGGTTTAGCATAATAGATAATATGCAAATACCATACATGCTATGGCTTGATTTTGAGATGTTTGTTATAAATATACAAATATAACTCTCACTTAGTCTCATTCTCAAACTTAATAAGACTTAAGGTCGATTTCAAGCATAGAGTAGCTTGTTGAGTGTTCATTTTAACAAGTTATGGGCTACATTTCTTTATCAAAATAGGCATGGCCATGTGACTTGTTGATGCACTTATAGAGGAACCGTGTGTGTAGATCATACTTATGCACATATAACATGTGTTACATGATAGATAGCAACTTGAGTTCAAGAGGGACTTAGGGTTTTACCTCACTCCTTAGATTGCCGAGACCCTAACAAAGGATATAAGTTGTGTTAGTTAATGATTTTGATCTCAAAGTTTGAATTAAACCAAGTCTTACCCTTTCTTGAAAAGCTCATGCACGTGATGGTCTTAGGGTAGGTTTGTACTCCTTTTGCTCCTAGCTTGTTATGTGTGTGTGAGGTGTTGTTGCCTTGTGTGCGTAGGGTGTTGTTGCTTTGTCGATGTGTGCGTGGGCTGTTGTGTGGGGTAGGGTGTGTGGAAGCTTGTTTATGATGCTAGAGTCTTTTTGTTTTGTCTCTTGATTTCTTGTGAGGCTTATGCGTAAGGTTTGGGAGAGAGATTAGGACCACATTGACTTGCTTATTTTTATAGAGCATCTAAGGATCATGAAGTGGTTGATGGGGCCTTGGAATTATGGGCGGTTGATGCAAGTGGCTAAGGGCATACTTGTGCTATTGTTTAGGAGTCTTAACCACACATGGGGTGTTTGTTCCTATGATTCTTACTTGTTGTTGCCACACCTGTTCAATTCGGTTTAAGGGTAGTCTTGTCCTTAAAGTTTGAATGGTGAGCCACATGAGCTAGAGCTCATGATGAATTGCGGCCACATAATTGCTTTAAGGATTCCATTTACTATATTTAGACATGGCTTCCATGAAGATAGGGGACAAGCTTGATAAGTCATAATGTGAACACTTTATGTTAAGTAGCTTAGTTATGATGTAGGTGATAAGGTGATGTGATATCTTTGTGATCAATTCATCCTTCTTGATGCCTATGGTCATGGATTTGTGTGATGGAAGGATTGTTCATTGTTTTTCTTGTGTGAACTCACGCATCACCATGGTGAACTACTGTCACGCCCCATAAGGTATCCTAAACGTAACAGCCCGCCACATACTATATAAGACCCTCGAAATTCCTATCCGAGCCCTTCGGGAGTCTTATATAGATATAAAGCGTCCCTTTACGACAATAGAATACTCAATCAATGGAGTTAAGAAGTTTAATGTGGCATTCATTAGCCATAGATAATAAACCAAAACACATAAATATACTTTACAAAGTCTAAGGGGCATTCCCCTGCAAAATAATATCAAGTCCATTACAGTTATCCAGAGTCCGTTAGTTTTCAACGGAAGTCTAAACAAAATCGAAGTAAACTTCTATGGAAAACTCCTATCTACGGTACCTAAGCTGTGGCTTGCCTCGGCCTAAGCCAAATGAACTCGTGCTGCAACAAGTAAAAACTATGGGGGCGTAAGGTAACTAGCATAATGAGTACAAACTTCCATATCACAATTAGGACAAATCATACAAGCAAGTGATTATTCAAGCAAATGGTATGCATCAGACAAATGAGTTCAACAAACATATGACCAGCTGGAAATCATATGTGGATGGACTTACGCCCTCCATCCCGAGTTAGCAGATTAACGAATCCTGCGGTACGATGCCGTTTAAGCTCACGGTCAACTGAATAAGATTTCGTTTTATGGATCACGATTAACCAACATATTCGTTTTATGGATCACAATTAACCAACATATTCGTTTTATGGATCATGATTAACCAACATATTCGTTTTATGGATCACGAAAAACCAACAAATGCCAATGCTCCATCCCCATCGTGATATGAATGAGTTCAATTATAATTGAGGTCCAATAATAGATTAATCCGATTCTTTTAGGTGGCCAACAATTAATCACAGACAATCGATATAAATTCTAGCTAAACAAGCAACAGCTTATCACCTGGTTTCGATATTCCTTAAATTCAACTTCACATATCAATAGCAGACAAGTATATAATCTCCATATACCCCATCATGCATATCAAGTTTTATCTTTGCCTAAGCATTAATGCCACTATCAATACAATCACAAGCAACAATTGAGAGTTGAAGTAGTACTCACTCGACTATGGTACGCCGGTCTCTTAGCAATAGTAGTCGGGTGGTAATGTATCGTCTTGCTCGGGATCACCTACCAAATAAGAACAACCTAATAAGAATCTCATCACTAAACTAATTCAAGCTATGCATCTAAACTACTCAAAATCGGAATTCTCGCTATTTACGGAAGTTCCAATTTAAAACGGCCATAACTTGGTCATTTTAACTCGGAATTTCGTAAATTTTATATCGATTTCTACCTACTTCGAAAGATCTATCCGATTATAATATTATTTTCAATTTTTGAAAACATTAAGGTCACGGAACAGTGGGATCAGACCTGTTCTGTAACTTTTCTGATTCCGAAAAATTGTTTCGCATTTGATAAAAATGTTCCTAGTTGATGATTCATGTATAGATGGTACATGAATGAATTCCTAATATGAATATCATGTAATGAGCTCAATATATGCATGGTTTTGATGATCTTTGATGATGGACTCTTATGAACTCCTAATTATTAGGAACTCCATAATGATCACTTATAAAAAGCTATTCTTTCCAACTTTACATTCCCTAGGGTTTTTTGTGATTTTATTCTTGGAATTTACTTGTTATCTAAATAAAAATGAGTTCTCAATGTCTATACTAATCACGACCTTCATTTATGCATAGAAATTCACATTTTTTCATTTGGAAAATATGTTTTTAAACAAGCTTTTCACAAAAATCCGAATTTTGGAAATTTCCTTTTCTTGCATTCTCTTTATGAGAAAACTTGTTTAATGCATCAAAAATTGAAGCTTCATTATATCTATTGTCTAAGGACTCCATTTGACTCATAAAACATGCCATCTAAGCTTGGATACTAAGTGTTTATGTAGGCATTATTCCAAAATACGAATTTTTAACAAACTAATCACTATCTCAAAATTTTCCATTATAACTTCACTACTTGTTTTACTTATTACTCATGCCTAAACTCATTTAAACTTATAAAAATCATTCCTTAAGGGTACCTATTACATATACATTCCATTTTTCAAGAAAAATGAGTTTTAAAGTGGGTTTGGTGGTTTTTAAGGTAGGGTTCCAAAATCATCCGAATTTTCAACTAAGCACTTCTAACAAAATATTTTCTTTTTCAAGTTTCTTGTCTTCTATACATGAAGATCTACTATCTAACATATCTATATATAGGCAAGGCTACATTTTTATGATCATCAATGCATGAAAATCAAAATAACCATATGAACATAAATGTAGATGAAGATATGAATGTCTGAACACTAGATCTACCAAATATAATGCATGAATCATGAGTTTCATGGCATGATCATAAATATCTATGCAAGATTCCTACTTTACATGCATGAACATCACATCATCTCATCAAAAACTCCTTTAAACTCTAGATCCACTTCTTGTGATGGCTTGATATTCTTTGATAAGTGTTTTCATGTCCCTAGCATATGATCATTGGGATTAAATGTGGAAAACACACAAGAATAACTTTGCCATTACAAGATTTAGGAAGAACAAAGCTTGGAATCATCACTTTAATGGAGATTTAAAGAAGAAAAGAAGATGAAACAAGCTTGTGGAGGAGTGCATGTGTGTGTGTGTGTGTGTGTCACGGCACATAGAGAGGGAAAAGAGAGAGTTTCAACCTTTGTTAAAATTTTGTAAGAGTGAAAATGAGGGGAGAGAGAGAAAAAGGAGCTTATATATGAATTAATTAGGGTTTTTAATTGAATAAAAATAGCAAAAATAAAATAAATGAGAGGGGAAAAGGGGGAGTGGGGCGCCGGCCATGAGGGGGTGAGTGAGAGAGTGAGTTTGAATTTTCACAAAATTTGTATTTTATGTAATAAAATGTAATAATTGTATTAATTAATTAGGAAACAAAAATTCTTGAAAAAGAAAATTGTAATGAGTAGTTGTAAGGATGTAAGAATAGAGTATGAGTAGTGTGTAGTGTAGGTTGTACTTGTGAACAGTAGACAAGACATCTACTTTACCGGTTGTAACGAAAACACGGGAAAATGCTATAATTGTAATTTTTATAACCCGGAAAATTATAAAATTAATATTTTTGAAATCCTTATAAAATTACGGTTCTAATGATTATTCCGAAACATTTTTCTGAGTTCGTGGTCCCGAGGCACGCTTTTCCGTAATTGAGTTCGGGAAGGCCCGGAATTGAAAAATTCCAGAATTTAAAACTTTCAAAGGTCTAAAATATACTTTAGAACAATAATTCATATTCATTTACTTTATAAAACTTTTTTTATTATGAAACTGAAGAAAAGCCGGATTTAGGGTTCCTAAGCTTCTCTCATTAGACTTAAACTGGACCGGATTAGGGTTTCGCTTTTCAACTCCCGGGGTTTTCTTAACTACTGAGAATACCGGGGTTTACAGCTACACGTCTAAGGGTAGTCTATATCCTATGATTGTGTCCTTTTAGATTTGCTAAAGGATGATGCATTGGAAGCTTCAAGCGTCTCACGGTTTAGCTAGTTCCCTTAAGCTTTTCTTGAGATGACATGTGGTTGTCTAGGGTGTTGACAAATGGTGGCTTCTTAGCTTGACATTTGGCACCTCCCAAGCTTGACAAGTGGTGCTCCAAGGTTCATCCATGTGGCGCTCAAGTGTTGCACCAAGTGTCACTCTAGGATTGCTCCATGTGTCACCATATAAGCGTTCCATGTGGCATCTCATCGTCTAGACATGTGGCTCCTACTAACTCATAGCTTATTTCTAACTTGTAAAACTTCTCTAAATTAGATCAATTGAGGTGCTTAAGAGGAGCTTAAGTTGTTTAATTTGTGAGTTATTATGATCTTTAATTGAATCCGCTCCAATTCATGCCACATAGGTTAGAGTTTTCATGTGGTCTTAGGGTATTCACCTACAAAAGATCTCTTAGAGTGATGTTACATTACAATAAGGAAACTATCATACATAAAATCTGGTTTTTGGTATCTTTAGAAGACAAAAAGAAGCTCATTGAGCATTCATTCACATCAACATGTTACTTGAATTAATAACATAAATTTGTGAGGTTTACAGCTAATTTGTGGGGTTTACATTATATACTACATCCCAAGGGCACTAAAATGTATCAAGACTTGAAAAGTCATTACTAGTGGAGTGGAAGTAAATGTGATATCACTGATTTTGTGCTAAAATGTGGATTTTACTAGCAAGTGCAGACAAAACACTAGTGACTAGGAGGATCACTGGAATCTTTGCCCATTCTCGAGTGGAAGTGAGATTAGATCACCATGGGTTTTGTATGTGGTCTACCTAAGACAACAAGTAGGTATAATGTTATAATTGTGATGGTGGACCGATTAACTATGGACTTCCTTCCACTAATATGACATAATTGATGGACAAATTGACAAAAATCTACATTACAAAAATTTTATGATTACATGGGGTTCAGTAGGTATTGTATCAGACAAAGATTCTAGGTTCATGTGCAAATTCTAGACGAGTTTACAAAAGAGCATGAGTATTAAATCATAATTCAATATTACCAATCATCCCTAAACCGATAGGAAGTTTGAAAGAACCATATAGATATAGACATTTGAAGATAAGTTAAAGGCATGTGTGATGAATTTAAGAAAAGTTGGGATGTACACTTGCCTTTATTGAGATCTCATACAATAATAGCCACCATTCTACTATTTAGATGCCTCCATATGAAGCATTATATGGAAGGAGATGTCGATCTCCACTATTTTGGATGGCATAATGAAGCTTGCTTTGGGACCACACTTAGTCCAAGATGTAGTTGAAAACATGAGTGATCAAGTAGAGCATGAAAGAAACATAAAATAGGCAAAAGGGTTGGGCCCACTTGAAATGAAGGATTTTGGAGTTTAAAGTGGTTGATTATGTGTACTAAAGATAAATCCCATAGAAAACAAACATTGAGTTCGAGCAAAAGGGAAACTAATATTACAATATATCAAACCTTTCAAAATAATGGAAAGAGTTGGTGATTAGCTTCTGTGCCACCAAATTTATTTAGTATACATAATGTGTTTCATGTTATAGTATTGAGAAAGCATACCTCAAATCTAAATAGGAAAATCGAGTTGGAGCTAGTACATTTAAAAGAGAACTTAACATATGAATAACATTCGACTCAAATATTGGATCACGAGGTTCAAGAGTTGAGGAGTAAAGATATCAAATATGTGAAGGTTCTCTGAAAGAACTATGCTTGAGAAGAAGTCACCTACGAAGTTGAGGATGAAGTGAGTCACCGATACCCTCACCTGTTTGCGGACCCAATTTGCTTTTACATTTTGCAATAAAAATTTTATTAAAGGATAAGATGCAAACCTTTAAAAATTCTAACTATCGGCTCAATGAATCGAGTTGATTGTAATTTGAATTTCAGGCCCTGAAATTAAATCGATATGTTCGTAACCTTAACTGATAGTGACAAAACCAAAATGATAAAATTTAATCCTAATAGAAACATATGGAAACCTATGGAGAGATTGGAAACTTTAGGGAAAGGTAATCAAACACCTCAAACCCTAAAGATAACTTATTGTAATATTTTCAAACGACTAAAACACAAACTCTTAACTTGATAAGTCAATTATACACCCTAAAACCTAAATGATAATTCGAGAAATAAAATAAGTCAACTCTACAAAATAAACAATAATTTATGATACTACTTAAATGAATATCTAAAACATACGCAATATGGCCAATGGATCATAATCGTGTAAAATAAAATCAATCGCGTATAAACTTTACTCGAGCTTCAACCTTATATCAACAAAAAATTTACTCATTTTGATTTCTATTCACCATTCTAAGCTAGAATAACGAGGGTTAAGAGTTATATTTCTTTTGATGATATATGGGCTCATATGTAATATCCCTTTTAGGGCTTATACCTTGATTGATATTTTAGTATGCCTATTAATGTTCCTTTTTGTCATCTTTACTGTTTTTAAATTATTTATTTATCTTCCCATTATCCCTTCTTTAGATTACAAATTAGGTGCAATTAGGTGTGGTAAGCTTTAGCATGATATTAGAAGCCTTTGAGGGACATGAGAGTTAGTCCAAGGTTTTAGTACCATATATGGCGGAACTATCTTATCTAGGTCACTCTCAAACTAAGTCAAATTATTTCTCTTTTTTTTTATATTCTTATCCAAATAAGAAATATTTTAGTAAGTATATGTATATGTAATATATGGCCCATACAATTCTAGTGTAAACTTGGTTAGTAGAATCATAAAAGTTCTACAATTCCTTGCATAAAGAATATTGATGGAGTTGAAGGTGACCGTTTTTTTTTTAAATATTTATTCTTTATTTTTCAAGTTTCCATATTTATTAAAAATTGCGAAAAAGGCCACTAGCTAATACTATAAAAAGAAAGCATAGCACAGGCTGGGAACAATGTAAACATCATTCCTTTATGGAATTCATAAAGTGTTGCTAACCAAATGGTTTAATAATAAAAAGGATGCAGATCATCAGAGAGATAAAAAAAGCAAACATGTCATCCTCCCCATGTGCAGTCCTGTATCTGCTACTGTAGCATACCTTAATACTTCAATCAGACAAGTCAGAGATCCAAGCAGACACCTTCGCTGGCAGTAAGCGAAGGATGCAGGAATCTTGTACTTGCATGGATTCAAGCTGTTTGTGTGTAATAACTCATCAATATTACGTGATGTCCGGAATGTACACATTTGGACTGTTGCTACAATTTTTACACAGATCGGAAACTTTAACATTATACATGTCTTGCGGTTTATCTAAGTAATTTCGCTTTATTAGACTCACTATCTTGTAGATTTTTCCTTTTTCTTTTTTTAATATACATTGAGAGAATGCCGCTAAAAGGGGGAAAAAATGAGTGAAATGATGCAGTAATCATAGCTATTTATCGATGTTTTTTCATTCATTGAACTATGATTTTTTTCATTACAAGAAAATTTTAGAGATAAAATCTTATCTTTAAACATAAATTTCGGTCATAAAACCATCGCTTATTTTGTATATAAAAATAACTTGTTTTACCTGTTTTTCACAAATTTCTATTTTCAAAGACTAGCTTTCTTGTAGTATTTTTTTTTTCCATTATATATTGGTACACACACTTTTAAACCATTGATTAGATTTACCGTGACTTCACATTCGAGTAAGTTAAAAAACATAACAAAATCAACCAGTCCTCTACAACTCAAATTCAAAGAGATTATTTATGACATTTTGATGTCAGGATACAAATTCTCGAAAGTTGCAAGGAGTTAAAATTACTTATAAAAGTTGTAATGGTCAATCTGCAACTGAGTGGTGATTTTGGTATGTATTTATAGTTTACAAAAATTTTCATACCATTAGTTCAGCCAAAAAAAAAAAAAAAATTCATACCATACGAATGTTTTGAAATTTGCGTTTTATTTGTATCAAAACAGTCATTTTGTACATCTAATAAGTACTATGTATGCATACATTTAATGAGGAAATGTTTTCCGGAGAGAAAAGACTCATTGGGTGTATAAAATGCTTAGATGCGTAAAATTTTTGATAATTTTTTATGTGGATAGTTTTATAAAAATTATGCATCATTCTATCGCTTGTTTAAATTAGAAGAAGTGGTATGCACCACTCAATGAATCTTTTTTCATTAATGATTTCTAAGCACATACTTAGGTATTAAATAAAAGAATTTTGTGTAAAGTATATATATTAAGATTGAGAAGTGCCAAGAATTTTTTTTTTCCGTTGCTATTGACAAGTATATCCATCAAGAAAACCTTATAAAACTTGATGCTAATTGCAGTTTATTACGCAGCTTCTGCTCAATTATTTCCTCATCGTGTACGTACGTCAATCACCCCTTTAGAAAAAATACCGGGACAGTCGGGGTGTTAATTGGTAGCAGCTTTTTACTACAACGTCGATCTATTTCTATGAACATTATCTTGAGCTACTATTTATATAGTTGAAATCTTTATCTTCTTGCACGTTTTCTAGTCTTGTCTTCATTCATGATCTCGCTTTCGCTCGTACAATATCATGTCTTTCTTCCGCAAATCACGTCGAAAAAAAAATAAAATATACAACATAAACAAAAATAATCAAAATAATATTATTGCTTTGCATATATATGAAAGTTCTTTGAGCAAAATTATTTTATTTATTTTGCAAATTCAGTACTTAAATTCTACAAATAATATTAGAGTAAGAAGACACAGTTGGTGGTGGGGTAGGGTATAAAGAATTATCTTATTGTACCATGTAAGGTACATGATATTCAAATTTTATATTTAGAATTTATCTTATAGCATCTTGTACCCACTTTATACCCTGTATCCTGTAAAATTTGTAGAGTATAGGATACCCTGTGGAATCTGTAGATTTTTCTATGTCTATATTTTTTCTTTCTTTCATTCACTTTATTTTTATTGTATCAGGTATAGTTTCATGTAATATATAAAACACCTTATTTTCATATATTTATTATAAATAACATGTGGAAAGGAATTTTGAAATTAATTTGTTAATATCACAAGTTCTCCAACATATAGAATTTGTTTATACATAAAATTTGAAACCTATAACAGATCATGTAAACTTATTTATATGTTATTAAATAAAACAATAGAACTTATAAAAATTTCAAAATTAAAACATTTTGTAAATATTTTATTAATTAGTTTTAGCATATAAAAAAATATTTATATAGATTTGAGAGTTTAAGTACATATATTTAATCATAGTTCTTCTAAATAAAATAATAAGCTCTTCCAAATAAAACAGTATATAGTTCTTTGATAATAAAAAATGTCAAAAGGTAGTTTACAAATAATAATTTTGAACAAAAGTAATCACAAAATTAAAAAAATGGAGTATTATTATTATTATTATTATTATTATAGCTTATTATTAACATAAATTTTAATATTAAATACAAAAAAAAAAATACAAGATATCTGAAACGTGTACCCTTTATATATTGGAGTATGTTCTAGAATAGTACAAGTATGAAGATCTCACACTCCTATTTTATCTTGTGAGAGCGGTTTCTACAAAATCTGTACTCGTACCCTACTTTGTAACTCTTAATACCCACTCACACCTTACCTGGTTTGAGTAGGATGTCAGTGGGTATCTTGAACAATAGGGTACCCGCTCATCCCTAAATAATACCATTAATTAAATCCCTCTCTATATGTGAAAAAAGGAAAAAAAAATAATATTAAATTTAAAAATAACCATGTCACTATAATTATGAGTGTGTTCCCTTAAAGTACAAACACGTACATAAATTTAATAATTTTATTTATAAGTATTAATTTTGTATCTAAAGTCTGTCAATTTTTGAAATTAATTAGATAACTTTGCCTATTTTTACAATTGATTACATAAATTGAGTTCATTTATCGTTAATATCTAAATTGATACTTTCAAAATTTAGGTGATTTAATTAAAAAATTATTAAAGTTAAGGTGCTAAATATTGATTTTATCCAATTCCTTAATCTTTGAAAGCGTGCCTTTATTAACCCATAGCCTTTGAAAATATGTATGTAGTTTTTCTAAATAGGAACTATGTTTCTCAAAACTATCACTAAAAGATACATAAATTCTGATGGTTTTTGAGCTTAACAATGGTTTTGAAGATTTATATCTTCATAATTTGATAATAATTATGAAGATTTAAAGACAGATTTACAAGTCTTTGGGGATTTATTCCCTTTTGAGGAATGGTTTTTAAAACAAAGAATTTATAATTATAATATATATTCATAATTTTTCCCTGTCAGATCAAATAATTGGTGCTACTCGACTTGATTTTTTATTTTTGAAACGTGTGCTTTGAAATTATTTCTTATCTAATTTACTAATACAGTCATGAAATAACGTACCAACTTTAAATATATTACGTATTGGCAATAATATTATTTTGATAAATAGTAATAATTAATAGTTGATGGTTTTTAATAAAACATTTATCTATTTAAATTTTGCTAGTATATATATATATTACGTTATTAAAAAATACACATGCTATTATTGTTATAAAGAGAACTTTTCGATTTGAGCCTATGTTTGGATAGGAGACACCTCTGATTACTCGAAGACACGTTCACTTTTAATAATCTCTGGACAAGACAAAAGCCCAGCCAATCGTCTTTAACTTCACTTACACAGACGAGGTACTTCATAGATATCAAGGAATCAGTACATCAGTTTCCTTCCATGGACGCCAGCAATCTGAGTTTAAATGCCATACCCCACATGTTCCTTCGTCGTCTTTCTACTTCTACTACCCTTTCTCTCTTTTTAATTACCCACACATTGAAAAAGAGTGGGTGAAAAATTTAAAAAAAATGAAAGAAGCTGGTCCTGTGTCATGCCTCAAGATTCACGTCAAGCAAACAATCTTAAAATCGGTTTGTGCCCTAAAATGGATAGATATTAAATTTTGCTGGCAACGTAAATTCCTTGTCATAATCAGCTACTGTCTCGTGTATATTTTCTATGTTCGAGACACATCCTACTTTTTATATGTCCGATATAGGAAAAGAGATGTTTCATCAATGTTCCTTATTTAGTAGCGTTGAAAAAACAACACTTGTAACTTCGCCGTGTATTCTGGAGGAACCGTCGGCATCATTTCGCGGGCTGTCCATTGTATAGATGGTGGAGTAGCTATTTATATATGACAGCTATAGGCTATCTAAATTATACAGTCGCTAACCAAATATAATAATAGTAGTAATAGTAATAATACATACGTATACCGTTTGATTTGGTATGTATTTTGTTGTGTTCATGGAAGTAAATAGCCTTCATTAAATTAGCTAGTCCTCGAAGATTGGATCATTTGCGTGGTAGATATATATATATATAGAGAGAGAGAGAGAGTGAGAGGGGTTTTAATGTATACGTCACATAAAATATACGTGGTGAGTAAGTATCAATTATTTTTTAATATATATAGTGATTATTTATAATCGGTAGTTATGTATAGGGCTACAAACGAGCTGAGCTATTCCTGAGCTACTCGAGTTCAGCTCGTTTCAGCTCGACTCAGCTTGAACTTGATTAGTAAATGAGTCGAGGCCTAGTTCAAAGTAAAACTCGTTTATCTAAACTAGTAGAACTTGAGCTTTCATTTAGACCTGCGAGCCAACTTGTGAATAAGCTCGTTTAGGATTGTGAATAGGCTCGCAACTAGACTCGTTAACAGACTCATTGACAAATTTATGAATTTTTTTTATGCATGATATATTATTTATAACTATATAATAAAAACAATAAAAACTAATTTCTATTTAATATTATGTATATAAATTACAGTAACACTTAATATTATTTTAGGTGTTAAAAAAAAAAGAATAGGTTATCTAAATGAGTCGAGCTTGAACTTAAATTTCAAGTTCGATAAAAGTCGTTAGGCTTGATAATAGTCTTGGCTCGGTCCAAACTCATTTCATAAATGAGCTAACCGCAAGCTCAAACTTAAGATAGTTCAATTAAATAAGCTGAACTCGAGCCTCAATTTTAGGCTCATTAAAAAGCTTGGCTTGAACTCGAGCTCGAACTAGCTAAATTTTCAACAAGCCAAGCTTGAGTCTTTAAAAGCTCGGCTCGACTTGGCTTGTCTTGTTTAGCCCTAGTTTACATAGTATTTGTACATGTATTTTGTGTATTATCTATTCAAAAATATTTTTTTGTGAAACTGGGGTTTTGTGTACAAATTATTCACAGTGCACCTGGTTTATGAAATATACATTTTCTGACCATAATAAGCATCATATAAAATAAAAATTTTATTGATTTGTAGAAATATTAAAATACAGTGTGTACAACTATAAGCAGAGATTATACATCGTCTTTTTATAAATATATAATTTAAATACAAGGCAAATCTGGGTGTCTTGGAAAGTGATGATGCTGTGAATGTATATTTGCTGCTTAAGGTTGGAATAATGCGATCTTCAAGATTTAGATATTTGATAGTGAAATCATTAATATCCAGTTGTTTCGCGTGACTCCACGGTGATTGTAACAATCTTTACCTCAAGTTGAAGTCTTGAAGTCCTTTTGTGAGCATCAGTCTTGAATTTTACGTTATAGACAGTGGAATTCATAAAGAGAATAAACAAGTGATAAAATAGAATTTGACACATGAATTTAGTAAAGAAAGTTTTAGATAGTCCCAAATTACTGGAGTGAAAAACCCATATAAGGCTACATCGATCCCCTAGTATAATAGTAAGATATGATATTTGATACAACTCAAGAGCATAGCTTCCTCAAAGTGAGTCCTTAGAATTTCCTTAGTTATCTCATAAAACATGCATTAACTTTAATAGCACATATGAAGAGTTTTTAAGCCTAAACCATTAAACACGCAGAAGAAATTACATAGACACCTAGATAAGTTAGCAAAAGAAATTACCAAGTAGCTAGACACACCAAGCCCAGTTCACTAAAACTCATAGTAGTCAACTATGATCCCCAAAAAATGACTATTGAGTCCTTTAATCGCTTAGCTATAAAGATGATTGTATTTTATTAATTATCAAAGAATGTCATACAAGAGATATAAACCCTATTTATAATATAATATCAAAAAGAACAAAATTAACCCCCATATAAGTAAATTATAATACAAATGGTACATATACACTAATATGTTCTCTCACTCTCATGGTGCATGAGTTAGTGTAAGATAGGAGCAATAGTTGCAAATAAAATCATTTTGCAAATAAAATGATAGTCAATATCTATATGCTTGGTGTGATCATGTTGAACGAGATTTGATGATAGATAGATTGCACTTAAATCGTCACAATAAAGAATGATGGAGCATTGAAGAGGAACACCAAGTTTACGAGTAAGGCAATAGGTTTATGTAGCTTCCCAAAACGCATAAGCAAGGGCTCGGTACTCAACTTCAAGGGAATTACAGGATAAAATTGTCTACTTCTTGTGCTGCCAAGAGATAAGATTGTGACCAAGATAGATGGTATAACCAGTTGTTGAGCAATGGGCATTTTACGATTAGCCTAATCGGCCCTAGTAACGGTAGTTAAAGAGGTATGTGATATGCAAATAATGAAAAGACATAGTGTTACTATGCTATGAAGATAGCGAAGAACTTGTTTTGCCACCTGCATGCAGGTAATGATGGGACTTTGCATGTATCCGCTCATCACCCTCAATGCAAAGTTTACATCTAAATGGGTTAATGTTAGGTGCTGTAACGCATCGTTAATCTCATGATAGGTAATAGGGTTTTACAGAGATGGTGAACCATGGGCATTAAGGTGGCCCCTAAGGAATAAAAAGGGTGTTGACAGGCTTTGATAGGTGCATGTGATAACAGTGAGGAGATTAGAGACAATTGAGATTGA